>JBAJHW010000005.1:86291537-86858344 GCA_037013535.1 Intellagama lesueurii | reverse complement strand
ATTTGAGACCATCTCCCTCACAATTCCTCTGCCCTGAGGACCACTTCAGAGACAGGCTTTATTCAAATATCTGCCTGAAAAGTGGCCATATTGTGGAAGTGGTGAGCAATTCAGCAAAGCCCAGTTCTAATGGTGATCAGCTCAGGAAGGAGTAATGGGGGGTGGCTCCACCCACCTTACTCAATTTTATGCTGCCTGAGATTATCACCTACCCCACCCCCCACAACTCATGATTAGGCCAGTCATAGCCTATGACATCATTACCACTCATATAATGTCCATTTCACTGTTTTCAATTTCCTTTTTTATTCTTTCTTATAGTACAATTTGGCCCATGCAATACCTTCAAGCTTTTCAACAGCTACACTTTCTGGTTCATATATTGACATACTGAGGCTTATATTTGCTTTATATTTGTATTATATATCATGGCAGAGAATGTAGAAAATGTTTGATTTCCTAACTCTCACACCTTCCAAGAGCTTTCCAGAAATGCAAATCTTTGTTGTTGTTTAGTCGTTAAGTCGTGTCCGACTCTTTGTGACCCCATGGACCAGAGCACGCCAGGCCTTCCTGTTTTCAACTGCCTCCCGGAGTTTGGTCAAATTCATGTTGGTAGCTTCGATGACACTGTCCAACCATCTTGTCCTCTGTCGTCCCCTTCTCCTCTTGCCCTCACACTTTCCCAACATCAGGGTCTTTTCCAGGGAGTCTTCTCTTCTCATGAGATGGCCAAAGTATTGGAGCCTCAGCTTCAGGATCTGTCCTTCCCAGTGAGCACTCAGGGTTGATTTCTTTCAAAATGGATAGGTTTGTTCTCTTTGCAGTCCAGGGGATTCTCAAGAGTCTCCTCCAGCACCACAATTCAAAAGCATCAATTCTTCGGTGGTCAGCCTTCTTTATGGCCCAGCTCTCACTTCCATACATCGCTACTGGAAAAACCATAGCTTTGACTATGCGGACCTTTGTCGCCAAGGTGATGTCTCTGCTTTTTAAGATGCTGTCTAGGTTTGTCATTGCTTTCCCCCCAAGAAGCAGGCGTCTTTTAATTTCGTGGCTGCTGGCACCATCTGCAGTGATCATGGAGCCCAGGAAAGTAAAATCTGTCACTCGCCTCAATATCTTCCCCTTCTATTTGCCAGGAGGTGATTGGACCAGTGGCCATGATCTTAGTTTTTTTGATGTTGAGCTTCAGACCATTTTTTGCACTCTCCTCTTTCACCCTCATTAAGAGGTTCTTTAATTCCTCCTCACTTTCTGCCATCAGAGTGGTATCATCTGCATATCTGAGGTTGTTGATATTTCTTCCGGCAATCTTAATTCCGATTTGGGATTTCTCCAGTCCTGCCTTTCGCATGATGTATTCTGCATATAAGTTAAATAAGCAGGGAGACAATATACAGCCTTGTCGTACTCCTTTCCCAATTTTGAACCAATCAGTTGTTCCATATCCAGTTCTAACTGTTGCTTCCTGTCCCACATATAGATTTCTCAGGAGATAGATAAGGTGGTCAAGCACTCCCATTTCTTTAAGGACTTGCCATAGTTTGGTGTGGTCCACACAGTCAAAGGCTTTTGCGTAGTCAATGAAGCAGAAATAGATGTTTTTCTGGAACTCTCTGGCTTTCTCTATAATCCAGCGCATGTTAGCAATTTGGTCTCTAGTTCCTCTGCCCCTTCGAAATCCAGCTTGTACTTCTGGGAGTTCTCGGTCCACATACTGCTGAAGCCTTGTAGGATTTTGAGCATAACCTTGCCAGCATGTGAAATGAGTGCAATTGTACAGTAGTTGGAGCATTCTTTGGCGCTGCCCTTTTTTGGGATTGGGATGTAGACTGATCTTTTCCAATCCTCTGGCCACTGCTGAGTTTTCCAAACTTGCTGGCATATTGAGTGTAGCACCTTAACAGTGTCATCTTTTAAGATTTTAAATAGTTCAACTGGAATGCCATCACCTCCACTGGCCTTGTTGTTAGCCATGCTTTCTAAGGCCCACTTGACTTCACTCTCCAGGATGTCTGGCTCAAGGTCAGCAACCACACTATCTGGGTTGTCCGGGACATCCAGATCTTTCTGGTATAATTCCTCTGTGTATTCTTGCCATGTCTTCTGCTTCTGTTAGGTCCCTACCATTTTTGTCCTTTATCATGTCCTTCTTTGCACAAAATGTTCCTTTAATATCTCCAATTTTTCTTTGGGATGGGTTTTGTTGCTGCCTCCTGTACAATGTTACGAGCCTCCATCCATAGTTCTTCAGAAGCCACATTGCTTCTCTCTGTAAAGCACTGCAAAAACATAGCATTTTCCTTTCAATCTATCCCTTCAACAAATACTCCAGCCCACATCCTAATCACCTCTTGCCTAAAGTACTTGTTGATTTCTCATTGTTGATTTCCCATTTTCTCATCTTTGTCTCCTTGCATCTATCCAGCACTCTGTTATCAAAATAATTCCCCTTCCTTGTTCCTCTGTTCATGTGATCCAGTTCCTTCTATTCTGACACTGGATTCTTCTCTGCTCCTATATTCAACACAAGTTCCTTAGGCTTATCTTCAAAGTCCTGCATGATTCTTCTTGTGCTCATCCTTCTACTCTTATATCTCTACACATTGTTAGCTATGGTCTCTGTTCTTTTAATTCCATCAGGCTCAGCCATCTGGAAATATTCTACTACCTCAAGAGAAGTTACCCCTTTGTTCTAGCAACTGCTTCATGAAATACCTGTATAATGCTACCTCTCTTATTTTCTCAGCTATCATCCTCAAGACCCAGCTTTTAAATGAGGTCTCCAGTTTGGCTCCCCAGTTTTCATGCCCTATTGTGGCTAAGCACATAACTAAGTGTAAGAATGTATAATGGAAATAATCTTATATTCTTTCATGCTTTACTCCTGTGGTTGCCTCTACTTCCCTGCCCTTCCTCTTTTGTTCCCCTGTATTGAATTTTAGATTGTAAGCTCCTTGGGGCAGGGATTTGGTCTCTTTTAAGTTTCAAAACTCTACACACACTGACAGTGTGCTTCTTATATAAATGCTATGCAAGTAATAATGTAAAAAGAACAATCATTTCTGTTGCTCACTTAGCTCAAAGTAAGGCATAGAACTCCTCTACCACCACCTGCAAATCCCACCAAGATACTAGTTTAAATCTCTACCAGATGAGTGGTGAAGAAATAAGCCATGTGTTGTCTTAATTTGCTTATGTTTAACAGAATTGTGGTCTCTTAGTCATATCTTCACTTCTAGAAGCGTTACACTGTAAACTTGCTGGTGAGCAAAATAGCACTATAGAGGTGGCCTGCTTCTGGTGAAGAGTAGTCTTGTTATCTTGGCATTTTTATTTGTTTTTTAATTTTGCCTGTATTTCACATATGTCTATGATTTTGGATTGTGCTGCACTTTGATACAGATAAGGAAAGAAAGAGTCATGTTTTCAGCTTATTACTGTTGTTATTTTAATATGTGGGGGCCTCAGTGTCTGCTCAAAAGACAGAAGGATGAATGAGAATGTCTATGAATGGCCAAAGCCATTGAGAACTCAATAAATTAAGATTAAGGCCCTGTGCCTTATCTGGAGCAGTGTGGTTGCTGTCAAGCTCCTATACATCCAATCCTATACATCCATATCAGCACCCATGACAGGTGCTGATATGGTTATGGTGGATTGGCACCACCCTTAGAAGCAGCATTGTTAGTACAGCTCCGAACCTTGAAAAGTCCAACTTGTGACTACACCTCACAGACAAATAAACATCACAGGAAAAATATAGTTCTCTACTTCATGTGTTTCTAAAGAGGAGTAAAGCTCAGAAAAGTTATTTTTTGGACCATTCTGGTAGTTGTAATCCAAAAAGGAACTTTCCCGTGCTCTGGCTAGGATTCATAAGTGTGAGATCCACTTTAAGGTGAGGGGTAGAATTTACAGATATTACCTTGACAGGCAACTCCAGGATGGTAGTGTCATTTGTGCTCTAGAAGAGGTAACACATAAACAGACCCCTGTGTGCTTATTTTCCCTTTTTAAACTTCTATCACCCACTAAAAGAAAAGCTCTTTCTGCCATTCTTCCTCCTCCTATTTTTTAACAAGCTACTCACAATTGTGTTGCAATTTTACTTTTCTTTAGGAGGCGAAAAGACTAATCTTATGACCAGTGGGAGGTTCCAGATTGAGCCGTCCAGTCTTCTGCCCTTAGAACATGCAAAGAAAGAGAGCAACTTTGTAAGGCAGCTTTTTGGTGTAAACACATTCTGTAAAAGAGAGTTGAGTTCATTAAACTCAGAAGTCTGCAAATGAGATCCTGTTCTGGGTCAGGCATTTATAGGCAAACACGTAGAGTCAATAAGGCCCAAAAGCCAAACACTCGTGCTTTTACTTGTCACTTAAAGAAACACAGAAACATTATCCTGTCTTTTTAATCATGTTGCTTGATGGTATTTCATCCACTTCATTTGTTTATGAAAACAGTGTGCTGTTACAGGGAATTCAAGACACCTTTTTCAGTAGGAGAAAAGTTTCTTTCACCGATTAGAATTTTATTCCCTACAATCAGTACAGAATAAAATGAGGAGGCAAATTAGCTTGTACTGCCTTTTCTTCGTGTCATGAAAGTAGTATTTGAATATCTGAAGGATGGCTGCAGTGCAAATGATGGAACAGACTTCTCTGTCACTCCAGGAGACAGGACTAGGACCAACAAATGGAGAAACCTCAGAGAGGCAGGTTTTGGTTAAATGTGAGGTGAAATCACTTAATGGCAAAAGCTGTTGGATTAGAGCAAAGTACTTTGGAAGGTAGTAAACTACTTTTTTTTCGAGGCAGTTCAGTGGAAACTGGACAACATTTCTCAGAGTCTCACTAGAGGAGACACTGGTTGCGTATCTAGAAATAGGGCACCCTTACGAAGAAAAAAGTGTCTGTTCATTCTAACATGAGTTTGCCTCAGTCTGCATGTGGCAAATAAGCTTACTTTTGTTTGAAGTTGATCACCTGGGAGCTAGGAGATATACATCAGATATGCAAACATGTCCATCAGATATGTTTGCATATCTGATAGATCACATCAGTAGCACTGGAAGTGGTTTTGCCTGAAGGTATAAAGTTGGTAAAACCAATGATGGTTGTGATTGGGAGCTTTTCTTCTCACCTGCTGTAATTTGCAGATTAGCTTGCTTTATGGCTATTTTTCATACCATAAGCATGTTAATCCTTTGCAAGTGTGTTTCCTCAAACACAGAGGTCTTCCTCAATCATGTCTTTTGGAAAACTGACATGACTGCAGCTCTAATGACAGGTTATCTGTAATATATAATTTGGCCCTCTAGAATATAATAGTTGCATCCTGCATTGTAGACGCTGCAGTGAGCAGGTACCTGGACATATTGACATCCAAAATCCCTTCCAACTCTATGATTCCATCATCTTAATAAATCTTTTTGTCTAGCCACTGCAGAAGTAACTGTATGATAGAGCCTTTGTTGCAAAGAACTGGGCTGGGCCTATCCTGACTGAGATGGTAGTTGGCTGCCATTTTTTCTGCAATATTTTGTGCTGCCTTTTGAGACAGCTTAAAGAGAGAGCTTATTCTTTCATGACTGGCAGTAGCTCTCCAGAGTCTCAAAGAAGTGTCTTTCTCTCACCTAGAATGACAGGTCAGGGACTGAGCTGGAGGCAATCCACATGCAAAACATGTGCTCTACACTGAGCTGTGGTTAACTGTGTCTGAGACACGAGTCAGGTTCCGTATCTTTAGACGTGTACACCCATCCCCTTTCTCTGCCTGTCTCAATCTTACTTATATTAGCCTATAGACAAAACATGATCAGACAGTTGATAGCTTCATTGGTGGACTTACATTTATTATTATTGATTATTTAGCTACATTAATATAATTTCATACTGTGGGTAGCTGGTCACATATATCTGAATGTTTGTCTGTATAAAAATTTTAACTCACTCGTTTACGTATGCAAAACTACTATGCCAAGACTAGGCTGGAACGCTTCATTCCTGAATATTAGCTTTTGATAGGTAGGAAGGTTGCTTGCTTGCTTTCCTTGGAGCATTCCGACAATGTGCATGCACACCTCAATCTGCAGGTAAACTGATAATTTAGACACATGTTGACCATATCATTCCCTCTGTTTCAATGTCCACAGCAAATTACACACCCTCAACTGCTGTAGCCCCTTGGCTTGGTATGGGCTTCAACCTCTCCACTGGTGCACACAAAACCTACACAAAAGAACCACATTACATCAGCTTTTCTATAGACTTTTGTTTATAAAACAACGGAAGACAAATACACTCTCTGCCCTCAATAATAGGATGTCCTAAATTCGTAATATGGCTAGAAATAACCTTTGAGTTAGTTTTAAATTACTGTACCTAATCCTACAAAGTCGGTGCATATCCTTATGTCATTGCACATTTTTTTCCATGGCAGATATATTTTAAAGCGAGAGTTGCTTCGTGAATACCTTCTGATACAACAAAAAGTCATCTTGTCTACTTTTTTCATTGTTTTAAAAAAAAGGACAGTCCTTGAAAAAGTATTGTTTTTTTCTAAATTCTTAAGCATAAAACAGGTTATATTTTCTTCTACATCCTCCTCACCCATGCAGAAGGGGAAAATCAAATACAAAAATTGAAGAACAAGCAGCATTTTGCCTTTCATTTTTAAAACATTGATAGAAGATTGGAACATAGGCCAAGATCTCTCACAAGGGAACTGTATCATCAGTTCTCTTTACATACATACAGGACCCTCTTACTCAGTGATTGTAAACCTTGCTAATTAACATTCATGTTGAAAGCTTGCTAATACTCACTGGTGTTTATCTGAGTTTTTAGAGATTGACAAACTCTCTTTGGGATTGCAGGTACTATAACAGCCAGATCACATGCAGGGCACCATATAACACTCTTCTCCAGTGGCCCTTTCCTCTTATTAAGAATGGCAGGCCCTAAACTATGGAACATGGTAGCCGAACCTACAGATCAATGTTGTCAGTTTTCATTTGCTATTGTGTTACTCTGGTGTTCCTCTAGACCTTTCCATCAGGCTAAATATATTTCAGCTGACTTTTGTTGTTGTGATGTTTACTTTGTGATAATTGCATAAATTTGCCTATGAAAAACACTAGTTTTGAAGAGAAAGCTCTTTTGCCTTTGCCTTTAGATCAGCACTTCAGAGTCTATGACCCTTCACAGCTCCCATTGTCTATGACCATGGACTCCAGCAACATCTGGAAAGCCACAGAACCCCACCCCACCCCACCCCTGTTAAACACTTCAGTAGATACTCTCCTAGAAACAGAACTCATCCTGCACTGTGATAGAGAAGGTGAGGGTGGGGAATTTCTTTCCTAAAACAAGATCTGACATTTTTAGTTTTATCGTATTTGTAAATATGAAGGTCAATAATCAGTCCCATTTATAAAAATGTGTTGCCCAGTTAATCCTGAGCACTTTTTTATTGTTCAGAATGTTCTAAATGGTTGGATGAAACCCTTAATCATTGCAGGCCCCAATGTCTTTCTTTCAGCAGCAATATGGGAAGGCGTTTGCAAGGGTTTTCCCTATTGACACCATTATGGGTTAGGATGGTATTAGATAGTGATCTCCTATTGCCCTTTGTGTGGTGATTTACCAGGTGAAGGCTACACTCAGTAATTTCCAAAATTTCCCCTGCTAACAAAGAAAACACAATTTTCAGTACATGATGACACATATGCCTTGCCCTTGTCATCTCTATGTACCACAAGGCTTATGGCCTAGATAGAACAATATGTGGCTACAATCCAAATCACTTTTCTTTCATCTAATGGTAACATTTCATCACATGTCAACCTCCAGGACAGCTGCAGAGTATACTGTATAACAGTTTATTGCAGTTGATGGCCTTTCCTTAAAGGATGTCCTGTTGTCTGCTTCTGTTACAGCTGTCTCAACATGTGTCACCATTTTGCAGAATACCTACCTAGAGATGTTTAGAAAAAGGGTTTACAGTTAGTGATGTGCATGTTGAAAATTTTCATATTTCTTTTGTTCTCTTCAGTTCTTAGGGGGATTGCCTCGTTCGTTTTCATATTTTTCGTGTACCGGTCCCTTTGTTTTACATGAACGGCCACTTTCAGTTTTCCCATTCACGTTTCCCACATTTGTGTTTTCTTGCACTCCAAAAACTCCAAACAACCCTTATAAACTACTCAAAAAAAAAAAAAAAAGCTGCAACAAGGCAACTGGAGAACCAGTCTACTCCAAAAGCAGGCAAGAATACAGTAAATGAGAAAGAGAAATCATTATCAGATTTGTGCAGGCATTAATTTATACCATCATGTTCTTCTTTGTCTTCATTATCAGGCAACAGATAAGAAAGAGAAGATCATCAGACTATGCAGGCACTAGTTTATATATTATCATATCATCATTATCATTATCAGGCAACAGAACAAAGCAGAATGAAAAACTATCATCATCAAAACGTATACACACACTCTTCCAAAAACCAAGAAAAGCAAGCAACAAATAAAGGCAAAAAGTACAACCAAATCCACCTCCAAACCTTCTAGAATATATTGAGATTTCAATTCCCTCCTTTATGACTTGAAGTCTTCTCTTATCTTCTTTGAGTTCAGCAGGCAGCAGCAGACAGGCCAGGCAACAGCAAAAATAATTCAAGAAAGGAAAGGAGTAGAAAGCAAAGATGCAAAAAAAATTCCACCGAAAAATAGGGATGGGGGGATTAAAAAATAATCCCAAGGAGACACGCTGGCAGCAGCAAAAAAAATCCAAAGACATGGGGGGGGGGGAGGACAAAAAAAGGATCCAAGAAGGATTCATTGAGCAGGCAGGCAGCAATCCAAGATGGAGGGCATAAGGAGCTTGGCACACAGTAATTTCACAAGGAAGAACTGAAGCTTAGAGCACTCGTCACTGGGTTCCAGGCTCTTTTACTGATTCAAAATTCCTGCTCCCCCTCCCACCAATGTTCTGATTAATGGCTCACAACACTTGCAACACTATTAGATTAAAAAAATCAGACAATTTGACAGACAAAAGGTGAAACGGCACTGAAAATTAAATAAAAGAGGGAACATGGAAGAAACACTAAACTTTTATGTAGCACTCTTTCATAAACAAAAATCATGTGTGTTTAAGAGGCTCTCTTCTGACAATCCCCCAAAAAACTTGAATTGCATGAAACAGAACCTCTTTTTGATCCTTCATTTAGACATGAAAGGGTCATCCCTGTTGATAGCTGGTTTCCTCTACTATTTTTAAGGGGGGGGGGGGAACCATTAGGAATAGATGCAGCATTAGGAATTGAACCAAGGATTTGTTTCTTTATGTAAGTATCTGTTGCTGAACTACGGTCCCCCAGGGTGCTGAAACAAAGCCTAGTTCAAGCCATTGGTGATGGCAGCCTTGGAAAGTTAAATCAGCTTCTACCTGTGCAGACTCTTCTTGTCATGAACATAGCTCCATTCTGGATTCTATTTTGTGAATACAGCAGAGTTCTCTTCAGGTGTTCCAAAACCCAGAGACAGGAAATCTGTGTTTTGGGTGGCAACTTCCAAAATTTCACAGCCTTCTTTCCATTTTCCCCCTTATCTCTTCTAAAACCCAAGCAAGTTAAATCCGAGTTTTACTTATCTGGAGATGTCTTCATAGACAGCCAAGGATCTTCTCAAGAGCATTCCTGGCTGCCACAAGTTTACTCTAAGCCCCTGAACGGGGCATGGTAAAATGCTAGGAACTGAATTTTAGGTTGTTCCTAATTTGTAAAGAAAAAAAATTGATATTTTTTTTAAATTAAAAATGTCTTCAAAAGTAAGAGAAGCTGAAACTGATTTGTCAAATTTGTTTATTCAGACGTTTACCTTTGAGTGCTTATCTCTTAAATGTCTGCATTTGAATCTTTGTGTGTCCATTTATGTTGAATTAGGGTGGATATCTCTCTTGTTTTTCATCTTTAATCCCTAAATGACAGCAAGTACAATATAAACCTCTTGAGGTTGAGAATAAGCTCAGTTCAATGCCAATGAGGGAGAATTTTAATTTTAGACCAGCAGAGCTGAAAGGGACCCTCTAGAACAGGGGTCTCAAACATGCGGCCCGGGGGCCATTTGCGGCCCGCCGGACGATAGTTTGTGGCCCCTGCCTTGCCTGCCCCCCCAAGCGCCCATGCGGCCTCTGCTGTCAAGAGTCAAAAAAAGCCTCGCCTCGCTCGCCGGCTCTCTCCCAAGACAGCGCCTCTTGCACCCTCCATCCGGAACTGCAGCCTGCCAGCCAGCCCGTCTGTCTGCCGGCTGGCAGGCTGCAGTTCCAGATGGAGGGTGCAAGAGGCGCTGTCTTGGGGGAGAGCCAGCGAGCGAGGTGCGCTGCCGGCCCTTTTCCCCGAGCGCCCGAGCCGCCGCCAAGCGATGCCTGAGAGCGGAGCTCGCTCCCGGCCCGTCCTCGAAGAGCGCCTCCAAGCCACCAACAGCAGCTGCTGCCGCCGCCGCCTCTTCCAGGGAAGCGGCTCTCTGGCTCTCTTTCTCTCTCGGCAGCACCAGCCTGGCCAGCGGCCGCCTCAGCACCCGGCAGTGCTTCCTACTCCTCCTCTTCGTCCTGCTTCAGCCGCCTCAGCTCTGGAGGCTGCCTGGGCTCGCCTCGCAAAGTTTGCTCCTCTGTCGTGGTGGGGGTAGCTGCTGCTGCTGCTGAGTGCACCTTTTTTTGAGGGGGGCCTTCAGAGGAAGGTTGCCGGACCTCCGTGTGTGGTTTTTTTTGTGTGCGTGCACGCGCGCGCACCTGTGGGGGGCCCCGCCCCGTTCTGTTTAATTTCGCAGGTACCGATGGGGGCTTTTCTCCTTTGGCAAGGTGATTCTGTGAGGGTTTTTTAAAAAATATATATATATGTCGTGCCCTGCCCCCTCCCCCGCTAGGCGGTCGCCGGCGCTCCCTCCCTTCTCCGTTTCTTCGTCCTGCTGGTGGTGGTGATGGTGGTGGTAGTGAAGAAGGAGCCGGAGGGGGTCGTGGCCGGCGACGAGGGCTCGCGTGCCCCTCCTCCTCCTCCTCCTCCTCGGAGCCCCAGCCGGGCTAAGGAAACTCCTGGGCGGCTTCCTCGGGCTCTTGCTCCGCTTGGCGGAAAATCTGATGCGGCCCAGCCTCACCCAGACTCTGCCTCCAGCGGCCCCCAGGTAAATTGAGTTTGAGACCCCTGATCTAGAATCTAGAGTCTAGATCATTGAGTCCAGCCCCTGTCAAGGAGGCACAGTGGGGAATTGAACTCCCAACCTCTGGCTCTGTAGTCAGCTACCTAAATCACTGAGCTATCCAGGAGTTTTATTTCAGATTTTTGTTGTAGAATTTACAAATATTTGAAAAAACTAGACGTTTTTAAAAACCTGACTGATGGAGAAGGTGGAGCTGATATGTTTTTCTGACCCTTCTGATTAGTATGAATTATTATTAGCAAACAAACAGTGAGTCAAAGATCTCAATCAAGCTAATTCCTGTGGGTTCAGAATACACACATACACACAAAGCCCCTTCTCCCAGATGTTTCCATCTACTTTTCAAAAGATGGCAAGCATGCATTTTAGCCAAATGAAAGGCCTGAAGTTGGACTGCATGTGGACTGTAAGTATATTTTGGAAATTACATGCACAATCCAGCCAAAAACATGTCATTACATTTCTCCTTGAAAGAAATGGAATGTAAGGCGGGATCATGACCCTTCTTTCTCAGGATTTTCCTTGTCAGGCAAATCATATATATCATTCTCCAAAATTTCCTTTCCTTGCTTTGCCAAAATTCAAGATAATTTTTAAGGTGGTGGTGGGAATATAAAAGCTTCCAAGAGTTACACACTTTCTTATTGAATGGTGATCCTTTCACAATGATTTAATGCCATAAAACCAATCTACAGCTGAGGTTTGTATACAAGAAGGAGCACCCACGGAACATTTGCATTGCATTGTATTGTAGCATATTGTGAGTGTGTGTGTGTTTTCACTCTGATAAAAAGGGGACCGGGACATCACACATAAACAGGCTAATGAGATATTTTTATGTATGAAAAACTGTGTGGCTGTCGCAGTGACCAAATAGAAATGATTGTGCCTCCTAATGATGATTGAATAAAATGCGAGCAGCTGTTTCCTTCGCCCCTGGAATTGAAAAAGCTGGAGTTGGAGACAAACACGGTCAACTGAAAAATAAAATGTTCCCTTCACAAAGCAGAAGGTGGAAGGCACCTTGTAGGTTCTTTATATATAATTATTAATAGATTTGTCTGAGGGTGTTTTTTTTAACCATGCTCAATACATAAATGTTTCTGGGCTCAGGTGCAAATTTAATAAAATAGGTCCTGAACACAGCTGTTCATAGATAATAGATCTTTTTACAGAGGCAGCTTGCTATCACTACTCTTCAGTTGAGATTTTTGTTTGTTTGTTTGCGCTGTTAGCAATCTCAAATTGCACATATAATCTTGTTGCAATAAAACTTTGTAGCCTTCCTTTTGACTAACCAGTCTGCACATTTCTGCTTAGTTATTATAGGCGGGGGGGGGGGGAGGGGAGAGGAGAGACCACTCATCAATATAATTCACTCAGTACAACTTACATAATTGACATGTTAAGGGGGGGGGGGGAATGCTGCAAATAATTACAATGGTTGCTCCACAGTGGATGGAATGACAGCTCATCTGCAAGAATCCACACATGCACAACACAGTTTGTGGGCAAGTAATACATAATAATAGGAGTCAATTCGTGTCCAACTAGGGGCAGCAGTGGGCCCAGAAATGGCAACTCTATAAAATCTAGAAGAGGCAAGATGGGAACTTCCAGCTTCTATCTTTGCATTTTGGGGGAATGGGCATAGCACACACACCCCAAGATTCTAAGGTGAAAGACATTGCTCACGAAAGTATCCAAGAGTGGAAATAGGCCCTTTTCTGTTCAATATCCTATTTTTAACTGGAGAGACTTTGGGATAGCCTTGGAAAAATAATGTAGAGGCCACAAGTTGCCCATTGGCTCTTCTTGCCCCCCCCCCCCCCGCCCCCATCTCACACAATAGGCACTCGCCTTCTTGGATGCACACCTTAATATGGTGAAGGGGTTTGAATGTGTCAGTGAAGTTGAGAGCAATGTTGTCAGGAGGCCAGACCAAATATGAGGTGGATTGACTTCCTAAAGAAATAACAGGCTTAAGTTTACACAAGCTAAGCGGGGCTGCTGAGGACAGGACATTCTGGAGATCTCTCATTCATCATGGTTGTCATGAGTTGGGGTGACGACGAGATGTAACAACAACACTTATAGGCCCTATTGTCCCATTCATCCTATTTTAGTAAAAAGTAGTAAACTTTAGCCTAAACCCAGTTGCTGGTCTCATAGTGGCACATGCCTTAGTTTGGGTTACTGGTACAAGGTCTGCATGGGGCTGCCTTTGGAACGTGTTTGGAAACTTCACTAGGTCTAGGATGTTGTGGCTAGATTCCTGACTGGAGGCTGGTTACAGGGAGAACAGAAAATCCTTGTTATAATAGCTTCACTGGCTACCAATCCTTTTCTGGGCACAATTCAATTTTTGAAATACCATATTGCTTCATACCAGCTCCCACAGACTTATAAGAGCTTCTGAGGCAACCTTTCTCTCAATCCTACTGCCCTCACAGTTACCCTTGGACAGGGGATATGGCCTTTTTGTGGCTACTCCCAGGCTGTGGAACTCTTTCCAACAAGCTGGCCCCCTCCCTTCAATCTGTCTGCTAGCAGATAAAGACCTTCCTTCCTTTCAGGCAGGTTTTGAATATGTAAAGGAAGGGACTTTTAGGGTGGAATGGTTCTTTTATCCTTTTAAAATGTGGTTTTAACTTTTTAAATTAGGATTTTAGGTCATGCTTTTTAATAATAAGTTTCATCATTTTTAATAAAGTGATTTAAAATTTGGGGGGGTTAATTCTCAATTTATTGCTCTCAACAGTAGTCCTAGTCCTTTGTAACAACTCATTACTGTTCCTTGAGACATATATGTCAGGGTTCGATACCTTGTCTAAGTGTGTTAGAACAACTATAGAGAGTATAGAAAATTGCCTTAAAACTGCCCTAGAAGTATAGTATTTTTAGACATAAAGACATTATTTACTACAATCCAGTCTAGCAAGCAAGGTCACTGAGATAACACTTTGGCAGTCTCCTAGTTTATTTTGGTATCCATACACAAAAGATATTAAAATAGTAAACACTGACATATATGCCAAACATGAGAGAAACCATCTTGAAAACACTGTAGAGAATGGCTTTTGGATTGCATAGCCATGATATTAACTAAGATCAATATAACAAGAACCAAAAGAAAGGTCAAGAATTGCAAATCATATGGTCAAGAGCTAGTACCCAATATGGTATCTGTTTGCCAATGTGGTGTAGTAGGTGGAGTGATGGAGTAGGACTCAGTAGACCTTGATTTGAATCCCACACTTGGCCATAGAAACTCACTGGGTGTGTGTGGCACTGGTAAAACAATTTCTTAGATATCTTGGATACCTTAGAAATCCTGTTAGGGTTGGTATATGTCACATGCTTCTTGATGGCACATAATACACAGAGACATAGCCAAGATTTAAACCAAGCATGGAGGTAATGCATTCCAAGTAACAGCATTACTTGCAGTACATTTTATTCTTGCTAACAATTACTCATTAGTCACCATGAATAATTCTGATGCATCTTTTACAACTTTTTATTTACATATGCATTTTTCTTGATGAAAAACTATCTAAAATGTAAATCACTAGTTACGACTAATGGGGCATTCAAGTGACAAGTAATAACAACAAAACCTTTTTTACAGGAGCATATAAAGAGCAACAAATTACAGAGTAATATACCAAACTCTGACTCCAGATGAAAATCAGTTACCAAGACCACATTACAGATAAAGGAAGATGAATGGCCCTAATGTGAAGTTTTGAAATATTAGGCCATGTTTTCATTGGCTGTCGAATGGCTTAATTCTCTTGTCTTCACGACAGGCATGGGTTCACATTTGTCTCACATCCTACATGTTTGCCCAAGTCAACAGAGGGTTCTTTGAAACTATCCAGATGTTTGCTAGGTTGACCTGGCCTATTTGACAGGTATTAACTGCCTTGGTGAATTTATCTTGCCAAGAAATTCTGGACATGCTGTGTAAACAGCAGACGTGAAAGCTGTTGAGTTTCTTCTCTTGGCAGTTGGTAATAGTATTCTGTGTACCTCTTACGGAGAAAGCAGGACACTGAGAATGAGGTAAAATAACTGTTCTGCCAATAAATGTGTGGCATGTTCCTGTATAAAATATAAATGCATATTCTGGAATCATTGCTGCTGGTGTTGCTCTTCCTGCTGCTGCTGCTAGTCCCATTTCCTTATTATTTCATTAGTTCTTTATCTTGTTCCGAATATTTGGCTTTGACTGGATTGTGAAGATGTGGAAGAATATACTGCAGTAACACTTATTCACAGTTTTAAAGATCTGGAGCTAACAACACCTCCTGTGTATTTAAAAGAATGTTCCATAGGGACCTTGTACCATATGTAACTGTGACATAAATTATGGGTCAGCATGAGGACTCTGAAGCATCAAAAGGCTACCTATAAGAATGTTGTTGTCAAAATGTATGTGACAATGCTTAATAAAGTTAGATCAGGGGTCTCCAAACGTTTGATCGTGAGGGCCACACCGGATATTTTCATCATTTTTAAGGGCTGAAGGAACATGAACATGTGTGCGTGCACGGCCACACACACACGCACACACACACCACATACACACATGCATGCATGCACCCCCGCTGACCCGCACGCATGCGCGTGCACGGGCTGAAGGGAACGGGCCAGGTAAAACGGTAAGACTGGCCGGATGTGGCCTGCGGGACTTGGTTTGGAGACCCCTGAGTTAGATAATTAAACACAAAACTAAACAAAATGTGTATAACTTACAATCACATGAGAACCGTAGAACTGTGGATGTACAGAAGACACAATTGTTGTGTCTGTCACAGATTCAGTTTTTAAAAGAAAGTGCAAGGTTTCCTGAAAGTCAACTGGCAAATTTCACTGCTTCTCCAAACAGAGGGAAGAAACTGAACAGGCAGATTGGTGAACTTTTGCTCACCCAGCTAGTGGGCCCAGATCTACTTCTCTTTGATAATAGCAAAAACTTAACATAAAATCACTTTCAATTTGATATAACCGACTTTAGCTATATTTTTATAAATTACATGCTTGCTAAGTTTGATTCGTTTTGCTCTTTATAAAATCAGATTTGAATGCTAAGGTTTATTTTATTAAAAATCCACTCATTCAGTGTAACCCCATGCTGCATAATAATGATTTATTAAATGCAACCAATAGAACACTGTCAAAATACTTTTGTGCTGATCTTAGAGTTACTGACTATTTTATCTCAAGTGCTGAAAAGTGCTTCCAAATGAAAGCTATGGCTCAATCAAGTATCCACTAGGGTCTGAATTCTAGGGTTATTTTAAAGATATTTTATCTTGTTGTTTCTTCAGACAGACTACTTAGCTAGTTGGGTAGCCACAAGGAGAGTAGCCAAAGCACAACTTTGATGGAACCCAACTCGATATGTGGCATATTATGTTTCTGAAATTACGATGTCAGTAGCCCCATTCAGCCGTTGCGAAATCTTGTAGAGATCACGAGTAAGGAGAGGAGAGTGGTATCCCTCTCTCATCCATCTTCATTTTAACATAACAAAGTGACAGTCGGAAGATAGGAAGACTGGTCTTTCTGTTCAGGGTTTTTACTGACATGGAACACAAAAATATGGGGTTCTGACTCGTGGAGATGACAGTGTGCTCCACTTATTATGCCTCTTCTCTATACACTTTCAGAACAACTGAATAGTACTAGTGGGGATGGTAGATCACTGTTCACCATACGTTTGGGGGATAATTAATGTATATATTGTGCATCTACTAATTTATGAAATAAAACAATAAAAGCAAAATACAATTCACAGATCATGGAATTAAGAATAAACAGAAGAGCAAGAACATTCAACTCAGTGAAATCTGAGAGCATAGTTAAGTACTGTATCATTAAAGTGCTGAATGAAACAGTATTCACTGCCTGCCTGTGGGATGGAAGCTAATTTTGTTGGTTTGAAGTTCTTGGTGAAAATATCTATTTCATCTTTCCTGGGACTCATTGTGAGGCAAAGCACACCTTGCATCTGAAATCTGCACATCTGCAGGACTTGAGGTGTGCTTGGGCTGTATTCTAGAACAAGCACAAATTGTGAAAGTAATGTCTCAAACTGACTGTGTATGATTTAAAAATATACATAAGCATGTTTCGGGCAATGCAGAAAATGTGTACATTAAAGTTTGTATCAGAATGGCTACATTTAAAAAACAACAACAACCACAATAATGTTGTTGCAGTAATTATTTTTTAAGTCTCCGAAGCTGATGAACCAACGACGGGACAAAAATGCAAGAGGGATTCAGAAAAATGCAATGAAATTGAGACTGAAAGATTTGGGCATAGCTGAAGAATAAGAAAGGAACTGGAAATGGGACTAGATCCCATTCTGTGTCTTAGTAGGCATGATGTCTTGCAGCTAGGACAGGTATCTTCATTTCTTCACACCTAGGATAAGTATCATCATCATTGGTTAGACATAGGAAACCCAAGGCCTCCCCAGCCTTTGCTCCATTCTTCATTTTTCAACAGTACCAGTGAAAGTACTGACCGTCAAGACACATCCATCATTTCTATATTACCTGCCAAAATAAGTGAGTTCCAGCACACACACTTTAAAAAGGGCATAATTAGGATTTGCCTCTCCCCCCAAACCCTTCCACAGGGATTTTTCTCTCTGGAGGTAGTAATAGGAACTTTCCATCCGGGTCTGCAGTTTAAGCACTGGATTATGTGATTTTACAGAAAAGAAGAAAGTGAGCACTCTCTGACTCAGGAGGATATGCTGGAGACAGGACTATAGTGGACCTCTTTGGATTCTGCTTTGCTTCTGTTCAACTCTGTTGCATTAGTAGGAAGGAACATAGGAATAAGCTGTATACTGAGTCAGATTATTGGTCCATCTAGCCCAGTATTATCAACTCTGACGGGTAGCAGGTCTCCAAGGGTTCAGGCAGGATTCTTTCCTGGTTTTGTGTGAACTTCTCTGGAATCATGGTGGGATCTCATCCAAGTATTAAACAGGGCTGGCCCCGCTTAGCTTCTGAAATCAGACATCATCGGCTATGTTTAGAGTGGCATGGTGGTGTTTCTTGTGTTTGCCCAGGGGTGGTTGCCTGCCCATGTTCACTTGTGTTGCTATACGTGTAATTATAAATACAGTACATGTATCTAAGGGAGCCTTTAGCAAAGGTGCAGCACATGCATGACTTTTATCAAAATGGTTGATAAAAAAAATTAGCTCACACCTTTAAGTAAAAAGGAATAGATTTTATTTTTACAGATTTTGTCCTGAATATATATCATGAAAAAAGAGTTGCCCTTCCCCCCCCCCCCCCCACTTCATCTGAAATCTCCTACTTTGCTAACATCTAACACTTTCTTCAGATTCAGAGTCTGGTAGCACTAGGCCTTATTAATGGATTCTCCCATTTGATTAGCATTTGAATCAGGCATCTATAAGCCATGTATAAATTAACAGGACACTGAGTCCGTTTGTATGCCATAGATGATTCCACATATATCTTTTACCAGATAGGCAGTAAACAAAACCTATGAATATTCACAGACAGATGGAGTAGAGCTGTACTGGAACTTGAGACCAAAATAACCCCATAATATAGAATTGGACTAAGTACTAATAGTGGTTTGATTAGCTGATTTGCTACCATAATAATATGAGATCCCTCTTTCACCAGGATGCAGCCCCAGCAATGCATCCAGAAAGGGGGTTGCCTCTTTTAGAAACCTATGCTGTCCCTGCGGAAATTTCTGCACTGCCCTGACTTTCCACTAGTCTCTCACCTGCATCCCAGCACCACTACAGGACACATATTTAAGGCAGGTTGGGGAGCATGGGGCAAAGGGCAATCTTCTGAACTATGGGACAGTCAATTGAAAACACTGGCCAGCCACTGAAAGCTAGATCCACTGGAACAGCAGATGCTACCCATAATGTAGCTCTACTGGAGTCATCATTGACTGTGCCAGGTTTTATTACCTCAGTACTTACCATATTCTATATAACACTGAAACAAGGGTCCAGGTTATAACGTGCTTTAAAAACTAATATCAATATTCTGAAAAGGCCTGGAAATGGTTTGGAAGCTGGGGTAGTATTGGTATAATATGCTTGAACTGGTCAATGGAGTTTAATAATCTTTCTGCCCTGTTACGAGCGGACTGGCTGAAGTCAGGGCCATATATAAAGCATTGCAGTAATCAAAACAAAGGGCTGGTTAGTATGGATACCTGTAGCTAGGCTGTCCAGAGTGGGCTGTCATTAGTTCTTCCGCCTAAGATGGTAAAAAGAATTCTACACCATTAAGGCTACCTATGCCTGCAGGGACAAATCTGGGTCCTCTGGTGAATCACTTTCTTTAGTGTTTCCACAAACATTTGAGCAATCGTGCCTGTCCATCAAAAAGATTTGCCATTTAAAATGGCTGCTTAAACTATTCCTGAAACGTAAGATTAGAGAAGTGCACTCTAAAGCAGGGATACAACTTAAATTTTCTACAGTCCTTCATATGTTGACAGACTGAGTGAAGTTACTTTTTTTCAATGACAACTTCCAAAATCCCCAAGTCAGCAGCCTGTTGGGTAAGTGCCCGTTGTTTTATAGGATTTGAGGGAAAGCCTCCACGCTGGGTTTTGATACTGGGTTAATTTGGCCTTGGCTTAGCTCTTGCTGCTTGTGGGACCAACCTCAAACTGGGCTACCCTGGTTTATCTGCTCCATGGTGCAAACAAAAATCCTCTGCCGGTAAACTACACACTGGAGGAAAGGAGGCTGTCTAGGGAGAATTGCATTTGGCATTTCTTCTTTTCTTTCATGTGTCTAACCAGTGAAAAATTTGAGACTCACAGCTGTTTTTCAGAATGCCTTCTATATATGTGGAGACAGTAAGTTTTCTAAAGTAGATAGAAACCAGATCTCCACACCAGTACAGGTTAGATTTACCAACAACACTTGTAAATTATTGAAGTTCTATCTATTTACATTAGCTGGAGCTCTGCAACTAGTTTCTGAGTACTGTTACTATTCAACCTCACTTCATATATTATTTTTGGACCGCATTTGATTCCTCATTGACCTGTGCCAAGTTCTGTTATCCTCTAAAAAGCACTTGTAAATGCAATATAATAATTAGCTGAAGTCAGAGAAGTTAGCTGAAATCACAGCTGAAAGTACTTTAGGGGGAAAGGTAATTATGTGTGGAGGCTATATATATTCTTCAAGATGAAGGGAAAAAATGACTGGATCAAGCTGGCGAATGAATGCCAAGGGCCAAATACTTTCCTACCATTTTTGTCAGGTTGTACAGTGGTTAATGCTCCAGTCAAAGGGAGAATCTAGTTCAGAAGAATGTTTTCTCCTCATTTTAGAAGACAAATGTCAGTTTCTACTAAGAAAAATATAGTAGTAGCAGTAATAGTGGCAGCTGGAGGAGACTCTTGAGAGTCCCCTGGACTGCAAGGAGAACAAACCTATCCATTTTGAAGGAAATCAACCCTGAGTGCTCACTGGAAGGACAGATCCTGAAGCTGAGGCTTCAATACTTTGGCCATCTCATGAGAAGAGAAATTTCCCTGGAAAAGACCCTGATGTTGGGAAAGAGTGAAGGCAAGAGGAGAAGGGGACGACAGAGGACGAGATGGTTGGACAGTGTCATCGAAGCTCCCAACATGAATTTGTAAGAGAACCGTTAAAACTAGGGTTGGTTTGAGTAGTTGGGCTCATCCCCAAATTTCAGCAAGTATGCTGAAAACAATTTAATTAGTTTATGTTTGAGAAAAGTCATGATGAACAGAATAAGCTGTCATAAACATTGAAAACATGTGACCGTTGGTGCTCAGGGTCATGCAGGAGAAGCCATTCCACAGGATGGGTGCCATCCCAGAGAAGTCCTATTGTCATATTGCCTCCAGATAGAATTCTACAACATGAGGATGCCTGTGTATTTCCTTGTACTGTATTTATTTTGTGCTGCATGCCTATCAACCATCTATTCAGAAAACCTTCTAATGCACCTGTGGATTTCTATCGTCATCAGAATTCAAAGGATCTGAGTTCATTAGGGTTCTAGCTGGTCCTGAACCGCTATGGCTCTTCAATGACCAGATGTGGGCTTGTGTGGACCTTGGACGTTTGGACATTGCCCACTCCTGACATGAAGGAAGATGGTCAGAACACCTCAGCAATCATCTAACTTGAGTGAGGCAGGGATGGGAAATCCCTGAGCTGTTGCTCTGTGACTCTCATAATACCTGACCATTGGTGATACTAGTGGGGGCTGAATGGAATTAAGAGTGCAACAATATATGTATGGGAACATGTTCCCCATCCCTGATACAAGAGTTTACTAAGTGTAGAATGTTAAGCATATGAAAAGCACTTATCTGTGCCTAGTGTCATGGAGTCCAGCATATCCCTTAAAGGGACCTGGTCCTCTTCTGCACAGTCTTTGTACAGCCAGGTGGCTTTTTCTGGGCCAGAGGTGCTTGGCATGTAAGTGCTGTGTATGAGTGGGGTCAGTGCATGGATTAAGAGCCTTTAAAACAAGCCCCTAAACTGCAAGGAATCTTGGCAGAGACCGAGCAACAGCCTGCCACAGTTCTTGTGTTTCTTGAGAAATCTGCCCTATATCTTCTTCTCTAAAGTTACTTTACCTTCCAAGCATTTGTGCCGAAAGAAAAAAGAAAAGACAATGGCAGAGCTACGAACCTGTAACATTTCTAGAGAACCCGGCCATTAGCAGCAGCAACAGCAGCAGCAACAACAACAACAAGCGCTAGATGTGTACATGTTATACTTAGCAGCAGGACTACAGGGGCTTTCAGCTATGTTATCCAAGGTTAACGTGGTGCTACTGCCTCTGGTGCCAGTTGAACTGAGCTGCTGAATTTTTCATCAGAGACACACAAGGTTGTTCTCGACTTGACAAAAAGATGGGAGGGAAGAAAGCACACTAGAACCACACTAGCTTGTCATCAGTGGCCCGAACCACACTTGAGCCATCTGACCTGATGTTTGGCGGTGCCGAGAATTTTTCAGCAACACATTGGAGAAAATTCATTTATCCAGAGCTAAAGACAGGGTGGAGTTAGCCCAAGAGATGTAAGTGCAAATCTAACTAGTTCCCAAAGACAAGTGCAGCATTTCCCAAACTGGTATAACCCAGGTGTGTGGACCACACCCCCTGCAGTGGGAAGTACTGGGTTGGGAAGGCTATCCTAGGTGAAGATATTCATTCAGCATCAGCATTGTATCATATTAAATGGGATTTGCATCCAGAATTTGTGCATGGCAGCCTACCTTTAACAATATTTTTTTTTTAAAAAAATGAAAATGAAAAATTAACATAAAAAATCACCAAGGCTATTAGCAGGCTTTCTTATATATTTTTTTGTTTATCCTACATTTGTATTTCTTGCATTGTTTGTTTGTAATATGACGTGACTGCCAGATAGCTCAGTGGTTTAGCAATCTGGCTGCAGAGCCAGAGGTTGGGAGTTCAATTCCCCACTGTGCCTCCTTGACAGGGAATGGACTTGATGATCCAGTGGGTTCCTTCCAGCTCTTCAGTTCTAAGATTGAGATAATATTTCTGCTTTCTCAGAGAATATCTCTTCAGAATTACAGGATACGAATGCTATATAAAGAAACTGGGGAATCACTGGATAACCCTTCTCAGAAATGAAGACTATCCACCAGTGGAGCTTGGAAAAAATTATTTGTATGGACTGCACCTCCCATAATTCCCCAGAGTACATAGCTGAGGAATTCTGGGAACTGTAGTCCAAAAACATAACCTTCCCAAGGTTATAGAAAAGATGTGTCCTCTGCCCAAGACAAGTTTTCCATGTTGGTTATTTAGACAGATCTTCAGATATATCATTTTACCATTTTTCTTCCCAATACCCACTGTTTTCGATCTAGGGAAGCAGACATTAAGTCTACATCAGGTCCATATCTTTTGTATGCACTCCCCCATTTTGCCTACCTCTGTGTTTTGTTTTGTTTTGTTCTAATTTGCATCACTTTTTTACCCAGTAATTATTTTTATCACAATATAAATTTCTAAATGTATTTTATCTGAACCTATGCATTTTCTGACACTTATTTATTTACTGTTTTTGTGTGTCCATTAGAAGTGCATCGGAATATTCAAGAAGCATGAAAATTGGTGTTGAACTTAAATTCCTATCCATGTAATAGTTTGGCAGATTGGGTGAGGCCTGTTCATACATGAATCAAGTTCTCCAAACCTTCTCTCTGGAGCTTTGAAGTAACTAGTTATAAGTTACATAGTTATCTGTAACTTTAGTGACTTTGTGAAGTTATGAGGATGTAACTATCTTCCTTTCCAAAAAATAGCAGAGTAAATAAGCTACTTTTTAGTGTTGCAAATCTAGTTACTTTCAAAAGTTGCTTTTGAGAGTATCTTGAAGTATTTTTGAGGCATTTGATAGGATTCCCCCCCCCCCATTTTTACCCCAATCTTTCAAAATTGTCCTAAGTGGCACAAACTGTTTTGTTTCATCTTTTGTCTTTTTGTGTTTTCAAGATACAACATTAGAATTAGCTACCAAAAATAACGAGAGAATTCTGCCTGGTATTTTTCTGGTGCTGGTAGGGTCAACTTGACATCACGAATAATGGCACACAATAAATTGCTTGTGTAGCCCCACTTCTACCTCTTTCTTTACCACAGGCAAAAGACCCCTCTGTTTGTGTATGTGTGAATAGTGCCTGCCAGCTTGTGTTCAGGATAGAAAATGCCTTTCTGTCTGATTGTATGTATGAATTCCCACTTTTACTCACGGCTGTGCCCACCCTCGGTGGTTGTACCTTCTTCCTCACCAGTCACAATGGGCGCTACCACTCATCCGAGAAACTTGGCTGCTTCAAAGTAACAAATTTCGCTCTGAGTTTCTTTAGGGGGGAAAGAACACCCTCAAGCTCTGTTTCTCACACATCTAATATCAGGTTCCTGGGGCAAAGACAACATGCTGCTCATTGTGTTTATTATTATTATTTTTTATTTAAAATATTTATATTTCTTTATTTTGTGGTTTTATTGGTTTAGTGGTTTTTTCAAGGTGCTGCTAGTCACAATGGATACAGATTGCTTCCCAGTGCCCTAATGGCATTGTTTGGCAAACGCCTGCTAGCATAGCCTGGCTGGAATTTGGAATCTGCCTAATGGAGGATCCCTGTGATAAACTTCCAAATGCAAGGTATAAAGAGAGTGTCAGATATGCTGAAAAGAAGAGGTGCGTTTCTTACTAGGACTGGTGGTAATCAAAAGTCAAGGTAGGGCAAACTCATCTTTAAGCCTGGCCACAAAACACAGCCATTGGCTTAATAAATATCCCGAGAGAGGAAAAAAAGTTGTTTGCTACCCATACATCACAAATGATGAAATCTGTATGCAACTTGCAACTTCTCTACTGACTCAAGAACTTTATATATATATTGATTAGGGGTAATTTTTTAATTATTTATTTTTATTTAAAATATTTTTACCTGACCTTTCTCCTTATAAAGGTACCAAGGTAGCTTACATCATTCAAAGACAATACAGTGGTGCCTCGCTAGACGATGTTAATCCGTTCCACGAGGATCGCTGTCTAGCGAAAACATCGTCTAGCGAAGCACGTTTTCCCATTGGAATGCATTGAAATCGCTTCAATGCGTTCCAAGGGAAAACGCAGTTGTCTTGCGAAATTTCCCATAGGGAAACCTCGTCTAGTGAGTGAGGGTCCCCATAGGAATGCACTGACAGCTGCACTGACAGCTTTTCACCACTAGTCGGCGCACTCCTATGGGGAAACCTCATCGTCTAGCGAAAATCGCCATAGGGAAACATCGTTTTGCGAAGCGCAGTAGTGCTCGCAAAAAGGCATCGTCTAGCGATTTCCTCGTCCTGCGAGGCAATCGTCTAGCGAGGCACCACTGTATTTAACAGCAAAAAGGTAAGTATACAAATATTTTAAAAAATAATAATTACATTAAAAATGGTAAATAAAATCAATACTAAAAACCACATTTAAAAGCAAGAAGGCACAGCAATTCATTTTAAAAAAACCCTCTCAGACAGACAGTCACTCAGGGAAAGTCTGCCTGAAGAGAAAAGTCTTTCAGTCTTGCTTGGTTATTTTAAAAGTTGGCACAAGGTCCAGCTATCCGAAGAAGACTGAGAAAAATGAAGAAACAGCTAAGTGAAAATAAATTAGAGGAAAGATAGAAACAAATTGGTCTGGTACTCCATAACCATAAGAAAAAAGAAAAGAAAAAACTATGAGCTCTACAGGCTGTTGTTCAAATCTCAACCATGAAGTTATGAGGTAGTTCTTGGGTAAGCTCAGCTCACTACTTTCAGTTGTCTAGGGCTATAAATCCAGATTGGTTTGTCCTCTCATGGTAAACAGGACAACTAAAAACAATTCTCCATGACACAAGCTAGCACACTTTTTTTGTGTGTGTGTGTCAGTCTTGGAAAGATTTTACACATTTTTTAGATTGGGTTTTTTGTAGAACGCACAGTGTTGGCAAATGTAACAATTGTTGCCTTGTTGCATGAACTAGAAAAAGTTGTAGCATTCAGCCTTCAACCTGCAAATCTATTCCATCAGACTCAACATGACAGGTTCTTGGTCACACTGATTCATTAGTCTTTAAAGTCATCACTGTATCTTCATCTTGCCTGTCTGTCACACATCAGTTTACATTTGCTGTTGAATGGTCTGCTGGCTCTGCCATCACAAGGGCCTCTCCCTGTCTGTCTCAAGTTTGGTGTTGAAATCTAGGGGAAATGGAATGCTGCTAACCTGGCTAATCTTCTGAGTGGGAGAACTTGTTGACCTCCAAATCTCATTAGCCCCTGCTGCTTGGCTAATAGTAATGAACGATGGGAGTTAACTAGGCCTGGCAGATCCACTGGTGACCACTGCAGGTCTTTCAGTATCAGGGTCATATGATCATGATACTGGACATCAGTTAGCAACTTAGGTGCTGCATGTTATACAAATTGAAAATCCCAGACCCTCTTCAAGGACAGGCCTACATAGAGAACATTGCAGTAGACAAGATGTAGTGTACTGTCTATCCCTTTCTCATGCCTGCCAAATGTATAAGCAGTAAGAGATGTAGCTGGTACATGTAGTGGATACAAAACCAGTGGATACTGGGGGACTCCCACTCTGTTCCTCAACATATGACAGATGTTCATGTGAACACCTCAAGAGCTGGTGGGAAAGGCTGGTGTAATGTAAGTGTACTTACATTATACCAGCCAAGTGCATAGCTTGAAAAGAATAGGTCAGGTGTAGCCTAATACAGATAACTAGTTATTTTTGGGGTAAAAAATAAGTATAATGATGTTACATTTCAAAAGTAACATAATAAGTATGCCTGAATTGTTTTATTGGTATGACAGTAACAAATTCAAGTGACTTTCAAAGGTTGCATTTTAAGGCATTTTTAGAGGTAGATTTTAGAATTTTTCAGTTGTTCACATTTGATGTTACACTGTTGTTATTATTATTATTATTATTACTCATGAGAAAAAAAGGTTGCAGGAAGGTAAGGAGCAATGCCACAAGTACTGCAGTGAGGCACTTTTCCAACACTGTAATGAGCAACTGCAGCATATTTCTCAAACCCGATAGTGAGTAACAAAAACACACTACATTTGAAAAGTGATTTTCTAAGCACTGTGTAAGTGTGGCTGTGGCAAACACGATTGTCCTACATGAAGTGGCTATCTGACCTGCACAGGCAATAATGAAATTATAGCGTCCTACAGTGGTAGAGAGGGTTGTACTCTCCAGTGTTTTGTACTGCAAGTAAAGTATAACCACTTTAAATAACAATAATTTAAAAAACCCGTGTAAAGGAAAAATTCTAGTGTATCACAGGCAAAGTTCCACAGTAGCCCTCTGCCTGATGCTCTAGTTTTATGTTTGTAGCAAAATTGTGAATGGGGAAGCATTCAAAAATACTATATTGCAATCTGTACCGTGTTTCCCCGAAAATAAGACAGAGTCTTATATTAAATTTTGCTCCAAAAGACGCAGTAGGGCTTATTTTCAGGGGATGTTTTATTTTTTTCATGTACAACAGTCTACATTGATTCAAATACAGTCATGTCATCTTCTTCTGGTTGCTGCACAATGCGGCACAATGGTGGAGGGCAGGGTTTCACTTAACTGGGGCTTATTTTTGGGGGTAGGGCTTATATTACGAGTATCCTGAAAAATCATACTAGGGCTCATTTTCAGGTTAGGTCTTATTTTCAGGGAAACAGGGTAGGATGTCTGATGTACATTCCATTCTAACCTCTGGTTCTACTGCATGTTAGATCTGCAGTTTGTTGTGCATTTTAGGATCTCTGTGTAGCTGAATGTAGTACCTCATTTACTATAAATGGACATCCTCCCAACATATACCAATAATTCACTCTTCCTTCTTCTCACCTGACTAGAGCCTTTCATCTGAAATCACATTATTTAAAGAGATCAGGACAGCCAAGGTACACAGATCAAATACTCTTACTAAATCTTTCCTTACAAGAGATTTATTTCTTTATTAGACATGTTTTAAGAATGCTTCACGTTGGTATATAAAATGGCATCTTCTAAAGATTGGTGACTCCAGATTTATTCCTATAATTGCTCTATTGATTGAGCAGGGGCAATATTCACTCTTCCCAAGATAAAGGATTCCTTTTAAAAAAAATATTGGTACAAATACATATCTCTCTTCATCTTTAGGAACTGTTTAGCAGTTTGTGCCTGTGGAAATCTATGTCCATTATTATCATCTTTAAATTACCTTCTTGTATAACAGCATAATTAATATGAGCCATTTGGCTTTAAAAAATAATTAATACTGATCCGTAACATTGATTTTTAAGGGCACTTTATAGTATAAGATAAACTTGAACATATATAAAATGCAGCCCACCAGTATTCCTGTTTATAATGGAGTTTAATCCAAATGTGCTTTAACTGTGCAGAATCAGGGTTGTAAGTGTAACATACTGTATTAGAATACATATAGTAGAATGTATCTTGGGAGTTTAAATGGCAGGAATATAGAAGCTGGCCACTAGAAACCTGGGATGAGTGGGAATGGAAATTATATGTGTGGCATTGAACCACACAAAGCCACAGCTTGTTTCATCTTTGTGCCTTTGTCATCATCGCTCAGTGATTTAGAGGTTGGGAGTTCGATTCCCTGCTGTACCTCCTTGACAGAGGCTGGACCACAGTACTGTAGCTTAACCACTGCACCACAGGGCTCCATCCAGAATTTCTCCATGATCTTTCACTCTGACATCTCAGACTGATCGTTCCTTCCCCTTTGCCTGCCTTCTCCAGCCTCTCCACACCTATTTCACTCTCTTCTCCCTTTCCTCCTTGTTTTATCCATCCATGGGACATAAAGGGGTGGCTAATGACCAGCAGGGGGGAAAATGTCATTAAGGAAATGTTGTGAAATGACACCCACCCATAAATAGCATGGATCATCAGCCTGAGACAATGTGGCATTAGAGTCTACCTGAGCAGGTCCTGCATTGGAGCAAATGGAAAACAGGAATATGCAGCATGTTTAGATAACGTAGAACCCCACAGAAAGCAGACTTTTTGTCCTGTTTTGATTGGGTTGACAGCCCTGCACTGTGTGGATGCTGGGATGCAGTATCAGTATGATTCATGCAAAGAAAGCTGAACAAGTGTTCAGTGTGGATGGGCTCAAAGATGTCCATTTGTCAAACAAAAATTCATCACAGTGCATTTATGTCACTGCCTGTTGGGCTGGTCATACCGTACTGCTGGTTCAGGAAGAGAATTTTAGTTCTTTCTCACTCCCTTGGCTTTCCCCTTGTTTGTGACTGTTTCATGAACTTCTCCTCACCACCTGGCAGGATGTCACACCTAACCTGCTCTATGTATAAATGCCTGGTTAACTTCCCATCTGGTAAACAATCATCTGTAGTCACCCAAGGAAGGGGAAAGAGATTCGCCTACCATGTTCCATGCATCAGAGACCCTCACAGAACTGCAGTATGATTTCATTTATCCAGATAGTTCTGGGAGATACCCAAAGCATCTAATTAGGCAATTGGTTTTCAGCTTTTGGTTCTCCAAAAGCTGTTTTGGATTTTTAACTCCCAGAACCCCTGACCGCAACAACAAATTCCTCCATAATCTGCCTTTGTTTATATAATTGATTTTAACCCTCCTTAAATGCATGTCTACACACACATACACCAGACCCATCATAATGACAAACAATGCACACAGGGTCATCCCTAGCGCCAGAAGGGCCATGGGGCTGGCTAGATAGCTCAGTGAGTTGCAGTTCCAAGAGTTTGATTCCCCACTGCACCACCCGGGAGAAGAGCCAGCCTGTGTAGCATTGGCCAACCTGCACAGTCCCGGAACACTCCCAGAAGAAGGGACTGGTAAAACATTTCTATATACTTAAAAAATCCTGGCAAGGGTCACCAAAGGTTAGAATTGACTTGATTATTATTCAAGGAATAATGAGTGGTCGTGCCCTCTCCGATCAGCTCATAATATTATTGGTTATTTTAAAATATTGTTTAGAGTAGCCTTTACCAAGCTGTTGACCTTGATATATAATGAAGTATACCTCCTGACAATCCCAGCTACCATGGCCAGTGTATGCCCTCAATGCTTCCCTGCCCACAACTCATGGATACACTGAGCCACCAAACACAGCTTGGCACCCAATGCACCCACCTTTAGTGCTAGTCCCAGTCTACTTTGAAAAACAGTTGACTGCAGTATGAACTATATCCAAAGCCCCACTGAAAGACTCCCACCGACTTTGATAAACATTGGCTGGCGTTCTATATATATCAACTTGGTCTCTTTCTAAAAATGTTTCAGATCAATAGAAGGTCATCAAGGCCTGGTTGGATGCCAAGTGGCAAGCCATATGGCAGTGAATGCTTTAAAAAAAACCTACACCTATGTCTAACTATACATATCAGGCGGTGTTCAGAAACAGATTAATAATAATTTCCACCATCCATCGAAGCATCTCAAATTACTCTGATATTTAATTAAGATCTAGAAACACATCTGAGTTTTGTATTTTGAAATCCAGGCAGGGAAAATTACTTGTCCAAGGTCACAGTAAATTAAAGTCAGCCCTTGTTAACAAATGCCTTGCCTTGCCAACCCTTTGTAAGAATCCAGTTCACACTCCTTTCAAAGATAGGGATAAGTGTTTTCTTCTTTCTACTTCTGGTCTGATGGCCTTCTCTTCTGAGCCACTGCTATTACCAAATGAAAAGGGGGGCAAGGAATCTGCCCTAAGCAGGAACTCATTCATACATCACAAAGGCTGGATATTTCTTGTTGAGGCTTATATTTTCATCGTTTTTAGCTTTAGTGGACTACGAGGGAAAGGACATCAACTTTAAGGGTCAAACAACATGTTTGAAGTTGTTATTCTCTTGAATTATATACACTGCCCCGTAATGCTTAGAGCACTCTCTGGGTGGTTTACAATATAACTACTCAAGGAGCACTTAGTCCCCCAGTGAGCTGGGTACTCATTTCACCGACCTCACAAGGCTGAAAAGCTGAGTCAGCCTTGAGCCAGCTACCTGAATCTGTCGGACTCAGACTGGATCGAACTCAGACTGTGAGCAGAGGCTTGACTTGCAGTACTGCAGTTTAACCACTGTGCCACGGGGCTCGCTTGGCAACAGCTACATCTCCTCACCCCACCCCCTGGTATTGATCTCCACAATACTCCAGAATGGGAAGAGTTTTGCCTACAGTTTACACTGCCAGAGAAAACATCCCCTGAAACAAATGGATCCTTTTCTGGGCAGTGCAAATTGGCAGTGAGGAGAGCGCAGTCTGGACTGCGATTGTAGTGGAGGAGGGGTATAAAGACTACACTCTCACAATCCAGACTGGTTTTGCCATGCTTACTTTTGAATAAAGAAAGATATGTATCTGTCACCTGCATCTTTAAAATCACCTTTACTTTGATTCTGAATGTGACCTTTCAAGCGAGGAACAGCAGTGCCAGCAGCCACAGATAGATGTAGACTCCTCTTGTCTTCATGAAGATCGTATCATAGGGACACCAAACAACAGTAAAGTGAGAATTGTAAGCATATGTTTATGGGTGCCCATCTCAGTATGTTTCCTAGGATTGAGGGGAAACGCATTGGTCAGAATCATATTGAATGCCAGTGGAGCTTGCCATTGAATAAGTGGAGATGGCCCATTTGAACAACTGGTGTTTCCACTTGCACAAGCAGGTACTGCACACCTTGTTACACAAGTGCTAAAATCTCAAACTGGTCCCATTACAGTCTGTTGAAAGGGGTTTGTTCCAATAGAACCCCAACTGTTAGATCAGGAGGCAAAGCAGCTTCTCCATGCACTCTGGTCTCACTGGGTTATAGGAGGTACACATAAAATGCAGCCCTCCAGATGTTGTTGGATTGCAGCTCTGATCAGCCCTTACTGGAATAGCCAGTGGTGAGGAATGTTGGGCAGTCCAGTCCAGCAACTTCTGGAGGGCCACACGTTGCATGCTCTTGAGTTATGGCATATGTAAGGGGCAGCACAGTGCTGTATTTTCAGGTGTTTCATCTGAAACATTTTAAAACATTCAGAAGAAGGCACTGCACAAGTTTGACATTTGGGTGTTTTCATCATAACACTGGTTCCTTAGTCCTGCTGAATCCCTCATTATCCCTCCCTAGTATCATATTCACTCTTGACTGTGAGATTGAATCTAGGGATTATGCAGAAAGGGGTAGATTTGATGGGCTGGAGCTCTATGAGACATTGGTTGTGGCATATGTGGGAAACCTTTGGTCCTCTGCATTTGGTCTTCCCCACAATCCTTTCCCACTGGTCATGATGGCTGGTGGTCCTTTGAGCTGACTCCTAAACATATGGAGGGGGGTAGATGTTTCCCAACCATCCTGTGGTTATCACCTTAAACAATCAAGCCTTCTGCGGGCATTTGTTTATGCAAAGCTCTCTTAAGGTCCAGCCACAGCATTTCAATTCGGTTGAGGTCTGAACTTTGACTGAGCCATTGCAACACCTTGATTCTTTTCTTTTCAGTCATTCTGTTGTAGATTTGCTGGTGTACTTGGGATCATTGTCCTGTTGCATGACCCAATTCCAGCCAAGCTTTAGCTGTTGGACAGATGGACTCTAGAATACTTTGGTATACAGGGGAGTTCATGCACTCAATGACTGCAAAGTGCCAGGTCCTGAGACTGCAAAACAAGCCCAAATCATCACCCCTCCACCATTATGCTTGAGAGTTGGTATGAGGTGTTTGTGCTGATATGCTGTGTTTGGTTTTTGCCAAAAGGGGTACTGTGCATTATGGCCAAACATCTCACTTTAGTCTTGTTTGTCCAACTTGTTCATTCTTTTCCTAATTGTGCAGTCATCAACTTTAACATTTCACATGCTAACTGAAGCTTGTAAAATCTGAGATGTAACTTTCAGGGGTTTTGCAATTTCTCTGAGAATTGCACAGGCTGACCTTGGGGTGAATTTGTTTGGACATCCACTCCTGGGAAGATTGGCAACTGTCTTGAATGTTTTCCACTTGTGAATAATCTTCCTCAGAATGATGAACTTTGAATTGTTTGGGAATGGCCTTATATCCTTTCCCAGATTGATGGGCAGTAACAATTGCTTCTCTATGATCACCGCTGATGTGTTTCCTCCTTGACATTGTGTTAACAGACACCTGAAAGCTCCAGACCAGCAAACTGCTAAAACTTTGGCTTTTATAGAGGTGGTCACGCTAGCTGATGATCAGTTACTCAAGGGCATTTGGTTAGCAGCACCTGGCTGCTACTTAGCCTCTTAATTCCTATGGAAGCAGTAAGAGTGTACTTAGCTTTTCACATACAGGTTCTCCATGTTGGCTTTATTTTTGTTAAATAAATTATGACACGGTGTAATATGTCATGTGTTGTTGTTCATCTGAGTTGTATTTACCTAATTTTCAGACCTGCTAACGACCAGATGGTGTTTATTACGTCCTGATACATGAAACCATAGACTTCAAAGAGGGTGTACTTTCTTTTTCACATGACTGAATTTTTAGGAGTGAATCTCATCTTGAGAATGCTCTTGCTGAAATGACTGTTTATTTTATTAGCTGTTTTGTTATTTGCATTTTAATATTTTCATTGCCATGAGCTCCCCAGTCAATACTGCTACTGAGTGGCATAAGAATATAGTAAGTAAATAAATCACTATAATTATATAGACCTCTTTTTGGTCCAAATGTGTGTGGGAGAGACTACTGTCTAAGGAGCCCATGGTAAGGAGCCCCAAACCTTGGCAGAATTGTCAGCTGACACATGCCCATAAAGTTTAAGGCTGTATTGCATATTAGTTTTAAGGGGGTGAGGAGAATACCTTTGGATAGCCATGAAAGATAAAGAATCTGTTCCCCAGCCTTCTCAAGTGTCCAATTCCTGACCAATAAATAAATAAATTAAACTCAATTAATGCCAAGCCATTGAATGTTAACAATTGTTTTCAAGTTACCTGTGCTTGCTTTGCCTGTAATAATACCAACCAACTCTCTTGTGTGTTTTGTTTATTTTCTTTCACAGCCCGATTTAGGTGGAGTGATTTATGTAGGCTCGGCTACACCCATTGGCTCTGCTTTAGAGAAGTATTTTGCCCACTCATCCTGCCACTTCAGGCTCCTGGCCCAGGCATCTCTTACTCCCATTAACTTTCTTTAGCACGTCACAGAGGATCAGTGAATAGAACTGGGTTATTTTCAAAGCACTCTGCAGTAAAAATAGTTTTGTGACTCACTGCTCTGAGAACGAGGCATCCTTGACATCTTCAGAGGCACTCTAAACATTATTCATTTCTGTAGCCTCAGTGTATCTGAAGGGAAGCATCGCCAGCTCTTCTCATTAGTGGATTCATCAGCAATGTTGGGTATTGGTGTTGGCAGCTACAACTCATGGCTCAAGATATAAGGCTGGAACAAAAAACATTTTGGCACCTGAGCTAGGGTGACCAACTAAAAAAGGACAGGATTCCTGTACCTTTTATGACTGTGCGAAGGAAGAAAGTTCAGGAAGAGGAAAGAAGCATCGGCAACTATTAAAGCTAGAGGAGCCCTTGCCCTCTTTTTCATCTGGGCACCATATCAGTGATTTCTGTGGTAGCAATACTTTTCCATTTAAAGTTACATCCACAAGAAGAATTAATTCACAAATAGGTAAAATCAATTTGGGCTGCAGCCTTACACAGTAAGACAACTTTGAAGACAAGGGTAAGCAATTTCATTTAGGGTGGCCCTAAATGCAAACTACACCTGCTGAAATTTTCTCCTTCACACAAATATTAATGATACAGGAACTTTCTTCTCATCACCCTAGTCTAATTAAGTATAGAATCCTGATCTGTGGGCTGGATCCAGTAGTTAAGCTCAGCTAGACTAGATCTAATAAATCAATGGAATTTTCATGGTAATTTACCAGGTATCTATTCATTCAATGGGTCTGCTGTAATTGGGCTAACATTTTGGCTACGACTATGTTCTTTAAAAACTATCATAACATAATCTCCCTTGAAATAATTTGCTCTTCGAAAATTGGTTGCACCCTTGTTTATGTTTTTGGACTGTTTTTGTTAATGTAATATTTACTTCTGTGTAGGTTGTTTTAACTCTTTGTAAACCACTCACAATAGTGCTTCAGCACTAATGGGGTGGTATATTAAATCAATCAATCAATCAATCAATCAATACATGGCCTGCCATCAAACTTTTTAAAAAGTTTGGTTTCCAAAACTACTTCCCCCCAGGTTAACACAACATTTTTATACAACTCTCATCAGCTACAAGCAACATAGCCAGAGATGAGGAGTTATGGGTGTTTCATTCCCAAAACATCTAAGGGCCACCATGACCTAATCCTTCACTGAAACACCAGTGGTGGATCTTCAGGACTAGGAGAAGCTTCACCTATCGTTCCAATTCCCAAAATGAGGCTATAGTAAGAACAGCCTGGACAACTGAAGCCAAGTGGTTAGTTGATATCTGCTTTAAAAACATGAAAAAACCTGTTGGACCAGGGCCACATGGCATGAAGATGGCTGTATTCTACCCTCCAGCTCTTAAAAATACCTCCCTGTCTCTCACGCAGTAAGGAAAGCAGTTCCAGTGCCTTGCATTCTGCAACAGACCATGCAGAGTGAAACTTCAGTTAATGCTGGAATCTATATTACCTAGTGTGGGATGTGGTGGCGCTGCGGGTTAAACCACAGAAGCCTCTGGGCTGCAAGGTCGGAAGACCAGCAGTCATAAGATCGAATCCACGCGTCGGAGTGAGATCCTGTCGCTTGTCCCAGCTCCTGCTAACCTAGCAGTTCGAAAGCATGTAAAAATGCGAGTAGATAAATAGGTACCACCACGGTGGGAAGGTAACCGTGTTCCGTGTCTAGTCGCACTGGCCACGTGACCATGAAAACTGTCTACGGACAAACGCTGGCTCTATGGCTTGGAAACGGGGATGAGCACCGCCCCCTAGAGTCGGACACGACTGGACATTTGTCAAGGGGAACCTTTACCTTTACCTTTTATATTACCTAGTCCACCCTTGCCCCCTTTTGCCCTAGCAGGGGGCAGCAGGAGAAGATCGAGATACAATTGTAGCTGGTTCAACAAAAAGGACTTTTGTTCTACCTGCATCTAAATGCCTATTTTACCTTTTTGTCCATTTTTAAATCATGTGAGTGTACACAATTTTTCCCTCTAGGATCCCTCCCCACCAAATCTGCATCTTCGCTAAAATGTAATTTAATGCAAAAATAAATTCTTCAGACTTGTAATGAGGGAAAAGGGCTAAAATCTTTACAGTAAAAAGAGTATGCAAATTGTTCCTGAGGGGTTACTTGGATTTTTTTTCCCCTTCAGAAATCCTTTGCTTAGCATAGTCCATCACAACTAGAGGTCACCCATTGAATCAACAGAACTTACGAAGGAGCTGACTCACCAAATCCCTACTGACTCAACAGGCCTCCTGTAGTTGCAACTTAATAGGCTAAGCAACAGGATTTCAGCCAATGTAATGAACATCTGTGCCTGAGTTGTTGAAGGCATCTTTGCTTGTGTGACATTTCCAACCTCTTGTATATCATGTTATCGCTCTCATTGTTGGTTTGATGCTGGCTCATGGAAACTCATTAAAATCATTTTGAAGTCTTTGCCATTTGATTTTTTTCATGTTGTATATGTAGTATCAAATGTATTGCAATTAAGTTCCATATTTAATCTGCATTTTTCTGATCTTCTCTTTTAGTTCTTATCTTATTTTCAATAAACCAAATGCAGAAAAATCTAAGGATCTGTGAAATCAGTAGTCTTATGTGTGTTTAAATAGAACTGTTGGATGGTGGCCAGCTTCTACCACAGTGTCCCTCACTACATGAGACAACCCATAATTAGCAAGGTCAACAAGAAAAAAAAACCCGCATGCAACTAACCATTGAGGCCTGTCAAGGAAAATAAATTACAACATTAAACTATAGCCTATACACTAATTAGGAACTCAGATGTTCTTGTACAGATGCAGGGTTGGGGCATGTACTGATGCTGTAGCCAGAAGAAGGGGAAAACAAATGAATTTACAGATACATTGCCAAATACATATATACATGCCTTCTGTGCACCAGAACATTAAAAAAAAAAAAGTTCAGCTGCAATTTTGAAGTGTTACATAATGATGACAGACTTAAGAGGAGAAAAGATCCTGATTCACCTCACAGAGGAGGGTATAAGATCCCATGTCCTCTCCCTGCAGCTCAGCATATATACCTGTTCTTTCTCCTGTCCACTTCCAAATCAAAGATGTGTTGTGATGCAGCAGGAAGAGGACACAAGAGTATTTCTGGATTTGTTTCCTACAGACAATCCCAAAGGAACTTAATGCAGAAAAGAAATGTCACTGGTTGCACAGAAGTAGTGAGTTGGTGAATCGGAGTTTTCCTGAGAAATAAGCACAGAGAGCCTGAACAGGGTCAGGCTCACCATTAGTGAAGGAGTTGCTTCAGGCAGCAAATGCAGGAGGGCAGGGAAGCAGCAGCAAGACGTTAGAGAGCTGTGTCTTCCCTGTGACCAGCCCTGTGTACCCTAAGCTATCTTGTGGGTAAAAGAGCTGTCCCTTCTTGGCTGTTAGCACTTCATCTGCCAGCTTTGTGCACAGGCCATGAGAAAAGAGAGATATTTTGTTCTTTGCCTTAGGGCAGAAAAATATTTTGAGGTGACCTTGCGTATGAAATCCAGACCCTGTGCTGCTTCTTACTTCCATACAAAGAAGAGAAGATTTGGACACAGCCCAATGTACACATCTTCTTGTTCTGGAGGACGACATCATGGCTATTCGATGAAGCAGTTCTAAAGAATGATATTGTGTTGCATCCAGATGTACAATTTGTATGTGAAACACTCATGTGGTGCATATTTTGGATTTTTAAAGCAATCTGAAAGTAGTGAATATTAAATAGCAATGTGTATTTAACGGACTATTCACAGAGGAAGATGGTGTTGCTTGTGGAAGAAGATGTACGGGTGGAATGGATGAATGCTTGGAATAAAAGAAGTCACTTGGGAAGGTAATTGTATTCAGTAGTTTGTGTATTCTTTGCAATCACTTCTTCAGTTGTTTTTCCTTTCTTTTCTGAATTATGCCCATTCTGGAGATAAGACAGGAAGAAACCAAACAATTCTTCCCCAGAAATGAACTTTGATGTTCTCAACGTTATGGTGATTGTTAAAGCCAAGGAAATGCTTTCTGAATTAGCTTAGATAATATGAAGTTAATGAGTTTAGGAGTACCTTTTTATTTCCTTTGCATGAGCCTCAAAAGCAGAAGCCTGCCCTGAAAGTAATTTCCAGCAAATTAATGAAACATTATGCACAATTTCATCGCCAAAACAAGTACTACTCTGAGGTACAAATTAGAATAAAACACCCAGCAGCCTTTGTATCTGGACACACCCTTCTAGCCAAGTAGTCAGGAAATGTTCCTGTGGCCCTTAATGGATGAGAATTACTGTATATGGTGGTGCTACCCCCTGTATAGTTTTGGCAGATTATAGCTTTTCACTTTGTCTCCTCCATAAAAAATAATGGTGAATTATGTATTCCCCCCCTCCCTTTGGCAACTTTTTTTACAATTTTGGCTGTCATTCACTGATGCTGCAGTTATATTTCTCAAAGCTTGAAGTTTCTAATTTATCCAAGTGGACAATATAGAGGGTTAAATGTGGGATAAGAACTGTCACTTTTCTAAACTATCCTCTGTCAAAGCTAACTTTCGGGGGGACACGTCTAGGCCAGGAGTGTACTTCCCAGGTGGAAAGTTTCAGCAGCACACAACCTATGAGTGACTTTTTTATAGGTAGCATGCAGGAAATGTATTTTTAAGAGATAAGGAAGTTGCTTGCTACTGCTATTCAAGCAGTATCAATACTATTTAAGTATCCTTTGTGAGTTTCCTTAGAAATTACTCTAGAAGTCTTTGGGAGACTTGTCAACCCCTACGTGACAAGACATCTTGTGACCATGCATGCCTTTGGTAGCCACTTATTTATGTGGGGCTCTTGTGTCCCAATTAATTTGTCTTCCCCAGTACCCATCCCAAGTAAATCAAGGGTGTTTCACCAAAGGCTAGGATTCTGTGTTTTCTATACACTATAGGTGAGCAGCTGGAATCCAATAGCTCAACTGACCAAATAGGTTTAGGTAGCATTTAAAATACAAACCAGTCAAACTATCTTCAAGGCTTTTCAAGGATTGCAACATAAACAGCACTAGGCCACCTGACTGTCAAGTATTCAAATTCTGTTATACAGTATATCACAGAAGTGAGTACACCCCCTCACATTTCATAAATATTTTAGGATATCTTTTCATGTGACAACACTGAAGAAATGACACTTGACTACAATGTAAAGCAGTGAGTATACAGCTTGTATAACAGTGTAAATGTGCTGTCCCCTCAAAATAACGCAACACACAGCCATTAATGTCTAAACTGCTGGCAACAAAAGTGAGTACACCCCTAAGTGACAATGTCCAAACTGGGCACAAAGTGTCAATATTTTGTGTGGCCACCATTATTTTCCAGCACTGCCTTAACCCTCTTGGGCATAGAGTTCACCAGAGCTTCACAGGTTGCCACTGGAGTCCTCTTCCACTCCTCCATGACGACATCACAGAGCTGGTGGATGGTACAGACCTTGCACACCTCCACCTTCCATTTCAGGATGTCCCACAGATGCTCAATAGGGTTTAGGTCTGGAGACATGCTTGGCCAGTCCATCACCTTTACCCTCAGCTTCTTTAGCAAGGCAGTGGTTGTTTTGGAGGTGTGTTTGGAGTCGTTATCATGTTGGAATACTGCCCTGTGGCCCAGTCTCCAAAGGGAGGGGATCATGCTCTGCTTCAGTATGTCACAGTACATGTTGGCATTCATGGTTCCCTCAATGAACTGTAGCTCCCCAGTGCTTGACACCATCTGAACCAAGTAAGTTTATCTTGGTCTCACCGGACCACAGGACATGGTTCCAGAAATCCATGTCCTTAGTCTGCTTGTCTGCAGCAAACCGTATGCGGGCTTTCTTGTGCATCATCTTTAGAAGAGGCTTCCTTCTAGGACGACAGCCCTGGAGACCAATTTGATGCAGTGTGAGGCATATGGTCTGAGCACTGACAGGTTGACCCCACCCCACCCCTTCAGCCTCTGCAGCAATGCTGGCAGCACTCATACGTCTATTTCCCAAAGCCTACTTCTGGATATGACGCTGAGCACGGGCACTCAACTTCTTGGGTCAACCATGGCGAGGCCTGTTCTGAGTGGAACCTGTCCTGTTAAACCGCTGTATGGTCTTGGCCACCATGCTGCAGCTCAGTTTCGGGGTTTTGGCAATCTTCGTATTATGTAGAGCAACAATTTGTTTTTTCAGATCCTCAGCTAGTTCATTACCATGAGGTGCCATGTGGAACTTCCAGTGACCAGTCTGAGAGAGTGAGAGCGATAACACCTGCTCCCCCTTCACACCTGAGACTTGTGACACTAACGGGTCTCATGACACCAGGGAGGGAAAACGGCTACTTGGGCCCAATTTGGACATTGTCACTTAGGGGTGTACTCACTTTTGTTGCCAGTGGTTTAGACATTAATGGCTGTGTGTTGCGTTATTTTGAGGGGACAGCACATTTACACTGTTATACAAGCTGTATACTCACTGCTTTACATTGTAGTCAAGTGTCATTTCTTCAGTGTTGTCACATGAAAAGATATCCTAAAATATTTATGAAATGTCAGGGGGTGTACTCACTTCTGTGATATAATGTAGCTGCATGTCTTCTAACCTTTCCTTGAACATTCCCAACTATATCCTTCACTTAGAAACAACACTCAATTCCCCCATTCCCTTACAACCTTCGTAACAGCAACTGCCTCTCCCACAGTACTGTGAGGGCTGAAATGGGCTGAGGCCAAAGCAGAGGAGATGCCACTGCTACCTGTCACACTACCTTAGCTAGAAGAGACAACTCAAGACAGGCTGAGGGAATACATTTGTCCACACAGAACCTCTAGGTAGCTTCCGTGGTACTCTTCTCTGAAGGGCCCTTAAATTCTTCAGGTACTTCAGTCAGAGAGAGCTGCTTGGCCAATTAGTGGGGAAAGGATAGTGAGCAGAGGTCGAATGAGTACTGAGGCTGAGAGGGACTTAGATCAAGAGAGGAGGACAGAAGAAGAAAAAAAGGGCACTAAGCATTCCTATAGATCAGTTGTGAGGAATCCTTATTCCTTCAGATATTCTGGAGTATCCCTCCCATAAGCCTTTACCATGCTGGCTGAGTCTTCTGGGTGTTTAAGTCCAAGGTATCCAGAGGGCCATAGGCCTCCTCCACCCCTCAAATGTAGTGGCCATTATTTGAGGAGGATGCAGATCCTTCTCATCCAGATAACAGTAAGGAGCAGACTGCTGTTGGAGACCTTGGGCCCTTGCGAAGAGTTTGACAGAATCCTGTACCCAAGGCCTGGGGAGCTGTTCCAAAGTCAGAAGATAAGGCAGGTTCTGAGAACGTTGGTAGTTGAAAGCATGGATAAGGCTTGTGGCTAATTAACAACATCCCCACCTTCAAGAAAAGCCTCTGGGGGGCAGGGGTGGGGAGGAATTACCTCTTCAGTAGAAGGACTTCTGCAAAGTGCCTGCAGGTGCAGCTAGAAGGGGGTCTGATAAATCACCTTTGAAAGCACATTTCTAAACAAAAAGGTTGCTAGAAGCCCCATGTAATAATGCCTGTAGCTGTTGCCAACCCTTTCTTGAAGTATGCTGTGACAGACCCTGTTTGTGCTGAACCTGGAATGAATTTGATCCTGCCTCTGTGCTGGCCATGACTACTGTCCTTGTTCTCTGGCTAGATTCTGTTGATGTGAATCTTGGAGCCCCTTTGATCTTGCCTTTGGAACACCCTTATCTGTGTTCTGGTAGCACTGTAATTCCTGGTTTGAACCTTCCACTGCATTGTCATTAACATTATCTTTAAGTGCCGTAGCCTAAATTGCCATTCTTTGCTGAAACCTTGTTGGTTTAGACATTGTGTCTGAAACCTTTCCAACCTGAGTTCGAGGGGGGGGGGGGAATAGCAGTGTACAGAGGGAAAAGCTGAAAAAGCACCAACGTGTAGTGAGATGAAGAGGAGTAAGAAAGAAAAAGTTGGGGGTGGGTGGGCAAGAAGAAGAGATATAGCAAAGGTGACTGAGATTGTGGCCAAAGGGGTTTCCAGTTCTTGCCAACCTTGGTATTTTTGCTGTCTCCCTGTAATTACACAGAGGCTCTAGCCACTGAAGACATATGGCTGACGACAAGCTTTGATATTATCTCCCTTAATTGTAAAAAAAAAAAAAGGGGGGGGTTGATGTGTTTTTTATATAGTATATCATGGCTGTTATTCACTGGTGGTACCACTCAGATTCCTTCACTTTGGGGGGGGGGGGTATATAATCTTAAAATGATGATAGTCTCTATACAGACTCCAAGACAAAGAGCCAGCTCCAATATGGTGGCTTCTATCTGGATGTACTCTAAGTGTCCAGCTTAAAACATGGGAAAGTCACAATTCCGTTGAGTGTTTGTTTGTTCAGCCATCAAACAAAGCAACTCCATCCTATGAAGAGCAAAGACACATCAACTTTAAGCCAGGATGAAAGAAATTAGAAGGCTGATGGAGTAAAAAAAAAAAACTCTTGGTTTTAATGGGGAAAAGGTACAAGGAGTACCAGCAATAAAGGTGGGCAGGTGTCCCGTTCCTTTAAAAGCTGTACTGAAGAGAATTTGAGCGAATGCAATTATTCCTGCTGAATTAGGAAAGTAGTCATCTGCTGACACACAACACCCCTCCACTCGACTCTTTAGAGCAAGAGAACTCTGTACTGCAGGGCATCTGTACTTCCGAAAGCGACCTTTTGAGGTTAAAAGTGGCAGGGGGACAAAGTTCCTCTACTTTAACAATACTTTGAAGAGACATTTCAGCAGATGTCATTTGCCATGACAATGACATTTCTTCTTCTACATCAGAGGTGCCACAACCTTGTCCTCTTTTTCATGCATCCACCCCAGGATACAGCAAAACACCCTGCGCTTCTTAGTTGGCAGTATACAGTACTGGAGCACAATTTCAGGGTATTGTAAGGACTATAGAGGTGGCTAGACTATTGTTAAGAACTGTCAGAAAAACGACCTTTAAAATACTTTCCCGTCTTTTGTTTCCTCCTTTGCACAGTAGTTCACAGCCACCAGTTGTCTAATTCACTGCATTAATTTCTTCTTCATTGCTAGTGAATAGGGCACAGAGGCAAACTGACAAACCAGGAGTGTGTGTGTGTGGGGGGGGAAACAGTAAAGACTGAGCTGGCTGCTAGAATAGGAAGCTGTAAGCAAAAACGTCGTTATTCAAGTTGCCTTGCTTTATTATTGAACTTCTTATGATTTCCCATCAGAGAGAGGAAGAAACTGCTGAATAGGTCAGTGGTTTAGGAATCTGGCTGCAGAGCCAGAGGTTGAGAGTTCAATTCCCTACTGTGCCTCCCCGACAGGGGCTGAACTCAATTATCCATAGGATCCCTTCCAGCTCTGCAGTTCTAAGAGTAAGAAATGGTCAAGGTAGAGAGAATCTTTCTGACTCCTAATTAGTTAAGTGGGAGGGGAAACTAGAGGCTCAAGTAGAGTTAAATCCTCTATCAAAGTGCCTTTGATTGAACTGTCCTTCATCAGCACCACCAACTCTACCAACTCACAAATCTTGCCTTGGTATAATTTCTCTGGCAAGACTGCCCCTTGGTGGTGAGATACAGGCACATTTCAGCAACAGAGCTGTATTTGATTTGTACCCTGTGGCAAAACTCGTTTTAGCAGCATCTGTCCCTCTAAATTGCAGAAAGATGTGAGCTCTCATGTTGTCAGCTTCGGACTGGATTTATCACTTGGTAAGATGGAAATGAGATATTGCAAAGTATTGCTGCATACACATCGCCATCTCTGTCCACAATGGGATCCAGCCAACATTGCAGCAGCATCCTTGCAAGTCTGGCAAATGGTGCATGGAAAGAACCATCTGTTCTATCTTGGAGGTGAGGTGGGGAGGATTTTTTTGATCTCACCTTCCAGCTTCCAGCAGCTAAAATAGAATTCTGTTCAAGAAGAAACATCCCTTGCAAAAATGGCAAAAGATGTAGCCCAACCTCAGAACAGAGTATGTTTAAGAAAATATCACTGTTGCAGCTGAAATGTGTTGCCTGTTTTAAAGTGCAAGTGTCCATGCTGTTTTAAGGAGGGTGGGAACAGCTTCTACAAAATAACCCATCAGCCTGAACAATTTCAGAAAATGTAAGACAGAGATTTTACGATAGAGGCTTGCGACTGCTTTTGCATTGATAAAGAGAGCCTGGCCAGGTTAGATCAGAATATAAATAGTGCCTTGATCTCTGTACTCCTTCAAAAGGACATTTATGGTCCAGCTGTATACTACCAAAAACAAGGCACACACAATGCTAATCTTGATTGTGATGGTGGAAGGATAAAGAATTTAGTAGCATTTATTTACTTTCAGTTGTTGGCAGTCTGAAGCACTGCAAGCTGCATTCTGTCACAATATGAAATCATAACAGAAAAACATCTGTAGCTCTACAGACACAACTCAAATGTAGAAAACCACTTTTGAGAATATAAAAAGAACATTGCTGGATCAAAGATGTATCTGATCTGGGATTCTGCCATACCAGACACCTGTGGGAAACCCACAAAGCAGGAGATGGGTGCAACAGCACACATCCAAATTGTGCTCCCCAGGAATACATATACAGAGTTATATGAAGTAATTGAGGGTTCGTGTATTCATTATGACCAACAGTTACCAAGAGCACCATCTTCTATGAATTTATTCAATCCTCCTTTAAGCCATCCAAGTGATTGGCTACATTTGTATCTTGTGGTTGTTGATTTACAGCTGATTCCCACACTCAAATGTACATTAGGAGTATGAGTTGAATGGATTAGAGTAAACACAGGCCCACAACTATTATGTAGTTATTATGTAACTATAAGTAAGCACTAGGAAAAACACTCTTGGAAGGCAATGCGCAAAGTATGCGGTCACTATTGTGGAAGTCTTTCTCCAGTTTTGTTTGGCTCACAGAAGGAAACACCTGGCCATGGTTGGGTGGGGCAGAGAAAAAGAATCCAAGAAGGTGGGGAAACGTAGTATAGCAAAGTTGATTTTGTCTCATGGAAAAGTTGGGGCACCAGCTGTACAGTAAGCAGTATAAACTCCTTACCAGCCTACAACACTGAGTGTCTTCATATATGCACCGCATAACTGTCTGGATGGAATTGTGCAAGAAGGAAGGGATGAAGATTATTCTTATGCTAACATGCATTCCATATGGATACATATATAACATGCAATCCATGTTATATCTACATTCAATGCATCTACAAGCAATGCATATTAGCATAAAAATAATTTACATCCCTTCCCTCTTGCACAATTCCATCCATAGAGACCAGTGAGGATGCTGAAAGCTACAGAAGCACTTTCAATGGATTCTCACTGCAGAATAAATAACTTACTAACATAACTTTTGAAGGGAATTCGAAATAACTGTAATGACCTACCAGGCAGATTGGTGTCCTAAAATAGGAACACTTGGAGCGTAATACACCTTTGCAGAAATCAGTTGGAATGCATCACCACCACACACCCAAAGCAAAGGGTTTTTAATTCAGTCCAAGGAAGAGTGTTTCCAGAGGGTCTCCCCAGCAAACTTCTGCCAAGTAATGAAAAAAACTGTGTATCATTAGTATTACAAAATCTATGGGCTCGTGGATCTGACTCTTTGACAGCATAAGGTGAACTTCACAATGATCTTTAATGTGCCCTTAGAAAATAATCCCTGCTTCTGGGAATGGCTTATGTGGATGGGTCAGAGTCCTTTTATACATAAGCCAATTCATTTAAGAGCAGTTGTGGATTAGATTTCCAAATAATCAACCCAAGATGCCATACTCAAATTGCACAAATGAAGGACTGGTTCACATACTCCTCACTGAGATTATTCCCAGCACATAGTGCTGTATTAGGGCCACCAATGTGTAAGTCCTCCATTTACATGTATAGTGCAGCACATTGTTCTCCTTCTGTCATGCACCTCATACAAATATTCTTTAGTCCAGCACAACCTGCCCCGAGATTCGTTTCTCCTCCTGTTAATACCTAGAATAACACCAATTCATTGAAACATGAGAGGAAGCCCTCAGACCTGGTAACTCTACCTACCCCGACTGCTGCAGAGGGGATGGAGGGCTTTACATGTACATTACATGCCCCAAAAGTGCCTGGGATGCATGACATGGTGAGTCATGTAAGTCATCTGCTACCTATCAAGGAAGTGCCCTACTATTTGTTTTCAGGATCAGTCCTTTCAATTAACAATGTTCCATTTAAACACATACGAAGTACAAGGTGAACATAAATTAGCTACACTACAAATTTAAGCCTGTTTTACTGTTAAGAGCTTAACAGCTTCAAACAAGCTATATAGGACCTGGTCAAAAGAATTTCATGAGTTCAGTTGAAATTGATTCCAATCCAGATAAAATTTTAGTGAAAATGCTGGAATCAAGTATGCACCTTCTTACAAATAAAGGAGGCTTCCAGATAAAGCTTTATTTGCAGAATAGGATGGTGGTAGTGGTTCTAGTCATAGTGATTTTACACTTATACGCTGCCCATGATTTCCCATCCCCTTTTGCAGTCTTTCTCCCTCTCTCCCAGCATTAAGAAGGGAATGTCAGAATAACTGAGCAGTATTTTTTGACTGCTAGTGCTGTACTCCCTCTGGCCAGAATCACCTTTAGTACAGCATACATACTAATAACATTTGTTTGAGTGCCTTACATAGCTGGAATGACAAATATGTGGGTTCTAGAACAGGTCAAGCCAGAATTCTCACTAGAAGCTAACATGACTAACATGACACATGAAGCCATAATGCTTTGGACATATCACAAAAAGACTCTCTGGAAAAGAGAATAATGCTGGGAAAAGTTGAAGGCAGCAAGAAAAGAAGAAGAGCAATGATGAGATGGGAGAGACTCAATAAAGGAAGCCATGAGGTTCTTAAGCAAGATTTGAGCAGGGCTGTTTAATGATAGTTATGTACTGTGACTTAAAGCCACCGTAACAGGGCTTTCAAAGTAAGTGAGATATTTAAGGAGTGGTTTTACCAGTTCCACTCCCCCAGTGAATTTCCATGGTCAAGTGGGGATTTGAACCCTGGTCTCCAGAGTCCTAATCCATCACTCTGCTAGACTACACTGGGTACCTTGTTTAATGATAAGATCTTATTAAATTATACAGTCACCATAGGTCAGAAGTGATGTAGCAGCATATAACAAAACCCAGGACATTCCACTTCTGCTACTTCTGTTTTATTTTCCCTACTGTCAGCCTACATTTTGTGATTTCTGCACATTCTGCATTCAAAGGGCTACTGGGAGGTAGACTACTGTCCAGTTTTGTCTATTGTAATGGTGCTGTTGCAAACCCTCCTGTATCTTATGGTCCCCATTAAGGCTACAATGCTGACAGAACCCATTCATTGACCTTTCTATTAGGACAGAGTATAATTCTTAGAATTTAATTTAAAACTTTAACATTACAACCATTGTTTTAAAAAGCAACCTTTACCAACTGTATGGATCTATCATTGGCTACAGAAATCTCCTCAGCACACCAAAGGGGCCATGCCAAAGGCCCCTTTGCCATTTCCAGGACATGTGGAATACATATTTGGAAAAGTCCACTGCAGCTTCTCTGGGTTTCAGCAGGCAGAATACTTCTATGGAGTGGAAGTGGGCCATCTTTGAACTTAGCCCTAGGAATGACTTCACACAACATTTAATTCAAATCTAACTTTGGAGAAGGACAGCAGAGGCTAATTATGAAGAGCAAGCCAAGCAGTAACTGCTGCCAAAGTGAAGTTCAACAGGCTGTGCTGAAGATACTCTCAAAACATTATGATTGGTCACTGCCCAGCTGGCTTAAACCAGGGGAGTCATTTATCCAGTAAAGATTGGCTGTGCCAATTAAATGCCTCCTGGTTTTAGCAGAAACCTGCTTGGAATTATGAAGAATCATAGATACCATCACTTCCCTTTGAGCTTTGTGTAGAAAAAGAATACAAAGACCTGGCTGGCAGCGAGGGAGCCAGGTGACAAAAACAGAGCACTATCATTAGCAATGTTAGAGAAGGTACTGGGGTGCTGGGGATCAGGCTCAAACATAAGGCAGTCTTAGTCTGAATGGCTACAGAATATAGTATTGGGGGCAGAGCTGGAAATCTCAAGTTTTTATTTTAGAACAGAGGCAAGGTTCTAATTCTTGCAATTACAAAAACAGGCATTTCTGGAACCCAGGGATACCCAGTAACCGTACAAACTTTGATGACTATGGCATACACACATGTAGACTCATAGAACAGAAGGGGGGATGGGATTGCAATGGGTTTTCACATCTCCATGCTATTTACATAAAAAGTGGAGAACAGGGTATCTTTAACAGAAAAAGGACCACCAGGGAATGGTGCTGAACTCTACCCATCAAGCCCTTCATTTTACCTCCACCCGTAATTCCACAAGAGGGACACATCTTTTGGTCTTTTTAAGCCTCACAGAACACAATGCTGCCTAATCCCAAAATAACATAAGGTTTTGAGTTCCTTTATAAAACTGTTTTACCCATATTTAGACTATTCTGGCTGCCAGCATTTCTCCAAGGGCTCTAGACGGAAGTCCTTCCCAATCCTACTGCCTGAGCAGCTTTAACTAGGGATGCCACAGGTTGAACACAGGATCTTCTAATGCAAGACCAGTGCTCTGCTGTTGGGATAGAACAGCTCGCATAGCTCAGAGGAAGAACACAAATTTTCCATCAAGAAGGTTGTAGATTCAATGTTTGGCATCTCCACTTCTAAAGAGGAGATGGAGAAAAGACCTCTGAGTGAGATCTTGGAAAACCTCCAGCAGTCACACTATAGTGGGCCAGCTGGCCAATGGTTTGGCCTGGGATAAGGCATCTTTCAATGCTTTGCCCCTTTCTCCTAGCCATGAGGGTTAGAAATTTTAAAAGTCAGGGATTTTTTTTAAGGAGTTACTAAATACTTACCAATACACAGTGTGGTTTAGAGGGATGAACTAGAACTCAGGAAGCCTGGGTTTGATTCCCTGCCCAGTCATGGAAACTCACTGGGGGAGCGGTACTGGTAAAAAACACTTCTTAAATATCTCACTTATCTTGAAAACCCTAATAGGGCCATCGTAAGTCAATTCCAACTTGATGGCAGAGAACAACAACAAATTCTTGCCAGCAGATATGGACTTTCTAAGTCTGAGTTTTTAAGTCAGCTCCAGAAGGAGCCTGGCACACATTATTTTCAGAAGTTTTTCCTGAACCACAAGTGCAAGCATATACTTTAGAATTATTTTCACAAAGCCTTTCTGAATTAAAATTAAATTCAAACTAAGAGACGTCAGGACACACATACTACACATGTTTGCTCTTGTTGCTGCAAAACTAACATATACAGTGCAAGACAACTCAAATGGGGCAGGAAGGGTTTAGGGCAAAACTATGCCACTATACTCTGAAGCAAGACAGTCCTCCACCACTCCCCCATTTCCCTTTCCAGGTGAGAACAGCAACTTATTTTCTTGGAGGGACCATATATGATAATAGAAAGGGAGAAGAAAGCTATCATTGTATTTCTATCTTTTAAGTGGCATAACCCTCTAAAGCAGAGGTCCCCAACCCCCGGTCCGCGGCCCGGTGCCGGTCCGTGGCCTGGGCCGGACTGGGCCGCCGAGACAGACAGTGCGTGTGCATGCGCAAATGGCGGCGCGGTGCTTGCACGGGCGCACGTCCGCCCGTGTGATAGTGCACGCTTGTTTGCGCATGCGCGCGAGCGCGGGGGGTGCTCCGCCTTTCCCAGCCGGTCCGCGGACCGAAAAAGGTTGGGGACCGCTGCTCTAAAGAGTGAAGCTGACCCTCCATCCATACTCCTCCAGACTAGCAAGCAGAAAGGCAGTAAATTGGTCCACAACTCTTTAGCCATTGAACAACTTGCTTTATTCCTATTCAAGGAGGTGTACATCAGTTTCCTGCAAAAAAAACCCCATTATTTTATGATGAATAAACATGATAATGACGCCCGAGTTTTCAAAACGGGAAACAGAAAGACAAAAAACCCAATTCTAAATTACAACACTTTATTGCAGCATTGGCAAAGATCAGATTTCTGAAGCTGGTGAAGATCGGGCGGCATTTCTGACTGTGTATGTATGTATGCAAGTGTGAAATGTTACATGTTGTACAGGTCTTGTTAAAAATTCTACATGCAGAACTCAACAGTGGTAAAAAGAATTTCAAAATAGGTAAGAAAAAATTAGTAGCATACAGATGTGCTCTTTAACTTAATGTACTACACCTACGTGGAAGCAAAAACAAACAAAAAAATCCCCCACAACTATCCTAACAAACAAGATTGTCAGAAACTGACCAAGAAACCTTATTTCCATTTAGAAAAATAAAAATTCTACTTGTTGCCAACTAATTTTTTTCCTCTTTTTTTTTTATATGTAGACACAGAGGCTTATCAACCCATGAAAGTCAACAGAACATTCAGCTCCACCTCTTGGCATCTGTCTGTCATGCTGACTGGCACATTTTGGTATTCAATGATGCTCTGACGTGCTCCTCTAGATCCCCATTCTTAGGCTGGTGTCAGGCTGTTCTAAGCAACTTTGGGTCACTGCTCTCTACCCTCCCATCCACCTTCACCATCTGTAGATTGTTCCACCTCCTTGGATCTGATTCTTGCTTCACTGTCTCCCCGGCACCCCACACCTTGGAAAGCAGGGGCTTCCCATTTGAACAAAAATTTGTTCTTGCGGAATATCCGTATTTTGGTATATTTTGCTGTTATGCTTACCCTGTGTGTCGGGGTTTGGTATATGATGATTACCTCTTGCTCTACCACTTCTCTAACACAGATGTGGAGCCCTTAAAATGAATGTTCTCCTGACACGCCACACTCAATTGAGAGAAAATGCCGCTCCTATTAGGTTTGATTTCCCCCATTCTTAGCCATCAACACCGTCTCTGTTCCAGCATAATCCATCTTACTTGAGTTGCTCTTTGTTGTAACTGAACTGCTCACTGGTAAAGTTAACCATCTCATTTATTTACTTCCATTCTCATGAGAAGATTAACCCTCACATGGTTCCATAACAAGATGCATTTTGTTTGTTTGGTAGGCCATGACTGGAAGCTTCCGCTATTTCTGTTTTTAGTGGAGGCTGGTGTATCTGCTCTATGGCCCCAGCCTGTCCCAGGTTTTCGATTCTGAACTCTCTAGACTGACATGCTCAGATGTGTCCGTGGCTCTCATTTAATTGCTGGAGGACTCCACTAATCCACAACATTGGAGATACAGGACCTAATGAAATGACACTTGCTGCTGGATCAACGTCTCCTAACAAGGAAGAGAACAGACAAAGGGAAAACATATTACAATGAAGAACAGAGCCACACAGTTACATTATGACAAATACAGCCAACCGGGATCGGTCAACATTTGCAATCTGCATATCTGAAAGATACCTATTAATTCCATCACCAGCTGAACAAATGAAACTCTACCAAACATGAGAGTTAGTTCAACAGGTCAACTATAATCAAGTCTATGAAGCATTTCTGCTTGAGTATAGAAGTGCAGAAGGTAGTAATGGTTGTACAATTTCAATTCCCCCAAATATTAGTTTTTAAAACATGTTTCTAGCCTTTGTGGTTATATACTTGTGGAAAATACACTTGAAAAAATATGGCAGTGCCTGTAGAAAACTCCAAAAGCCTGAAGAATAACCGGCAAAGATGGCAAATGGCACAGTGAGGCTCCATTGTTCTTTACAGAAATTGGTGTCTGCTAGTAAGTGGTGCAAATCTGCACAATTCATACAGGAAGCAGAATACAGATTCTCAGTGCAGAATTTTTGCTGAAGGACTCCTCCAGGCAGGGCACTGCTATCTCTTCATGTTCCGTTAAGACCTGATCTTAATGGAAACGATCCCACACCTGATATCCAGACAAGATTTCTCTTATCTCTCTTATCTCAGTAGGCAGAAGTTTCTTTCCATGAGTTCCCCCACCCTTTTGTCCCTCCCAACCCCACTGATTCACTTTGTGTCACTTTGTACCATTTTCTTTCCCAGTCTGAAGCTTGCCTTTCTACCCTTTTTCCCCCCAAAGGACCATAGCACCTGCATCTGGAAGTAATATGGTGTTGGTTTAGCACTATAGTGCTTCCCTAACCCTTTATTTTACAAAAAAAAAAAAAAAAACAGGGAAAAGGGAAAAGGGAAGGAAGTCAGAGTGCAAAGGAAGAGGTGGTGCAGCACTAGTAGTGCCTGGAAGCATCTCAAATGGCTCCATCTTATAGGCTTTCTTACTTATACAGAACCTGCTATGAAATAAATGGTGCTTACTTCAAAGTAAACTACCTAAGGCTCCAGCTGTTAGCCTGTGCACAAGAAGTCCCACTCAGATCAGTGGAGTTTATAATGGGTAGGCAATACATAGTCCACACCTCCCACACCCCCAAATATACATATTTTTAAATTGTACAGGAAGACCTTTTGTGCCCTCTATAGGGACATTGAGGGCCATTTCCCCATCCTTTGAGGGGCAACAACATTGCTGGCCCTCCCATAATCCTGGAAGTTATCACATTAAAAAAAAAAAAAACTGGCCACCAGAGAGTACAAGAAGCCTTCTTCAGAAAAAAAAAATCCCTTTTTAAGTTAAACTCTTTTTTTATTTAACAAAAACCCGCTGTGGCAACCCTTACAATTTATAGATACTGCACTAAAATTTTCAAAATTATACAAAATTACCTATGCAAATCCCTTGGGAATGCAGCCCCCAGGCTTCCAGCAAATCTGGAAAATGGCCCTTGGCCCTGCTGAGACCAGATTGGGGCCTGCTTTATTGTCTCCACAGGGGAGAAGCAGTTTGTGGATGTGAATCCCAGTAAATGCAGGTAAATCCCATTATTTTCTTTTTGTGGGGGTGGGTAAGGGCAGAACAAGGTAGTACACATGCCCTGTCTAGAAGGGCCCCAATAACAGCAATGCATTTTCAATGCAAGGCCATGGATTTTAATGACATCCACAGGCTGCCTGTCTTCCCTGCATTTTTTTCCCCCTCTTCATCTCTCTAGACGCATTCTTTCCATGATGGAATGGTTACATGCAGAAACTGGGGTGATCCTCCAGCTTTCACTTGATCCTTTAGGAAACTTTGGTAATATGCAGGACAGAGTTCTCTCTTTCTAAAATTTCTGCAGGGAGGACAAAACTCTCTTTCTAAAATTTCGCCCTTATTCATCAGTAGAGATGGGGATATTTGTATACGAATATGAATATGCACAGGTGGAAATAATGGGGGTCTGTCCACTCACAATTTCACCGTCACCGCTGGCTCCACGGTGCCTTCCTATCGCGCCGTTGTCCGCAATCGATTACCCAGTCCTGGCAGAAGGCGGGATGACAAGCCTCTCTGCTAGGTTGGAGAGTGGCAAATCCATTGCGGAGAACAGCGCGATAGGAAGCTGCTGCAGAGCTGGCGGCAGCGGTGAAATCGTGAGTGGACAGTCCAGCCCCATGGGGCCGAATCCTCGTTATTTCCACCTGTGCGGGGATATTTGTACTCGTATATGAATACCCCCATCTCTATTCATCAGTCAACTGTTGCATGCAATACAAAGTTTCTTTTTTGCAAACAGATTCAATGTTCAAAGTTTAGTCAGGGTTAACTATCAGGATTTGGGTGCTCAAATATGGACTTGCACTGATATTTCCTGAATCAAGGCTGGTGCATGTTTTTAAAATGGTAACACTAAGCCAGCTTTGGATCTAGTGTACTCTTCTACCTGCAAGTCCCTAATGCAATCCATGCTTACACCTACAGTATCCTCTCATGAGTCTATACCTTGAACCTTCCTGCTCCAAAACTCACTTTTCTTTGTTTTCCGTGACTAATCTCAGCTTCGACACTGTCTGTTACCTCTCCCGCGCCTGATCATATTAGAAAAAATAGGAGTGAAAAAAATAATGAATTGGAAAAGCACTGATCTTTTTTTTTATAAACTGCAGCCTATAAAAAGCTACCTTTTTTATATTTCCTGTCATCCCAAGTAACACTTTCTTCATAACTAGAGATTCATTGGGCAGCAATATTACCATTAGCCTCCAAACTCCTCTTCTCCTCCACCAGTCCTATGTCTTTATTACCATTCAGTAAGGTGTTAAGTTATTGTTTAGGCCAGTGGTTCTCAAACTAGGGTTCCCAGATGTTCTTGGACTGCAATTCCCAGAAGCCTTCACCACTTGCTGTGCTGGCCAGGAATTCTGGGAGCTGCAGTCCAAGAACATCTGGGGACTCAAGTTTGAGAACCACTAGTTTAGCCAATGATTAAGCAATGGATTGCTTAAGCAATGGATAGTGGGATCTGAAGGCGTTAGGAATGGACCTCAACAGATGGGAAATTTTGACATCTGAGCATTCAGCCTGGAGGCAGGCGGTGCAGCATGGCCTCTCCCAATTTGAAGAGACACTTGTTAGGCTGAGGCAAAGAGGCAGTCCCAAAACCAGCAAAATCAGGGAGCTTGACAGGGAACAGATTGCATTTGTCTTCAGTGTGAAAGGGATTGTCACTCTCGAATTGGCCTTCTCAGCCACACTAGACACTGTTCCAAGACCTCTATTCAGAGCACGTTACCATAGTCTCTCGAGACTGAAGGATGCCTACTAAACAATGGATTGAAAAACATGTTCCAGTAGAAAAAAGCATGAATATTTTTAAACTCCTGACTTCCCTGAACCACAGAACAATGGGCAAGGATGGCGTTACATACAGTATATCACAGAAGTGAGTACACCCCCCTCACATTTCATAAATATTTTAGGATATCTTTTCATGTGACAACACTAAAGAAATGACACTTGGCTACAATTTAAAGCTGTGAGTATACAGCTTGTATAACAGTGTAAATGTGCTGTCCCCTCAAAATAACGCAACACACAGCCATTAATGTCTAAACCGCTGGCAACAAAAGTGAGTACACCCCTAAGTGACAATGTCCAAATTGGGCCCAAGTAGCCGTTTTCCCTCCCTGGTGTCATGAGACCCGTTAGTGCCACAAGTCTCAAGTGTGAAGGGGGAGCAGGTGTTATCGCTCTCACTCTCTCAGACTGGTCACTGGAAGTTCCACATGGCACCTCATGGTAATGAACTAGCTGAGGATCTGAAAAAACAAATTGTTGCTGTACATAAAGGTGGCCTAGGCTATAAGAAGATTGCCAAAACCCTGAAACTGAGCTGCAGCACGGTGGCCAAGACCATACAGCGGTTTAACAGGACAGGTTCCACTCAGAACAGGCCTCACCATGGTTGACCCAAGAAGTTGAGTGCCCGTGCTCAGCGCCATATCCAGAGGTTGGCTTTGGGAAATAGATGTAGGAGTGCTGCCAGCATTGCTGCAGAGGTTGAAGGGGTGGGGGGTCAGCCTGTCAGTGCTCAGACCATATGCCGCACACTGCATCAAATTGGTCTCCAGGGCTGTCCTAGAAGGAAGCCTCTTCTAAAGATGATGCATAAGAAAGCCCGCATACGGTTTGCTGCAGACAAGCAGACTAAGGACATGGATTTCTGGAACCATGTCCTGTGGTCCGGTGAGACCAAGATAAACTTATTTGGTTCAGATGTTGTCAAGCATGTGTGGCAGCAACCAGGTGAGGAGTACAAAGAAAAATGTGTCGTGCCTACAGTCAAGCATGGTGGTGGGAGTGTCATGGTCTGGGGCTGCATGAGTGCTGCCGGCACTGGGGAGCTACAGTTCATTGAGGGAACCATGAATGCCAACATGTACTGTGACATACTCAAGCAGAGCATGATCCCCTCCCTTCGGAGACTGGGCCGCAGGGCAGTATTCCAACATGGTAATGACCCCAAACACACCTCCAAAACGACCACTGCCTTGCTAAAGAAGCTGTGGGTAAAGGTGATAGACTGGCCAAGCATGTCTCCAGACCTAAACCCTATTGAGCATCTGTGGGACATCCTGAAACGGAAGGTGGAGGTGTGCAAGGTCTGTAACATCCACCAGCTCTGTGATGTCGTCATGGAGGAGTGGAAGAAGACTCCAGTGGCAACCTGTGAAGCTCTGGTGAACTCTATGCCCAAGAGGGTTAAGGCAGTGCTGGAAAATAATGGTGGCCACACAAAATATTGACACTTTGTGCCCAGTTTGGACATTGTCACTTAGGGGTGTACTCACTTTTGTTGCCAGCAGTTTAGACATTAATGGCTGTGTGTTGCGTTATTTTGAGGGGACAGCACATTTACACTGTTATACAAGCTGTATACTCACTGCTTTACACTGTAGCCAAGTGTCATTTCTTCAATGTTGTCACATGAAAAGATATCCTAAAATATTTATGAAATGTGATGGGGTGTACTGTACTCACTTCTGTGATATACTGCATGAAGCAGCCAAGAGAAGACTTGGAGTATGGCCCCACTGCACTAATTGTGATGCTTCTATTGCCTTATTGGACCAAATACTATTGGGCAAGAGAAAGGAGACAGAAGGACCATCCAGATGCAAACAAGAAAGAGTAAGACTGGAAACCCTTAGCTCAAATTTAATTAGCTGGCTTTGAGTAAGCTGCTCTTAGTTCCTCCCTGTAATTGACTGCAATATAGCACACAGCAATAGTACAAAATATACCGTATCAGCCAGTTTGGGAACTATTTTGAATACATTTAACCCCCACTTCCAATCTTTCTCTGACTACATCACCAGAGTTAAACTAATACTAGTAGCTGACACTTAAGTGCCACAGATGATCCCCAATAAGTGTCTTGCATCAAGACCTCCATTGTCCTATACACCCTTGCAGGTTTGGCTGCCTAGATGGGTATATTCTAGTAAGCCAAATACCTATCAATCTCCTGATACTCAAGCCTCTCAACCCCAATAAAACAGCCTCTACAAATTAAGACTCAGTGGCCAAAATCCTGATGCTTAGTATAGTAAGTGGCAACTAGATTAGGCTCATTGAATCAACAGAATTTAGGAAGGAGCTGATTCAGTGAACCTATTCTAGCTAAAAAGTAAAATATTGTGGCACTTAAAAGCTGAACACATTTATTTCAGTGTGAACTTTCATAAATCAAAATCTACGTTTTCAGACACAAGAGGTATTTGCACTCCTTGAAAAAGTGAATTTTGATCCGTGAAAGCTCACATTGAAACAAATGTGTTAGACTTTGAAGTGTGCTTTTTCTCTCCTTTTTCATTTTTCTCCTTTAATTTTGTTACTGCTTCAGGACTTACTATATATTTAAGCCATAAGGATTGAACTCCTGCCATGAAGTACCGTAAAGGGCCTCCGGATAGATCACTGAGTTTGAGGTGGGTTCAGTCAGCCCTGAAGCGCGAAGCACTAATATCACCCTCCCAAGTTCTACAGTTGTTCTGTTTTCTGTAGGAGAATATAGGATTGTCCTGTGGAGACTCCTTACATTTGAACAGATGAAAGCAGTTCCCATGCATCTTTTCTGTAGTTCTAAGAGAGTGTTGTAAGGTAGAAGTGAGAGTGTGATAGGAGGTGCCTCAGGCTGAAAAGTCTGCACTCACTTCTTTGGGAGTGAATCGTGAGTGATTCAGTGGGGTTACATCTGAGGAGACGTGTAGAATAGCTCTGCAACCTACTCTTAAACAACCTTGAGAGTTATCTTCTCCCACCTCCAAAAAAAAGATACCAAGCTGCTATTAGCCCTGATCCTTCCATCAAACCTACTAAAAAGAGAAGCTTAGGCAAAATCCCACATCTTGGGGATTATCTCAGAACATTCATAGGACACACCCTCTCCCACAAAAAAAGACTTTTCCACCTTAAGGTTTTGTACCGTCCCCAATCATTTCTACAGAGCTTTCATGGTATCTCAGCGCATAATGTTTAGAAATTTTCAGTTACTGCTACTGACACCCCAACCTTTTAAGGAGGATGTTCACTTGGCCTAGGATATGATTAGTTAATAAATCAAGGCACATATGAAATCAGGAATTTAGGAAGACTGAAAAGCATGCAATAATTTCATTCACTTTCCCAAATACCTACCTTCCACCTGTTTTAAAGATTAGATCAGCATTAGGTGCTCCCTTTGGATGTTGATAACGAGGCCGCCGTTCTCGGTTGGTATTTGCTGGAGCTGGCCGCTGAGCCAGGGACTGCATCATTTCTGTACATGAAGTTTGTTTAAAGAAGTTAATAAACTCATTTCAGATTGTTCAAAATTTGTAGTATAGATATGACAAAAAATACCTGAGGTACGGGCAGGCCACACACACACCTGATGAAAATCATTTGTGAAATAAATAATTTCTTAGCCACTTGAGGGCACAAGGGGCTTTTCATAACCCCCCTTTTTAAATTAAATCAATTTTTCATTTAAAAAAAGTAAACTGTAGCAATTTTTACCTGCATTAAATGTTTAAAAAATGCAAATAAGACCGTTTGGTCCCACCCCCTTGAAAACGGTAGCTTTCTAGCTGCCAATAAACCTGAAAATAGCCCTCTCCCCTGCTGGAATCACCAACCCTGACCTATACGAAAAGAACATAATTTAAAGAAATAAACACCACCCACAGTTAAATGTTTTGAAGTGCCTATCATCTCAGGATAGGTATTCTTCCTGCCAAGCAGAGTCTGAAACAGATTCACATACCCTGATAGTCCTCCTGTTCCTGCCGTTCATTGATATCCAGTGTCAGTTTTTTCATTCTCATCCTCTCCTCTTGCTCAGCCTGTTGCTGATTCCAATGATTAGCGGCCAGTTGAGAAGACATTGGTACATTTAGGATCTTAAACTATGGACACAAAAGAATAAGAACTCAGTGAAGGCACAAATGTATGACTTTACAGTTTTTAGAAGAAAAAACAGAGCATAAGCACTGCTCTTTTATTTTGAAGTCCAAGCTACTTCCAGAAGAGTCATGAGTGGGAGCATGTGAAAAAGTAGAATAGAGATTGATGCTCAACATACATTCCACTGTATGAAAACACTCTGAAACCTGCTATTATTCTTGGTCTGCAACCCTTGCTAGCAGGGCACACTGAAGAATACACCCAGACCTGAAACTCAATTATGCATCAAATCTATTGGTTTCATTCAGTCACAATGTCTGAATAAAATCACCACTTTCCCTGAATAAATATGAATATTCAGAAGTATGCTATTAACGAATATACTGTACTCTTTCTAAGAGATTATTTTAATTATATTAAGCACTCATGTCAAGCTTCAGAAGGTTCAAAGTACTTCACATCCTGCTGTAATCTTTACAATTATGGTTGGAGGCATGTCAGTTATGCTTACGGCACATAAATGACTGAGAGATTGCAGTTCACATAAGACCATATAACAATATTATGGTGAAAGTGGAGTCTTAATACGGTAGGTGCTTCCTAATTCATAGCTGAGTGTTACCTACCATGTTAAAGCAAGTTCCCAGGTTAGTCTGACGTGTGACTAACCACTATTAAAATAATTTACGGAACATGAGACCTCTCAAATGGGCAGCATTCTGGAACCACATTAATCTGCTTTACAGAAAATTCATCATTTGAATGATTTGTTCCTAACCAGTTATAGCTAAAAGATAGGTTTAAGGCATTAAATGTTATCTGTCTTCATTTACAAAAAGAGGTGAAAAGAAATCTCATGAGAATAGAAAGAGATAGAAGTTCATTTTAAATGTCCTCATAAGGTTAGGAAAGTAAACAAAAAGTTTGCAATTTTGTTCTAAGCAATTTGTGTACTACAATTAACTGTGATACAGTGATGCCTCGCAAGACGAAAATAATTTGTTCCGCGAGTCGTGTCGTATTGCGAAAATTTCGTCTTGCGAAGCGCGCGGTTTCCCATAGGAACGCATTGAAATTTAAGGGGAAAAAAAGGAAAAAAATTCATCTTGCGAAGCACGGCCATAGAAAAAATCGTCTTGCGAGTCACCAAAAAAATCGCAAAACGCTTTCGTCTTGCGAGTTTTTCGTTGCGTGAGGCATTCGTCTTGCGAGGCACCACTGTACTTCCCTTCGCGTGAAATGAGGCTATAACTAACTGTCCAGCATGTTTTTAAAGCATATATTTGCTTTTTAAAAAAAGAAAAATGAACCCATGCCACAGTTTAGCCTCATAATCTTAGAACACTCGAGATGCAGAATGAAGAAAATTAAGAATGGATATAAATTCACATTCAGATTGAGGGAAGCAGTCACCTGTTGCTTATTGCCTTTTCGTGTTAACATGACAAAAGGCATTGTGTCTCCAGACTCCGATTCTCCTTCCCCACCACCAAGCGGGGGACCTTTCTTGAGTTGGCTCTTGAGATGCAAGGGAATCGCCACATCTAACTGATGCACTTTCACAGACTCCCCGCTCCTCTGCTGAAAATGCAAGACAAACATAAACTGTATAAGTATTTAGGGACCGGAACTGAATATCCTAGTAGGGCTTCATAACATTTGTTGGTTTCAAAAACAGAATTGTACCTAGCCTGTTAACTCCATAGCTCCCATTTTTTTAGCTGTGATTGTAACATTGCAAGTAAGTGTATAGTATCAGGTACGTACATACAGTTGGGATTGGCTAAAGCTCAATGTTCAAAATATAATCAGAGGACATGAAGATCGCTACTGTGTTAATCTGTTATGTGTCCCTTCCCCAGCAATGAATTTTATTTTTCTTTCCTTGGCTAACATTGGTTTTTCCTGACCTTTCTCACATAGTCTATATTAATCAATCATGCTCAGATCTTACATACAACACAGTGGCATTTTGTGGAATATTTTCCAGTATGAAGCAAGCATCACCTTTGCAGTTAACAAGCTGTGTGTGTGTGTGTTGAGGTGGCGGCAGTTTTTTAAGTTCCATTACAGACTTAAGAACACTGCTGTAATTATTTACAGCAAAGTTGTTCATTTTTTAAATTTTATGCATGCAAATCTCCAGGAAGCTCAACTATGCTCATTTTGTAAAGTCAGGAAACCAAGCCAGGATTTATTTACTGCTACTACCATAATATGTACTGCTTGGGTTAAGTGGGCAATATAGTTTTGACTTAGATTTGAATCCCCATTCCTCTGCTGAAAAAGCAAAATAAATATAAACTGTATAAGCATTTAAGGATCTGAACAGGTAATATACTTACGACTTAGGTTCAAATTGAATAATATCAAAGATTACACTAAAATCAGAGTATAAGGAGAGCTCTTGACTTTTGTATTCTTTCCTTTAGAACAAAAAATAACTAAAATATGCTAATTTTATATAATCAAAATCTACAAAAAAAGAGGATGTAATTTGAAACAGTCATGTCTTGATTTAGGAGAAAGATGAGTATTTCCTACATACCCAGTAGAAGCATTACAAATATTGCCAACAAATAGAGGGAGATGAGTGACCACTTTGATATACAGTACTTACCACTCACTAAGGGTGGAACTCTAGTGACGGCTACTCCTGGATACAGATAGTATGGTCTATTACCCATAGCATGGTAACTTCAGACTTGTTTACTGAAATGCTTATAAACCCACAGCTACCTTTATAAACGTCTGAGAAACTTCAGTTAGTGCCACTGCAGTTAGTTGGCTAATAATAAAGCACAGTTGTCTAATTCTGAACTTTTACTAACAGACCACTTCTAAGCAAGATTCAAAGTGGCTGTGTGGTACTTTCAAAGCATTATGCATCTTGAGACTGGAATATTTGACATATATTGTGTTATGATATGTACCTCCATATGTGTGGTAAGATCTACAACAAAGCCCTTTTGCAGATGCTTCCACCAGGTTGCAGGGGGAAAGGGCACTGCTAAAAACACCTTTGCTAATGTGATGCACTATTCCTGCAATGCTTTACCAGTATGCATGCATTTTTTGGCATCAAACTTCTTTGTATTTTCTCAAATCTTTTGAGAAATCAGTCAGACTGTTTTTAGACTATTTTTATCATTTTTGTGTCTCTTCTGCTACTGCTATTTCATTACTGATATTTTACTGACTGTTTTCAATTAAAGTGGTTGTTGCTGCTGCTCTGAGAGTATTTTATTGAAAAAATGTGTTAACAGTTGAACAGGAATGTCACCCATATCCCTATGGATAGAATGGAGGATGCCTCATTAGCTTGACTTTTAGCTTGGGCCAAGTAGAGTTTTCAAATACTTTATAGCTAGAATCCAAATGCTTATGGGAACATGCAAAGAAGTATATCATTAAAGCTGAAAATGGGTCTTCAGGCAGAAGAGTAAGCCATCCAATTCAAGTTACTATGAACCAACCAATACCTGTAAATTTTCCAGCATCATTTTGTCCAATGCCTGAATGAAATCTTCATCTTCAGCGCATGGGACACGCTTAAGTCCACCTCCTTTAATCATTACTTCCTGATAAATAAAGAAAAACTATGCTATTACATCCTCTTGCTTCCTGTATACAGTTGTTTCTCATTTAGGGATCAGTTCCATCTGTGTAGTCCCTAATGGCAGGAATGTCTGGATTGACAACTATCATTTCCAAGAGGAAATAAAGTCAGTGTTGTTGTGGAACTTCTCTTTAGTATAATAGTTAATCAGAGTCTGTGAAGTATTCTTTCATAAATAATATAATCAGTAGTTTCCCTTATCTTATGATGGAAAACAGGACTTCAAAAGCACTGCATCTGACTGCTGTTCCTAGTCATTTTAATTTTATTCCTCCAACTGCAAGCTTCATAGCACACCAGTACTTTCATATGGGAACCAGCTGGCATGTAGCAGAAAGTGTTATAAAAACAATTCTGTTGAACTATACCATTCACTTAACTATGAGTCAATAACTCTAACTAATTATTGGAAAGTTTCATTCAAATGAAGGACTTCTATGCATAAAATATGCATAGAGGGGGGAAAGCACAGAACACTATAGTCCTCAGTTCAGTAAGGACTAATACCAGCCATTGTTGATGCATAATCAAGATCCTAAAACATAAAGTGGTTGGCTAGTTAGAGGCATGCTATTCACTCAGACCCTCTGATATATAACTTTCTTTCTGATATAGCAATACATGTTCAACACTCTCCATTACCTTTGAATCTGCCCCTTTTAAACCTCAAAAGCAGACCCATATCACCTCTGAGAAATACTCAACTTCCAATCCTACACATGGAGAGGACACTTCCACACCCAAAGTGGCCACAACTTGTTTCATTCTAGGGTAATGTGACCAGCTCCACCAGACATTCTCTGCCATCATTAATTCTCTTCCAACACAATACACCTATCTCCTACATTTTGGTAAACACGGCTTTAAAGCCAGTCATTGGTATTCTTTATGTGAGTGTGAATACTGAGAATGGAGTAATTCTAGTGAAAAATTAATTTTAATACAGGGAGAATACTGCCTCTCTGGCTCAGAGCATTAGGCCATTACTGGGAACTTTATATTTGCCTTCCCTCTACAGGAGCACATAAGCCACAATAAGAATGTATGGTTTGCATCCAATTCTTATATGCCCATCCAGCTCTTCCCTCCCTTCCTAATGTAGTATTACTTCAGAGTCCTATATCTGAATTCAGGGTGACTATGTATAGGTTCTTTATCTACATTAGAACAGATTATGCACCTAGTTTCTCATATTCTTGTAGCCTGATATGTGAATTGATAAGTCCAAGCAAACCCATTAATGCCTCCTTAGTGTGTGTGCAATGCTTTTGCTACTAGTCATCACACAAACAATACATACAGTATTCTCTTCATCAGTTTCATTCTCCTTATTAGAATCTGTGAGATAATCTGTATTTTCTTCTTCTTCCTCTTCTCCCTCTTCATCATCATTGTCAGAGCCTTCCTGAAATATGAAGAGTTTCAATGTCATAAGCTATATTTTAGCATAACTGGTATAAGCTGCTATTTTGATTTTGTATACACATCAATTTAAATATACGCTTTTCCAGCAACATTTACCATCACTGTTCTGAAATATGCCCCACTATCAGTTTTGGTTCTTCATATCCAAATCCATATGGTTCTCCATATCCCAAATAAATGTACCCCAGCAAAGCTTGAGTGAATATTTATTTAGCTCTTTCATTACTAAGCTCAAGAGGAAGACACAGAAAATTCTTTAGAAGTTCTATTACTTTATGGACTACAATGCACCAAGGAAGGTAATCAGTTAAAAAAAATCTCTGTCTCTTTTATATACATGCTAATCTCTGTGTCTTTTATATTGGTACCCATGGGAAGAAGAAGCAAGAACAGCAGAAGAGAAGATAGAAAAGAGGGAGGTCCTGAGGGAATGGGTTGTTGACACACACACACACAAATTGCTGGATGTTGACATGAACAGACTAAATGTAATACATGGCATTTAATGTATCTGATATAGATTATAGGGCCCTTGTAACCAACTGAATGCTGGAGGATCAGAAAAGTGATGGTCTTCGTAACCTTGCCGACTGGTTTGGTCTGTGTGAGTTAGGATGGTAGTTTTCTTCTTGGCTGCTAGTTGATTCCCACTAGCTAGGCATTAGATTAGTAGGCTGAAGAAATGGGGTGGGTGGGTGTGACACTGCCTGAAGTCCTATTGCATAAGTTTATGTCCATGCCTCAGGACAGAAGAAAAGGGTGTCTCGATTCTATTGGTTTCTCCTTTCATCTTCCACCAGATTACACTTTGAGGTGACTCTGGGTGAAGCCTACAAATTACCAACCATATTGCACAGTGCAAGCATGTGCCAAACTGGAGTCCAGGCACTCTCTTCCTACAGCTCCAATTCTACTTCTCAGATGATCAGAGCTGTGATGAGTTTCTAGTGTGGGTCACTGATTCCTGAGATTCTCAATACTGCAGCAGTGTATTCCACACATGATCTCACTATGGTAATTCCAATCAGCAAGTCCACTTATCTCCTACTACAGAAGGTGAATTTATTCTGCAAGTTCATATGTTCAATCAAAGAGAGCCTAGCAATGAAACATGAGCTGGTAGTTTCCGGAATAAAATTATATATCTTCCCAAGTTGTGATGATAGTGGAGACTTGAGCACAGTAGCTATCGGTCTTTCAATCCCCTCTGAAACCTTGATCTAGGTAACTGCCCACTTTAATTTGCAAATAGCTAAAAATCCCACACTCCTAAATTATAGCTAAGAAAATTAGTGGTAGAAAAAGAATCACCTCTTCTTCAGGCTCATTTATTTCGCTTTCATTTCCAGACTGTTCTTCTATTTCTACTGCACCTTCCTCCTCTTCTTCATCTTCCTCTAAGTTTTCTCCTTCTGTCACTGAATCTTTGGACTCCTTGTCATTCACAAGGCCTAAGAAAGGAAAAAAAGGAAGAATTGTAAATAAGTGCATTAAGGAACATTCTAACACTATGACCTAATGTATAATTGCTTGGGCAGTAATCCCACTGAAATATTCAGAGAAAAACGTAAGGTTTCAAGCTACAAAATCTGCAGGGTAATATTTAGTAAGAAGTTACATAAGTCACTATTATTAACACACTGCCTCAAATATTAAACTCTAAAAAGTGGGATTTTTTTTCAAGTTTATTTCTGGAGTACTTTAAGAACTGAGCAATCAATTCTGACTAAAGATGGGATATTTGTATTTGTCTGACCTTTGGATCCACCCCCCAGAACCAACCAGTCCACTTACTGCTCACAGTGTGGCATGCACAGCCTTTGTCATTTGCGCCATACCAATCACCAGCAAGTTTGGAAAACTCAGCAGTGGCCAGAGGATTGGAAAAGATCAGTCTACATCCCAATCCCAAAGAAGGGCAGTGCCAAAGAATGCTCCAACTACCGTACAATTGCACTCATTTCACACGCTAGCAAGGTTATGCTCAAAATCCTACAAGGTAGGCTTCAGCAGTATGTGGACTGAGAACTCCCAGAAGTACAAGCTGGATTTCGAAGGGGCAGAGGAACTAGAGACCAAATTGCTAACATGCGCTGGATTATGGAGAAAGCCAGAGAGTTCCAGAAAAACATCTACTTCTGCTTCATTGACTACGCAAAAGCCTTTGACTGTGTGGACCACAACAAACTATGGCAAGTTCTTAAAGAAATGGGAGTGCCTGACCACCTTATCTATCTCCTGAGAAATCTATATGTGGGACAGGAAGCAACAGTTAGAACTGGATATGGAACAAATGATTGGTTCAAAATTGGGAAAGGAGTACGACAAGGCTGTATATTGTCTCCCTGCTTATTTAACTTATATGCAGAATACATCATGCGAAAGGCAGGACTGGAGGAATCCCAAGCCATAATTAAGATTGCCGGAAGAAATATCAACAACCTCAGATATGCAGATGATACCACTCTGATGGCAGAAAGTGAGGAGGAATTAAAGAACCTCTTAATGAGGGTGAAAGAGGAGAGTGCAAAAAATGGTCTGAAGCTCAACATCAAAAAAACTAAGATCATGGCCACTGGTCCCATCACCTCCTGGCAAATAGAAGGGGAAGATATGGAGGCAGTGACAGATTTTACTTTCCTGGGCTCCATGATCACTGCAGATGGGGACAGCAGCCATGAAATTAAAAGACACCTGCTTCTTCAGAGGAAAGCGATGAGAAACCTAGACAGCATCTTAAAAAGCAGAGACATCACCTTGCCGACAAAGGTCCGCATAGTCAAAGCTATGGTTTTTCCTGTAGCATTGTATGGAAGTGAGAGCTGGACCATAAAGAAGGTTGACCGCCGAAGAATTGATGCTTTTGAACTGTGGTGCTGGAGAAGACTCTTGAGAGTCCCCTGGACTGCAAGGAGAACAAACCTATCCATTTTGAAGGAAATCAACCCTGAGTGATCACAGGAAGGACAGATCCTGAAGCTGAGGCTCCAATACTTTGGCCATCTCATGAGAAGAGAAGACTCCCTGGAAAAGACCCTGATGTTGGGAAAGTGTGACGGCAAGAGGAGAAGGGGACGACAGAGGACGAGATGGTTGGACAGTGTCATCGAAGCTACCAACATGAATTTGACCAAACTCCAGGAGGCAGTGGAAGACAGGAGGGCCTGGCGTGCTCTGGTCCATGGGGTCACGAAGAGTCGGACACGACTTAACGACTAAACAACAACAACAAATCGCAGAAGTAGTCCAACCAGCGCTTCCCTCCCTCCCTGTGCTGCTGACCACTCCGGCGAGGAGGTGGGATAATGTGTCTCCCTGCCCATCTGTTCCCCTATCAACTGTTACACCTATCCACAATCCTCTATAGTTGGAAGCTGGGTCCAGCAGAAGCAGAATACTTTTTAGTTTAGATTCTGATCTAAACAAGTCTTTTAAAGCAGGGTGGATAATTTTAGTGAAAGTCCAGGAGTCAACTCCCCCCAAATCCATTATGGGACATATTCTACATTTGCTTGCTTTATATCAGTGGTTCCCAATCCTGGGTTCCCAGATGTTCTTGGATTAAAACTCCCAGAAGCCTTCACCACTAGCTGTGCTGGTCAGGATTTCTGGGCATTGTAGTCCAAGGACATTTGGGGACCCAAGGTTGGGAAACACTGTTTCATGTGGCTTGTTCCAGTTGCTGCCAAATCTTGTACCATGATAAGACAGTGAATTTTGGTAGTGTCGTGTTCAGGGGTGCCGGGGGGGGCACAAAAATGACTCTGAGGAGCTGAACACTATTTCTAGACTACTGCTGTTGTGCACCCCTACATTAAGGTACAGAGCGTGTGCACAGTAAATCAATCAAGCACACAAATATACCTCTTGGATGCATACCCAGTGGGACACTTGCTACTGCCTTTGTACTTACTCCAAGGCAGGCAGACTAGGGGCAAATTAGCTATATTACACAGTAGCATATTTGAAATTATATATTTCAAATCAACAAGATGCTCTGTTTCTTTTTAATAACCATTCAACAACAGGGAAAGTGATATATAGTTTAGTACTGAAGTCATAAGATCCTAAACAGAACTGATGTGAGCAGAAACATGAATCTATACATAAAGTATCCAAGTCTCTCTGTCATAGCTAAGAAGTGAAGGGGAAAAAGAAATGAGTAAAAAAACCAAAATATTACAGCACTTTAAAGGCTAAGATATTTATTTCAGTGTAAGCTTTTGTGGATCAAACTCTACTTCTTCAGATACACTTTGTATCTGGACAATCAATCTGGAGTGTTTGTAGAAGTGGATTTTGATCCATAAAGCTCACAGTGAAGTCTGTTATAATCTTTAAACTGCCACAATATTTTGTCTTTTTTTCTTTTCCTTTACCCCTTTACTTTTGTCAGTATGCTGAGACAAACTACTGCTAAAGGAAGCAGTTTTCGAAATGTGCCTAGCAGTGAAAAAAAACGAAATGTGTTGATGTCATTAAAAAAAAAGGAACTGATTAGGTAAACTATGGAACACATGTCGAAGGAATTCTGTGATTACTCAACCAACAAATGGTGCATGGATTTTTGAAAAACAGATTTTTCTTAAAATATCACATATATTTTTTGGCTTTATTTCTGGAATTCAAACACAGGTCCAGCTTAGTTTCAGTATCTGCAAACTATTACAAATAGGAATGGTTACATCTGCATTCAGCTTCTCACCACATATGAAACTTCTATGTTACCTGATCTGGTTTCTAAAGCACCAACCTACCACTCCTTTTTTTTTGTTTCTAGACTTTGTTTATATGGCCATGCCCTTTACAATTAGCTGTGTACATCAACATACATGCAACTCAGTCAAATCAAACTTCGTTTTGTGCTATCACGAAATGGACACACCTCCTTGTCACTGGCTGGAATCCAACTGATGGAACTGCATCCATGCAAGGCTGATGGCATAATCAGCTGTGTACTTTTATTCCTAATTTAAAGCTTTCTATTTCCTCCCATCAAGTCCCGAGGCATGGACATAAACTTACGCAATAGGACTTCAAGCAATGTCACCACCACCCATTTCTTCAGCCTACTAATCTAATGCCTAGCTAGTGGGAATCAACTAGCAGCCAAGAAGAAAACTACCATCCTAACTCAAACAGATCAAACCAGTCGGCAAGGTTACGAAGACCATCACTTTTTTGATCCTCCAGCATTCAGTTGGTTACAAGGGCCCTATAATCTATATCAGATACATTAAATGCCATGTATTACATTTAGTCTGTTCATTCAACATCCAGCAATTTTTGTGTGTGTGTCAACAACCCATTCCCTCAGGACCTCCCTCTTTTCTATCTTCTCTTCTGCTGTTCTTGCTTCTTCTTCCCACAGGTACCAATACAATCCTCTATTTTTTAACCCTAATTACTACTAAGGCTGCCAATGGGAATTCCTCATCCCTATCCACATCTAAATGAACACCTAAACCTTATCTGTCCATTACAGGTAGTCCAAACAATATTTATGTCAGCCAATGAGGATGTTTATAGACACTGATTTATATCAGAACCATCTTGATAGACTAGTATTCCAGCTGCTAACATCCTCATGATATATTTCACAAAAACAACACTTGAGTGCTATACTGTCTTATTCAGAGACAGCTTATGATTATGAAAAGTACTATAAAGTCCAAAAATGCCAAAGAGGCAACAATAATTTCAGGCCCTTCCATTCCTGATGTAACATTCTTACCTAGTTTGACTAAGAATTCCCGTTCCAGTTCTTGCACCTGCCTAACAGATTCTTCAAGAGAACTGCAGAGTTTTATCTTTGGTCTCAGGAGTTCTAATGTATCACTAATCATATAGTCAATGTCTATAGGGAATGGGTGATCTTTTGTCCATATGTCCAGGCTTTTCTTCCACCAAACATATCTCTGGAAAGACAAAGATAATTGCAAAGTGAATATAAGGTGCGTACTGCAGAGAATACAGTAAATATGTGAGCTGTGACAAGCATTTCCCCCTAGTAATGTTAATGAAATATTTTATTGTTTACCAGTTTTCTGTTACTCAATTTTATTATCTTCTGTGGGTTTTAGTATGAAGGATTATAAACTGTCTTGGGAATTTTAGAATGAAAAGGGGTATATAAATGTCTAAATCACAGCTTCCCAACCTGCAAGTCGGGACTCCAAGGGGATTGCAAAGTGTTTTCTGGAGGGTCACCACAGTTATTTTTAGTTACAAATATTTTTTAAATGTTTATATTAAATATGGTATACACAATGCTCCTTTATTTTAATCCTCTTGGCCCACAGATAGATAATTTTGGATTTGCAGACAATCTAGAGTTCTTAGTTATTTCTGTATCCCTCTGGGTGGATTTTCCTTTTATGTATAGGTATACTCTCTCCGGAAGAGCTGCTCTCACTAATTTCTCTCTGCTCCTCCACATCCATCTTTGGAGAACTGATATCAGCCTTTTGGACCTGAACATTAGCCTGGCTCAAAGATGGCTGAAGCGCATGGTGCATGTCAGGAATGCGAGTGCCCAAGATGGCGGCAGGATTGAAAAGTTGTTGCTGCCATGGCAGTGGCACCTTATGTTCTGCCTGAGTATCCCACTCTTCCACGTGCAGCAACGGCAGCACGGTGAAGAGACAGGGGACCTGGGCAGGAGACTAAGTCATGAAGGAGGAAGGCAAGAGGGGAAAAAGGTGAAGAAGGAGAACCAGGGAGAGAGGGCCCGAGGGGCATGGGAAAGGCGTTTCCTTGGGCTTCAGGGGAGAGGCTCTTCACCGAGGAGGCTTTTTTTGGGGGGCTGGAGAAATGAAAGGAGGGTCACTTCCACATCAAAAAAAGTAAATTAAACTCAAAAGTGTACTGAAATTTTTCCTTCTCAAATTTTATAGGCCACCTATAATTATGTATTACACAATTTTACAGCCCACCTATAATTATGTATTATTACATTAATATTAATAGATTAGAATTATATTCTGAAAATAAATATATTTTAATGTGTTTTCTTTACCCTGTTAAAAATGCCTTTCTATGCAAATATGGCGGTGGGACACAGGTTATTTGGCTATTAGAAAAGAGGGTCACAACTCCTTATTTACTGGTCTAGTAAATAAATATATTAAAAACAAGTCTTATTTACTGGTCTAGTAAATAAATATATAAAAAACAAGTCATCACCTGTGTCAAAGTATTATCTCTTAAAAAGATGGAAAACTAGCATTAATGTGCTAGTGTGGGTTGAGTGTACTGGGATGTACACAAGAAGCACAATATCCTTGATAGCACAGAGAGTCAATGGCAACTCCACTTACGGCTTATGGTGAATCCATAATGATTTACTGGTGCTGCGTCTATTTGCAAGTTGTCCCACTGTTTAAATTGCTTTATTTTTCCAACTTTTTGCAAACAGATTTCTTTTTGTGCTCCACTGATATCTTTTCTCTACTGTTTCTACGGCATCTGCCAACACCATTGTCACTTCACTTATTTCTCTGGAAGTTGAGTCATGGCAACTGGACTTCTTTCTTATTAGGCTAAACAAAGGACTGGGGGTGAGTGAAAATCCCACTTCTGTAGTCCTCCACCCACCGTCATGGGTCGTTAACGGTAGTTAACAGTGGTCTTTCTAGTGTGTGTGGTCCTGATCTTTCTGGGGACAGATGAAAAGGCAGCATAATAAATAGGAGACAGATTGTATCTAAGGCCTCCACCCCTGTTGAGTGAGGGATTTTCTGTATGCACATGTATGGCCTCCCGAACACTCCTCTTTTTTCCTTCTTCTTCTTCTATTTTCAGAGCTCTACATTTGAGAAACCAAACAGACACTAAACAGGAAAATGGCCCAGCACAGGAGGGGCAATGCCTCAGGACCACAATCAGCAGTGTTCCTTCATTTGAAGGACAAAGGACACTCATTTGATGACCAAGATCTACTCATCTTGGACTGAGAAGATAGGTGCTTTGAGAGCATTCATGGAGGCCATACATGTGCATACAGAAAATCCCTCACTCAACAGGGGTGGAGGCCTTAGATACAATCTGTCTGCTATTTATCATGCTGCCCTTTCATCTGTCCCCAGAGAGATCAGGACCACACACACCAGAAAGACCACTGTTAACTACCATTAACAACCCATGACAATGGGTGGAGGAGGACTGCAGAAGTGGGATTTTCATTCACCCCCAGTCCTTTGTCCTTCTAACCAGCCTATTCAGAACAGGGGGAAGTGAAACCAATGTGGAGGATTTATCAGAGATCTCCTACCCACTCTCCTCAGACTGAAGAAGCTACTTGGATGAGCAGCGAAACGTTTCAACCTAATAAGAAGTCCAGTTGCCATGAATCAATTTCCAGATAACCTCACCTGGATGACTGAGAATCTTCACGGATATTTCACTTATTTCTGCTATATTAACTACTCTTGACTATCTTCTCCATCTTTTTCGTTTCCACCATTCTTCTCACACGTAACCTAACTTAATTTTCAATTAAGTCTGCTTCACTTGATTTGTACTGAGCAAGTGTACTACTAATGGTAACTGGTATCACATTTCCTTCATAATAAATTAGATTTCCCACTCTACCTACACCACACTTTGGTTGCACAACTTTATTTCCTTCCAAAACTCTTGCAATTCAGTTTCTTCTTGTTTGTTCTTTGTAAATGACTTGCTTAATTCTCATAGCGCTGGAGGGCTCTGAAAAATAATTTCTCAATAAAGGTGCCTCTTATATATTATTTATTTCCAGTTTTCTTCTACCACAGTTAGCAACTATCTCACTGATTTCCTCTTGGCTTGCTTACTATCTTTATCCCTCTGTCAACTTGTATTGTCTCTTCTTGAGTTTAAGTCAATGATAGTTTCTAAACTATCAAGGAATCTGCTTCCAAAACATAACTTTAGCTGGAATCCTACTGGTGTTCATGTGAAGTTGGTGTAACTTGTCTGATAACTGATGAGGTGCCAGAGCCGATTTTAGCTGCACTATCAGGTGCAAGCACATGACTGAGACATGCACCAGCACCTTGTCAATCAGCCACAATTCACTGTGGCAAGTTACGCATTCTTTGTGAAAACAATAGTAGGATTTTGCCATTTGTCTAGTTAATGCCCAATCCCCTCATTCATTTTTAAAGGATCTCTCCCCTTTAAATATTCTCATTAATTTGACTGTACTGAAACTTCTTTGCTCTTTTATCAACATACATTTTCTATACATGAATTTTTCAATGCTCTTTGATGCTCCAGTTGCATTGAGACTTTCCTGCAAATTGGGCGCTGTTTCCATTTTTTCTCTACCCTACTTTTAAAACCCAATTTCCATTTCTCTGGCCTCTTATTTAACCAAAATACATTAAACTGCTGATATGAAGCTGATAAGAAATCTCCTAAATGCAAAAGATCTCAGGAACAACTTATTTGAATTAGTGTTTCCCATATTAAGTTACTTCATCGATGTTTCATCAAACTTTTTCACTTTTGCTTCTTATATTATGCAACTTACTAAATTGTAAACTTTTGGACAAAACTCTCTTTTAACTACTTTTGACACTGTCTAGTTCATTCTAGCATATATAGCAGAAGCAAAACAGCTTTAAACACACTGTTTCATATTGAATGCAAAGGCTAACTCTGAAAATAAGTTCATATGAGGCATTTAAGAATCCTATTAGCATGTTGTCTACAGAAATGCATAGCAACTAAGCATAAAAACAAAGTTGATCATTGCATCGATAAAGATAAATTTATTCCTACCTGGAAATACACCAAGAAGCAGTCAAGCTTTCGTTTGCTAGACCCCCTGTCAAAGTACTGTCCACAAGTATCAAGGATGGTGCAGACCAGTCTAATTCGGAAAAGATGTTCTGGAGGATCAAGTGGGCTAGGAGTGCCATCAGAGTTCACACCAAATGATGTAAATGAGTAGAGAGTTCGAAATATTACTGCTGATTCTACCATTCTGTAATTATATAGCTCACCCAGGAACTTAGCACTGCTAATCCTCCGTTGGTTAAATTTTGGCTGATTAACCTTGAAACAAACAAAATGCCACTGGTTAACATACATACATCTGCCACAAAAGAAAACGACCAGATGAAGGCCTCAGTTTACTATGCTTATAGGACAGGAATATCTTGCTACTTGGATCTTCAAGCAGTTCTTAAAATTATTTAAGTGGTAAGTTAAAGCTAAGAAAATTGAGACTGTGTTAGGACTGTGGTTCATAACAGACAAGCAAGAGCTAGTGGAGTGGACTGTGTACAAGACTTGCCAACAGGTACAAATAAAAGCTGCTAGACATCACAGAAACATGACAGTTCAACTTTAGATAAGCTGATGACCTTTTTCAACAACAAAGATTTACAAGCAAAATGGAATGAGAGCTTGCCAAAGGGGGGGTGGATATGTCAAGGTTTTATACCTTCTGTTTCCGAGTATTAGAACAATTATGGGGGGTAAAGAAAATTGCCCTAAATCTGCCCTAAAAGTATAGTACTTTTATATTTGCAGCATGAAAACACTATTTACTAACTGTTCTTTGATAACTGTCTATTTCCAGTATACACAAGAGATATGAAAATAGTAAACACTGCCATCTGATGGGTAACTGGAGTAAATACAGGTAACTGGCCGCTTGTGAGCAAAGGTGAGGATGTCAAATTGTTTATTCTTCTGCTTATGATCATATCATAGTGCTATCAAGCAATTAGAGTAAACAACTGTAACTAACAAGTGGGGGGTATTTGCTGCTTCACAGAGAGTTAGGGAAACAAAATTTAGAATATAAATAGAAGAATCAGAGGAAAGAAGAGGCAGCTGCGAAAGGCATCTTATCCAATGAGACAAGAGGAAGCAACTCCAATGAGTAAACAATGGGTTTGATTTAGACTGAAAAAATTAGCACAGGTGAGCTGTATTTAAAAATGTTTTTCTGGGTGTCTTAATATGCTTAGAGCTAAGTAATGCTTTTTGCCTTTTACAATTCCATTCTTAAGAACACTGATGCATTTTACAGATGTATTCTCTGCCCTTTTGAGCTATAAGCTCTTTTATTCTATATGGATTTTATTCTAACTAGAACTGAAGCTTTGTATTTGAATATCCGCAACTTTTTATCATTTTAAAACTCTGAATCTTGATTAAGATATGTGCCTATTGTTTTACATAACTGTAAAACTTGTGGATTTTATGTATATGCGCCTACAGTTTTTTTCTCACAACTGTAAGACTGTCTTCAATATATTTTGAACTTGCTATTTTGAAATACGGAATCCAGAAGCTATATATAAGACTAAACGCTTGCAAAATTAGCAAGTTTGGAGTTGCCTGGAATTATTGCAATAAAGAAAATATATTGAGGTTCCCAGATGAATTTTGAAATGCTTGTCAATTGTTGTCTGATTTCATTCTGAGATTAACCCTTTACTGGGATGTCAGCTATGATGAATCATAGGCTTCTGTTATTTGCCCTGTAGATGTACATTTAAATTGGCTTGTAAAGGAAAAAGTACAGTGTCTCACAGCGAGGTCTCGTACAGGGTCAGTTTCAAAGGGATTTATGGACTCAGTTTCTCATCAGAACATAGTAATACAAATACATTAAGAGTAAAAGAAATATAAACTTTTCTATGTAGTTAACTTTTAAAAAGACAAAAAGTATTTTACCTCCATTCCTAGTCGAATATCCTCTAGAACACCATCCACTACATGAATCCCAACATCCTCTTGGTAAAGTACCAGACCTGCTAAAAGGTTGGCTACACAGTGAATACTATTATATTTCACATTCCAGATATTGATCATACAGCATATAACATAGTCTTTCACTTCAGGATCATGCCAGGGCAACTTGCGCATCTGTCTCAGGACCTGGACAAAATATTTTAAAATTTTAATTCAAGAAGAAAAAACAAAGTTGGACACTTTACACATAAATATACTGATTCTTGATCAGACCTACATTCCTTTCATTATCTGTAAATTAAGAAAAAACAGCAGAGAAATGAACCTCTCTTAAACATAACAGAACCAGCACTTTTTGGATGCTTCCAGACAAGGCTTTTACTGTGAAATCCCTGCCTCCATCACAGGGGTTTAATGGAGGATCAAATGTTATCATCTTCAATTTGCCGCCCTTCCACGCTTTTTTACCCTTTCTTCTTTTTATTTACCAGGAAAAAAAATATGTTAAGAAATAAGACAAAGGCTAGTATATTCTATTGGGTTTTTGCTGGGCAGCAAGTCCCACTAGTGTAATAATGTGGGGTTGCACTGTTTGCAGTAATGTTGCTATTGTACAAGTGGTTATCTCTATAAAGAAAGCCCACTCTCCACTTGTGTACCAACAATATTTGCACAAGTGGAATGATCTTGCATGATTAGGTTGACAGGACTTTCCACTTACTGGAAAGCTCAACAGGATATTGGCCAAATTACCTGCAGTGACTCTCACCTGAGAATAGTACCAGCCCTCTGCTTGGAAGCACCCTGTTGACCTTCCCAGATAAAGTTCTGGATTGTTCCACCTGCCACAAATACATTATGTAGCAGGCAAGTAAGCTTAGTAAAGCATTACAGACTAGCAATTTTTGCAGACTCATTTGGAACGCTAGGACCACAAGATAACAAAACCAGAGAGGTGTTGCTTTAAAAAATCCGAAGATACTAAAACAACTAGTTTGAGTACAAGCACTTAAAATTAAAGAAGAAACCAACCACCATTTGATGAGAAACTGATTTTAATATGTGAAATCTAAACTGCATTGTTTGATTCATGATATGACTTTTATATAAAAGCTCCTTAAATTTGAATCACAATTAAACATCTAGTCTCATTCTTCATAGCAACTGCAACACATTCTTGTTTCCTTTACTAGTTGTTTCACTTTGTAAAACTTAAAAATAAAAAAAGAAATTTTTATCACTCTAGCCACTGGCTAAGAAATTAGTCTAGAAAGAATGTTCATCTCTCTTCACGTGGACAATGGATTTGGGTAAGGAAAAAAAGATTGAAAGGGATGTACCTTCTCAGTAGTGACTTTGGAAAGATCCTTATAAAGGAGTTTCCGAATATATTCCTGGAGAGGTGGGCGTTTCTTTTTCACAGTTTTCTCAGCTGGAGGGGGGTTACAATAGTAGTAGGCATTTTCTATCATTGTGACATAGCGCGCATCAAGGTGCATTGCTTGTTTCTTTCGCATCATTTGTTCCTGGAAACAAACAAGAGAATAAATCACTGTGTAGGCACATTCATCTTCTTTTTTATTTATCAGAGTATTTGTTTTGCTAAGCTTTGCATTAATTTTTCATCTAGACCAGACTATGAAACACCAAAACTATAATCTCTGATATTTTTTACTTGCCAGGCTAAGACCAGTTTTATGATCCCTGGCTGCACAGATGTCAACTTCATGCATTATACCAGCCTATGTTTTCAGTCAGTGTGATAACGCAGGAAGTTAAGGCACCTGTCATTGCCCTAATTCCTTGCACTCTCTACTCAGAAAGCTGGCATCTAGACATTTAGTCTATCATAATTTTTCACTCAAGCTTTGGAACCAGTTCAGATGCTCACCAGAGACTCAGCAAGCCTCTGGTGAGTACAATGTATCTCTATGGAGAGTACTCACATCATGTGTTACATGGGGAGGTTGGGTATCTGTTCGTCCACCACAGGAAACTACCTTGTAAACTTTAGAATAAGGTGCTTGTTGCAAATGTTATTACAACTCTGGTTTAGAAACAGGTCTCTTAAAAACATTATTCTTACCAACAGAACACTGGTTCTTAAATGGGATTCTGGCGATCTGAAGAGGAATCGGCCACATGTTTCTAACAGGGTGCATGCCATTTCGATATGGTGATGAGAGAAGTCAGACAAAAGCATCTGTAGAGATATATGTTACATTCTGAATGTCCTTTACACTGAAACATTTATTTTTCATACAGTATTTTTAGCAAAGAAGCAGCATGTTTTAGACTCACAGTTCATAGACCTAGTTCTTTACTCTTGAAAATATGAAGTACTTTAAAATGGCAATATAATTCTTCTGTTACAAATTTCCACTCCAATTTAGAATGACTAACCTTTAAGCAATGTAGGGTATCACTTTTGGAAAACATTTTAAACTTTGTAAGCTCGCCAATGAATCGTACAGTTTTATTCTTTGTTTCAATGTTGATCTGGTCCTTCTTTCTCACCTGAAGAAAGAAATATAGGAAACCTTATTTTTAGGATGTAAAAAATATTATATCATCTACAAACAACCATGAATTCTTGGTGATTGGATCAAACTATGGTCTCCTGATTGCAAAAGGGATGCCTCTGTCAACAGAAGAGAGATGATGACTTTTGTCAATTCCATCTCCCCCAATCTCCCAAAAACTGAAGTTGGGGACCCCTCTGGACCAGTCCCCCTTCCTCTACCTATTGCACAGTGTTCTGCTAGGTGAAAGACTCTTATATGAATGGAAGAATTGCTTCATGGAAGGGAACTACTGGCTAATAACACTTTCATTTTCTGAGCCAGAGATGAGCCACAGACAGGAAAAAGTGGAATACAGGGAGAGATTAGGCATGAGACTACTATAGACACACACAGTTTACTGCTCACTGCACCTCTGTAGCCACTGTATACAGAGGTTTTTTTTTTTTAAACATACCTCTTCTAAAACCCCAAACATAAGAAATAGGTTTCTTTATAAAAGCTGATATTTTCAGGATTTTGGTTTTTGATTTCATCCATACAGGTTTCATGCATACAAAACTGAAGAAGACAAAACATTCCTGTCCCTCTACTCATGCTCGGATAAAGAGTGGTGTAAAAAACAACAACAACTAATTTGAATGCACATTTAAAATGTGATCTAGCAGAAGCAGTTCCTTTTTAAATAAATAAAATTACCCTGTCCAAAATGTCTGAAGTAATATCTTGGATCTTGACTAATAGGGCTGGATTCTAACTTTTACTACCAAGTTCTCCATTCGCTCATATTTAAAATCCAGGAGTCATACACAGCCTTTAACTTTCCCAGTTTCCTGTATGATTCCAATAAGCTAACAATATTTTTCCCCGTCTTTCATTTTTTTGAAGCATGGCCAAAACACAAACATATAGTAAACAAAATATATACTAAATAGTATCTAATGCCAACAAGTGTCATGGTAAAGATACTGGCATCTAAGGACCCATGGCAGGGTCCATCTTTAGTCACTTTCAGAAGCAGAGAAACAGTTTCCTGGATTCAGGGTATAGCTAATGTTCATAATACTGTTGTCTATGACAGGACAGACATGATTTTTAAATAATCTCATTAAGGCATTCTTTCCTATCTGTCACATCTTTTTTGAACTTGGGTCCTGTTGAAATCCTTGAGACACACTAGTTTTGAACGATTTAATCCAAGTTTGTGGTATAAAAATAGTTGAAAATGAAGACATAGTGTGTAACCAGACAGGTGTATGTCCTGTTGTTTGTTTTGTGTTCCTCACTGATCATTTCAATATATTCCCCAAAGATCAGACAATGTTACTGCTAATTACAAGTAGAGCCAAATCTTTGGTTGCATGATTATCCAAGTGCATTTTGTTCAGTCCTCACAATTCCTTTTTATTGTTGCTGCTGTGTTTGCTATCACTTCACTGCTTTTTTAATTCAGAATTGTATAATGTGAACAGTTTAACTACCTAATACAATTCTGGGTAAGAGTGAAGCAACTAGTATTAGTATAATTAAAAAGTGATTAATCTCTCATTAAAGTTGATTTTTATTTGTTGTTATGTGCCATCAAGTCAGAACTGACTTATAGGGGCCCTAATGAGGATCTCAGAGTAAGTGAGATATTTAAGGAGTGGTTTTACCAGTTCCACTCTGCCCGCCCTCATGAGTTTCCATGGACAAGTGGGGATTTGAACCCTGGTCTCCACAGTCTTAGTTCATCACTCTATCCACTACACCACACTGGGTATCCAGTTATTAGGTAACTTTATTTTTATGTTAAACTGAACTATAAATACTTTCACATATATGGGGATGGATGACTGATTTCTAATATAGTTCTGGTCTACTGAAATATACAATGGCCCAAATCTAATTGTTAGCCCCAACTACAACTACCAAATCAATGGGAACTTTTAAAATTAACACTTAAGTAAATTTCAGTGAATAAACTAATCACTCTTGTTTAAATTAACACTGAATTTAAACTATTATCAATATTCCTTATTTATGATGCATGGATTTATTGATTTGCTCTAGCATTCTGTACTCACTTCAAAAATGATTTACTTATAGTACTCCTGAAGAAAATAGGAAGAAATATTTGACACTAGTTGACAATTCATATGGTGTATGAGGATGCTGCTATTAATCTTGTCTTCTAGCCAGTACCACCTTGATTTTGCAGGCTTTCTTTAAAATACCTTAAAATCTCTGACCATGAGTTTATGTAAGACTTTGATTTTGAGTGAAAGGAATCACCTGATGAAAAAAGTGCTTACCTACCTGTAAATCTGGTTCTTCAAGTGGTCATCTGTGAATTCACACTAATGGGTTAATCTGCGCCTGCGCAGAGCAATCTCGGAATCTTCTAGAGCTCTGGCACATGGTGCTGGGACCTCCCCCACGCTGCCTATAACTCCGCCCCAGCACCGAGTGCCTCAGTTCCGTAGAACTGTCCGCCGCTGCATAGCATGCCAAAAGGCACATGTGACGGTTAGCAGGGAGGAAGGGCGGGACGTGTGAATTCACAGATGACCACTCGAAGAACCAGAGTTACAGGTAAGTAACCACTTTTTCTTCTTCCTGGTCTCTGTGAATGCACACTATAATGAGTGATTAGCAAGCTGACTTACCAGGTGGTGGGCTGTCACGAAAAGACAGAAGCTAAGACGGCACGGCCAACAGCAGCCTCAGCCTTAGCTCAGACGTCCAGGCAGTAGTGGGCCGCAAAGGTGAGTGGAGTGGCCCATGTGGCTGCTTTACAGATGTCCATCAAGTCCACTCCTCTCAGGAAGGCCGTGGAGGACGCCATATCCCTGGTAGAGTGGGCTTTCACTGTGCAAGGCAAAGGTGTCTGGCTAGTTCATAGGCCAGGCGGATCGTAGAAACTATCCATCGAGAAATCGTCTGCGGAGAGACCGGAGACTCTCTGGAATGTCCATAAAAGGAAACAAGCAAGCGCTGCGACAAGCGGAAGGCGGCAGAGCGAGATACATAGTATGCAAGGGCTCTCTTTACATCAAGAGAGTGAAGAGCCCGCTCCAAATTAGATGTAGGAGATGGAAAAAAGGTTGGCAGGACTATTGGCTGGTTTAAGTGAAAGGTCGAGGCCACCTTTGGGAGGAAGGAAAGGTCCAGGAAAAGAGTTACCTTGTCTGGGTGAAATTGGAGGAAGGGCGGGTCGACTCAAAGGGCGGCAAGTTCACTCGCCTGCCTCGCAGAGGTTATGGCTAGAAGAAACGCAGTCTTTAGCAACAGCAACTTGTCTGATGCCGAGGCTAGCGACTCAAAAGGTGGACCCATATGCTTGTTAAGGACCAGCTGGAGGGACCACTGAGGAGTGGGTGGTTTATAGGGGGGGCAGAGATTATTTAGTCCACGCAAGAACTGTTTAAGCGTCGGATGTCTGAAAAGTCCAGCCGCCTCGGAAGAAGGTGGCTGATGGGCCACTATTGCAGCTACATAAACTCTGAGAGTGGAGTGTGAAAGCCCCCGATGAAAAAGTAGAAGAAGGAACTGTAGTACGGTGTCCAGTGAGGTAGGTAGAACAGGAAACCCATGTGCAGAGGCAAATGCAGAAAACGCCTTCCATTTGCAAGAGTATGTGAGATTTGTGGAGCGGCGTCATGCATGCCCAAGGACATCTGCTACTGTGGGAGCAGCCTCCAGGCTCTGAGGTGCAGAGAGTTCAGGTCTGGGTGAAATATTGTACCGCTGTGCAGGGAGAGAAGGTGCGGGAGTGGTGGAAGCCGAACATGGTCCACTGAGTGCTCGTGCAGGGTCGAGAACCACGGCTGGTGCGGCCAACAAGGGGCGATGAGGATGACATTCACCCCTTGTTGGCGTATTCTGACGATGGCTCTCTGTACCAGAGGTATAGGGGGAAACATGTACAGGAGTCCTTTTGTCTATGAGATCATGAATGCGTCTCCCAAGGAGAGACAGCCGACTCCCGCTCTTGAACAGAAGCGGGCACATTTCGAGTTGTTCAAGGAGGCGAAGACGTCCAGTTGAGGCACACCCCATCATTGGCACAGTGAGCAGAACATCTGCTCGTCCAGTGCCCATTCGTGGCTGCACACCTGCAGCCTGCTCAACTGATCCGCTAGCACGTTGTCTTCCGAGGCCACATGGACCGCCAGTGGATAGATGTGGCAAGAGTAACACCATTCCCACAGTTGGATTGTCAAATAAAGAAGGCGGAGGGAATGTGTACCGCCCTGTTTGTTTACGTAAAATACAGCTGTGGTATTGTTTGAAGTCACCTGAACTACCTTTCCAAGGAGATGATGCTCGAAGGCTCGGAAGGCTTTGTGAAAGGCTAACAGTTCCAGGTGGTTGATGTGTAACGGTCGTTCTGTTGCCGACCAGAGGCCGTGTGCTGTTAGGGTCCCTAAGTGAGCTCCCCATCCAGAGGGGCTTGCGTCCGTAGTCACTTGCACGTCCGGCGCCGAAGGACCAAAAGATCTCTTGATGAGCAAATTTGGGCGGAAGGTCCACCAGGAGAGCTGCTCCGCCAGCTCCTCGGTAACCGTGAGGAGTCTGGACGGCAGGTCCAGCAATGGGTCACAAAGTGACAGGAACCAGGCCTGTAAGGACTGCATCTTCAGCCTGGCGTGCCGGAGTACCGCCGTGGTGGACGCCATAAGTCCTACCAAACGTTGCGCCTCTAGTACTGTAACCTTGGCGTTCGGGTGGAATAGCACCACCATCTGCTCGATTTTCAGAATCTGCTCCTCTGGCAGAAAAGCACGGCCCAAAGAGGCATCCAAGACTGTGCCGATGTAAGAGACCCTCTGAGTGGGTCGCAAAGTTGACTTCTCGGAGTTTACCTGGAGTCCCAGGGCAGATAAGAGCGACAGAGTAAATGTGATGTCCTTGTGTGACTGTGGAGGTGTTGGCGCCACCAGCAACCAATCGTCGAGATACGGAAACACAGTGATACTGTGTAAACGAAGATAAGCCGCCACCGGGGCTAAACACTTTGTGAACACCCGTGGGGCTGTGGACAACCCAAAGGGGAGGGCCTTAAATTCGTAAATCACCCCATTGAGAGAAAATCTCAAAAATCACCGATGATCGGGCCGAATGGAGATGTGAAAATAAGCATCTTTTAAGTCTATGACCGCAAACCAATCTCCTTGTCTCAACATCTGGATGGTGCTATCAAGGGAACCCATCCTGAACTTTCGGGGCATGATATACGAATTCAAAGGGCAGAGGTCCAGAATGGGACGAAGCCCACCGTCCTTCTTTGGTATGATGAAATAACAGGAAAAGAAACTAAGTGCAATGATAGGATCATGAACCCGGACAATAGCATCCTTCTGAAGAAGAGCGGCTACCTCCTCTTGTAGAGGGGGCGAGGGAATGGTATTCCTGAAAAAGCCTGTAGCCGGTAGGGAGTCAAATTCAAAAGCATAGCCTTGAGCTATAATAGTCAGGACCCAAACATCAGAAGTGATGGATTGCCAGGCAGAAAGAAAAGGTGCTAAATGAACTGAAAGGTGATGTGTTGCTGGTGGGCCAGAGTAGTTAAAGGCCCTGCTTGGGCCTGCGGTCTGAGTGGTGCGCCTGCTGGCGGGGCCGCTGTCTGCCAGACTGCTGTCGGGACAGACGTGGTGCAAAATTCGTGCCCTGCGGTCTCTGCCAGTCAGGAAATGGTCGGTAGGATGAGAAACAATGCCAGGAATTTCGCAGCCTATTTTGTTGGCTGGAGTACGATTTGGCCGTCTTACGCAATTTGAGAAGGTTATCCAGAATTTTGTCTGCCTTCTCATCGAAAAGACCTACGCCATCAAATGGCAGGTCTTCAATCCTGGCCTGGGCGTCCTTGGATATACCGGCGGAGCCAGGCATGCCGCCGAAGCGATATCGCGGAGGTGACCTGTTTAGAAGCAGCATCGACGACGTGACGTGCAGCAATCCTCTCCTTGGCCGAGCCAAGGACATAGCCTCCTGATGACAGGTAAGGGTAGCAGGAGATCTTCTGGAGCAGCCTGCAAGGCCGGCAAGGCAGTATTCCATAAGTGGCGATGATAAGCACCCATTGCCGCCGAATAATTAGCCACCGAGAACAAAAGACGCAAAAGAGTAAATCTGTCTGCCCAGGATGTCCAACTTCCGGCCCTCCTTGTTGTTGGGTGTGGAGGCTGATCTATTCCTTGCTCTGTTTTGTGTAGCATCCACTACAAACGAATTAGGGAGCGGATGCTTGGAGAGGAATTCCGTGCCAGCGCCATGCATTTTGTACAAATTCTCAACTCTCCTCGGAATTTGATAGGAGGTGGAGGGTTTCTCCCAAGGTTCTTTAGCAAGTTTCAGCAGGGATGAAATAAAGGCCGTGCAAAGAGGAGGAGACTGGTCTTTAGTAATATCTTTGTAGACCTTGTCTACCTCCTCTGCAGCAGGCTGATCCACTGCCAGGTCCATAACATTTGCAATTCTACATCTGAGTTGCGAATAAGCAGTGTAGTCTTCCGAAGGAGAGGGCAGATGGCTCTCTGCAACTTCGGAGTCTGGAGTGGGCAAATTTGGAGGTGAGTCCTTATCCAGCTCCTCAATCGAAGCATCCAAGTCCGAGGCATATGCCCCCTCCGGGCCCGGCGACAGAGTCAGGGCTCGGGGTCGAGGATCTCGACAGGGCACATCAGGACGATCAGGCAAAAAATCGTCTTCGATCCCAGGAGAGGGAGTAACTGGGATCAGATCTCCAGCAGGACGCAGCACCGGCGTCGGCACCGAATGAGGCTGACCACCTGGGGTCGTCAGCACTGGCTCTTCCACCGTAGGCCCACGTGTCCTTGGCAGAGGGCGATGTCCAGGCTCATCCTCCAGATAATAATAAGCTCCGAGATGCCTTCAGTATTGAGGAGGCGACGGGGGGGGGGGGGGAATAAGAGCGATAGTATTGGGACCACAGACGAAACCTGTAAAAGTCAGGGTCATAAGGAGCTGGGTACCGACATCGACTGAACTCGAAGTCCTCGGGCTCGAGGAAGCGCCCGTAGTCATCCCAACGAGGCCTGGGACGATCTCGACGCGGGGAGAAGTCATCTGGCCAAGGATGTCGGTGCTGGAACAACTCGGGCTCGAGAGCCGGTTCCAAATGTCTGGCCTTTTGCCTCCTCTTTCTAGGTGGCTCACGGAGAGAGGCAGGTGGGGATGGAGACGCCTGTCTCGACATTGAGCCCAGCATCGAACCAGGGCTGACCTGCATGACCATCTGAACCTCAGCAGTGGTATCCGCCAGATTCGGAAACAGGGATAAGTGCGGAGATGGTACAACAGGGGGCCTGGATCCCGAAAGATCCTCATCACCCGACGGCAGACTCGGGCCCAAAGAGTCTCTCCGTGGCCGGGGTTGGGGCTGTGGCGATGGCAAAACAACAGCCGACGGTGCAGAGGGCTCTCGAGCCACCTTTCTCTTCTTTTTCGGCATCGAGGCTGAGGGTTGCTTCGACATCGAAGCCGAGGCCATCAACTTCGAGCCCGAAGAGGACGCTTTCGCAGATTTCTTAGCTCGCTTCGGCGAAAAGCCTACAACTGAAGAGGTCTCCACCGGCGCTCCATAGCCGAAGTTCTAGACGGGCAGAGGGATTTCTCCCACAAATAAGAATGCAACCGTTGAGTAGTTGCTTCAATGATGGTTTGGTAAAACTTTTACAAACCGAACAAAGAGCCAGCTGGTGTTCTTCCCCCAGACAAAACAGGCACTGGGAGTGCCCGTCCGACAACGGAACCTTATTCGGGCAGGAGGAGCAACGCTTAAACGGGCCTGACGAGGCCATAAACATACAACAAAAAACGCAAAGAAGCAAGTCAGTTGTATTCTTTTTGCCAAACTCACAAGTCCAAAAGGATCGTCAAACAGTCCGAAATCATCAGAAATACCGGGAGGTCCGAGATAAAAGGGAAAGAAGAAAAACGCTACGAAAAGCTCTGATCGAGATGCTGCTACAGCAGCAGCAGAAACGGAACTGAGGCACTCGGTGCCAGGGCGGAGTTATAGGCAGCGTGGGGGAGGTCCTGGCCCCATGTGCCTGAGCTCTAGAAGATTCCGAGATTGCTCTGCGCAGGCGCAGATTAACCCATTAGTGTGCATTCACAGAGACCACGAAGAAGAACTGCTGCTTAAGTCCCCAGCCTAGCCTGCTAGCCCACGGGTATAAAACCTTGAATGACTGCTAAGAAAATGTATTAAAACTAATTAAATATGAGGAGGAGGAGAGTGTAATTTGAACAAAACTAAAAGCATTTATTTTGGAACAGCAAATGGGCAGGGAGAAAGAAATGGAAATACTCTAGATACAAAGCCAGAATCAAAAACTGAATTTTAACTTTATAATTCTTTGCCATACTTACACACACCACACAGACCATTCACTGTTACACACACACAAAACACTCTGGCTCCTAACTCCTTTCTAACAAACCCCAAATCAATTGCTTCTCCTCTCATATCTCATCCTCCGGTTATTCTGACCAGCCAGCCAGCCTCTGACAGCTTACACAAGCATTTCAACACCCATCTGTCCCTCAGCCCAGGACTCTTTCTGAACATGCAAATTCAACCTGTAAACATGCATACAAACATCAGTACTGGAACTGCCACAGAGGAGCAATGGAGTCAAACGAGTTGCCCTGGAGGCACACAGCTTTTTTATTTAAATGTCTTTACATTTAATTTAGTTGCCTCTTCTGCAGGTAGATTTAGCCCTGCAGAGCTGGGACCCTATGGATCATCAAGTCCAGCCCCTGTCAAGAAGCACAGTGGGGAATCCAACTCCCAAACTCTGGCTCCACAGCCAGATACCTAAACCACTGAGCTACTTCTTTAATATTTTCTTTTTACTGTTTCTACTGCAATCTCAGGAATCTCTTGTCATTTCTAGACCATACTTTCAGAACCGCCACCATATGACGAACTCCACAGTAGGTAAAACAAGAAGGTCTTAGAATGCTATGGACATCCACGTCAAAGAAACCTATTGAATTATATGCTTCAAAATGTAGAGCTATGTTCACATAGTGTTCAGGCAAGCTTTTTGCAACATCTGATATTAAGTATGTGACCCATTGTTATAGTTCATTTTTCAGACTGAAGTTTTACCATTTCCAATTATTGTATTGGATTATATTTATTTGTTTATTATCTATTCTGATTTGTTTCATTATTGTCGCTGGTGTTAGCTGATGGTCACCTTTCAGTTGATTTGACTGTCTAATTGGGAGGGTTTTCTCCCCCTTTTATTTGATTGTATGGTCTATTTTGTAAACTGCCCCAAGTAATGATTTCACTAAGTCAGGCAGTCTATAAGCTAAATAAATAATAAATAACTTATTATGAGAGTTCAATCTCAAATTTAAAAAACATTATTTTCTGTTAAGATAATGGTTTGTAATTTTAAAGTGTTCATTTAGGAGATTTTAACAAGCATTATCAAATGAATTTATGTACAAAATGGAGAACTAGCAAAAACATACGTGAAATCTGAAATCGCCTTTGAGCATGGAACAGAGATCCTCTGCTACATCAGACATGCAGGGATGCAATGTGCCAACCAGCCTTGCATAAAAGGGTAACAAATCTAATCTGCAAACAAATGGTTACAAGTAGTTAGTCATACTATGCATGAACAAGTATAAATCTTCAACCAACAATTTTTACAAGTACATTTCTGATACAAAATGAACACACATTTATAAGTGTAAGTTCTAGCTTGGAAAGCATGGTTATTTCTTTGTCTAAGAACTGAGATTGCCTAAACTTCTAGGATTGCACAGAAACATACATGTGGGAAGGGACAAATGGGAGAAGAATGTGACAATAACTGCCCACCTAGGATTAATATATTTGGATCCCATTGGTAATTTGTCAGCATTCATATAGTACAGGAATAGTCCTTCCAAAACCTAGCTCACTTATCACTCACTTACAGGTAAAGGTAAAGGTTCCCCTTGACAATTTGTCCAGTCGTGTTCGACTCTAGGGGGCGGTGCTCATCCCCGTTTCCAAGCCATAGAGCCAGCGTTTGTCCGAAGACAATCTTCCGTGGTCACATGGCCAGTGCGACTTAGACACGGAACGCTGTTACCTTCCCACTGAGGTGGTCCCTATTTATCTACTTGCATTTGCATGCTTTCGAACCGCTAGGTTGGCGGGAGCTGGGACACAAGCGACAGGTGCTCACTCCGTCGCGTGGATTCGATCTTACAGCTGCAGATCTATAGATCTTACAGCACAGAGGCTTCTGCGGTTTAACCCGCAGCGCCACCACGTCCCTATGATCACTTACAGATCTAAGTCCTAATCAGATGTTTTGAAACCTGAACAAGTTAAATCTCTTTAAAGAGTGGGACTGCACTACCCCATAGAGAATGTATGTTATACTCCATGCAGGAAGACCAACATTCTAAAGGAGAGAATTTCTTTTATGTGTGGAGGTATTCCATGCAATTGAGAATGCCTGTTTCCTCAATTGTCTATATGTGGTGAGACTGATGGAACAGCATGATGGAAAAAGGAATGCTGAGGTGGGGCCAGGATGCTCTTCTCTCTTATGTTTATGCTGTGGTCTATGGGAAAACTCATTGCATGCAGTCAAGAGGCGGCCCCTGAGCCACATGTTCACACACTCAATCTAGACTCCCATATATCCAAATCTTAATACATGATTTATCAAATAAATGTTGGCAACCTCTGCCTCCATTGAAAATAAATTACTAACAAATCAATTGCATATGAAACTGAAAGCAAAATCTGGAAATTCAAAAGAGTTGTGAGGATTGAAAGGGGTTGAGGAAAAATAAATTGCTGAAGATACCAGTCAGGATACAAAAAACTGCATGGCTTGTTCAGTCTATCCAATGGGACTCTGAATGTGTGTGTTTTCAACAGTGACCCAAACATTTCATGCAAACAGCTTTTGAAGCTGAGAGGGTTAAGGTCAACTTTTCTAACAAAACATATCTACTGGGTGCGCTAAATCCCTTGGGCATTCTTAATATAACTACCTGAATATCAGACTTTATCATTAATGTGACAATATTCACATCAGTACCTTGAGGTAAGGAAGCTTTCATTACCTTTGCCGAGGAACTATAAAGAGAGCCCGAACCAACTTCCTTCTGTTTGCTTTTGTGTTCATATTCATGCAAAAATCCATTGCTGCCTATAAAAGGAATACCTGTTTTTAAGTCTGATTTTGAAGCAAACACAAGAACACATATTTCTTGATACACATTAAGACTAAAAGAAGAGCCACACATCCCTACATCTGGACGAGGTTCTTTCCCCTTACAATAAAGATTGATAACTGCAAAGCTTTTGGCAACCTCAGTCCCGTGTCATAATTTCAGCTGGCTTCTGATGATCCTCACAAATTATTTTGCCCATCATATTTTCACTTGGGAAGAACAGAAAACTATTTTAAAATAACTATTAGACATAGTAGTTTACAGTTTAAATACGGGGTAAGGGCAGTATATAAATTCACAGTCTATTAGTCTGTTTATTCAGTTACTGTGGACAATCCCTGGTGAATTTTATATATGCATATATCAATTGTGATATATATTTCTTTATATATATATATGTTTTCCTGTCGGACATACTAATGAATCTAACAAGCTCACTTATTTAATTATCTGCTTATCTGCATTAATTGGTTTATCCCAGTTTTTGAACATCTGTAAGATTTAACTGAGATTGTCTATATCCAACTTGATATTACTGCAACATGCATTATATTCATACATCATATAGCACAATGTAGGTAAAACAGCCTAATTTGGCTATACTGACTTTCTTTACCTAACCCAGAACCAAAATTTATCTCAGCCTGTACAGATAACATAACTCCTGATTGGTCTGTCTTCCACCAACTAATAGCCAGGACACAGCTAAAAATTAACAAAATATTCCTCAGAAAAAAATTAAAAATCAGGAAGAACAATAAGCCTAGCAGACACTAATAAGGATAGCCATGAGCACCATCATCTACATCCACACTCAATAAGCAACCTGGGAAGAAAGGGGGGGGGGGGGAACGCTAGGTGCCAACTGTACCTTGTCTATTAGGTCTCTGTTTACACAGTTTGGAAGTTGCTGAAGGAAAGCATCTACTATAAGCTTTAGGTGTGATCCAGTACTGGCTTCTTCATCTTCTTGTTCTAGTCAAGTACATAAAAAAGAGAAACGAAGAACACAAACACTCTTAAAATGCTACATGTATTTATTTAAGTCTATTTCCAAGTTGTATGCAATCACTCACCTTGTGTATGTGAATCACATTTCAACAAGGAAATAAAAATAGAGGAAAGTAGTCACTTCTTATAGGCCATGCTCTACTATAATCTCTAAAAAGCACAGTGAAAAACAGCTGAGAAGTCTGAAATACACCCAGAAAATAGGACAGCAAAGATAGTAGCATCCAGTGTTATTTTCATCAGCAACAACAAAGGATACAAACAGAGAGAGCAAGTACACATATTTTAGTAATAAATAACAGGTCTATGAAGACATCAAAGAAGACCTAGATTTGTCCTACTCTCCTAGAGGAGTCAAGCTGTCAATGTACATATTTTAGAACATCAAAGTTTCATTTGCACCTAGGCAAAAGCCTAGGCTTATGGGTTACTGTGAGTGCCAATCTTGGAGGCTTTAATATTACTATTTATTCCACTCCTGACGTTCATAAATGCCAGAGTAAATTTTCTTCCATAAAGACCGTCACCAGTTCCTTACAGGGTTATTGCAAAGAGAAATAAACTGAGAAATGTAAAGCACTTTGCATATTAGAAATGCTACATAAAATAATTAATAGCAAAGAATGTCTGTCAGTACCATCTTAGGCTGGTTTCTTTAGGGACATCGTCACTAATTTCCCCTTTACAATGCTCCAAGACAAAAGTACTTTAGCTATGTGTATTTTTTCTAATGAATTCATGCTCAAGTTTCAAAATAAACAATTTCTTTGCATATTTCAACAATCTAACTTCACCAAAGGTAACATAAAAACAATAGCATTTTCACCTGGATTAACATTACAGTGGTGCCTCGCTAGACAATGTTAATCCGTTCCACGAGGATCGCTGTCTAGCGAAAACATCGTCTAGCGAAGCACGTTTTCCCATTGGAATGCATTGAAATTGCTTCAATGCGTTCCAAGGGAAAACGCAGTCGTCTTGCGAAATTTCCCATAGGGAAACCTCGTCTAGCGAGTGAGGGTCCCCATAGGAATGCACTGACAGCTGCACTGACAGCTTTTGACCACTAGTCGGCGCACTCCTATGGGGAAACCTCATCGTCTAGCGAAATTCCCCATAGGGAAACATCGTTTTGCGAAGCACAGTAGCGATCGCAAAAAGGCATCGTCTAGCGATTTCCTCGTCCTGCGAGGCAATCGTCTAGCGAGGCACCACTGTACGTTCAGTGAGGGACTGCTTCTGAAAAATAACCAGAAACTTCAGCTAGTCTAGAATGCTGCAGCAGGCTACTGACTGGGGCAAGTTATATGGCACATGTGACTCCCTTCTTACAGCAGCCTTACTGGGAACTGGTCTATTTCAAAGGGCTGGAGGTGACTTTATAGCTCTGTGCTACCTGGAATTATAAAAGACTGTATTCTTTCAAATATTCTCTGCATTCTTTGAAATACCATATTCTCTCATAAAAGCCTGCTCAGATTTTAAGATCATTACCCTGTTTTCCCGAAAATAAGACCTAACCTGAAAATAAGCGCTAGTATGATTTTTCAGGACGCTCGTAATATAAGCCCTATCCCAAAAATAAGCCCTAGTTAAGTGAAACCCCGCCCTCCACCATTGTGCAGCCACCAGAAGAAGATGACATGACTGTATTTGAATAAATGTAGATTGTTGTACATGGGAAAAATAAAACATCCCCTGAAAATAAGCCCTACTGCATTTTTTGGAGCAAAAATTAATATAAGACCCTGTCTTATTTTCGGGGGGAAACATGGTAGAAGAGGCTCTCCTGTATATAGATGAGGAATAGACAGCAAAAATGAGAGAAGGGGCCTTTGCGGTGGCTCTCTGCCAAGGAACAGCAAATTGGCTCCATTTATGTCATCTCTTCACCAACAGGTAGAGGCAATTCTATTTAGACAGGACTTTGATTTTTATTTTTGTGCTGATGTAGGCTTTAACCCAAGATGTGCTTTTCAGTTTTTTAAATTGATGTTTTAACTGGATGTTTTCAGTTTGTTGCTTTTAACAGAAAGTGCTTTCCAGTTTTTTTGCTTTTGTATTTTATTGTTATTTGATGATGACTGTTTTACTGAAAATATAAGATATAAAATGTAGTAAGTTAAATAAATATCTATAATTAAGGCAAACAGAATATTTCATCTGACTCTTTTGTCACACTGACTAGAGTCAAGGAATAAAGATAAATCAGAAATAAATCTCCGTCCTTAATAAAACGTATACTGTCTTAAGCCTTAAGCACAGTCACCTGTTATTTTTAATCATCATCATGTACCATCAAATCAATTCTGACCTATTGTGAACCTTATCAAGGTTTTCGATCATGATTTAATTTTTTAAAAAAAAAATTAATTTAAATCGTGATTTAAATCAATGTGATTTTTTTAAAGTCTACCCTGGAAGTGGTTTATCATTCCCTTCTTCTGGGGGTGCCCTAGGACTGTACAACATGCCCAAGGCCACACAGACTGGCTCTACTCACAAGAAGCACAGAGGGGAACCTAAACCACTGAGCTATCCATTTTTTAAAAACATAAAAATATGTTTATACTACACCAGGTGAAAATGTGAAGGAGGGATAGTTTACCTATTTTTTTAAGGTAGCACTGCCCTGTTTCCTATTCTCAGATACAACCACTCCATCCACACTAATTCTATTTGCCCACCCAGATCAAGAACAGCACAGATAATTACGTAAAGAAGTCACATTCCACCTGTCTAATCAAAGAAGTCAAGAAATTCAGCATTGAGACTGCACTGAGAAAGAATTTCTGACGTAGTCATTGGAAGCACTCTGTTTTGTGATGTCCACAATATATAAAGTGGCCTTCGTAGCCAATCAAAATGTGCAATTATCATCCAACTTCTCTCTCTCTACTTGAAGAAAGGAATGGTCTATCTCTGCTGCCATTATTCATAATCACCCTACATGCACTTTCAAAATTGGTTTAAACTAGATAGATAGTATACATCCGCAGGCCTTATTATTTGAACTGCTGTTGATAGTATTTCTATGCCTCACAAGAAAACTGTTTCCCAAAAAAACATTTTGGAGGAAAATATTTGATATCTGTGCATTATTGCAGACCTAGGTTAGTTTCTAAGCTCAGACTGCACTAGTGTACTTAAGCAGCATATTTTAAGTACAGCTGTCACCATCTCTTCTTTCTGCCTAATGATGCTTGGGAGGGTTTAAATCTCATATTTTATTTAGGCAAGCAACTACTGGTGAAACCAAAGAATACTGACCCTATGCTTTGGTAAGGTTTGTTTCAACATTCATTGCAGACCTTATGCCACTTGGCCACAACACTGCATTCTAGGAGTTTCACCAACAGCATTCAAACTGATACCTGATATTCAAATTTAGCACTCTTTGCCCTAGAGACACTAACATTTTAAGCTCTCGACTGAACAGACCTAGAGAAAGCAGGTATTTTAGACTCACAGCTGAACTTCTCATTACTATAACATGAACCATTTTCCTCAATCATCCATTGTACTAAGGAAACTGAGAGAAGATGAACCAGCTTAAGTTTTTATTTTTGTTTCTGCAAAAGATTTACAGAACACTTATCAGCAACTCTTCTGTGTAGAGATAATTTGACATTAATTGTTGTTTACGGAATTTCTCTTCACTTCCTAACCCTTATAAGCTTATCTATTTCAAACACCTTTTTCTCCTTAGGTACCACCTCAAAACTCACTTCTTGCAGCTTGCTTTCCGTCACTATTTTCAGCTCCGATGCTATCTGCTCCCTGTTTCTTGCCTAATCATATTAAAAATAGAACAAAAACATTTAAACACACCCATAACACCACATTGCACAGAAGCAAACCTTTATTATGAAAAGCAAAATAAGAAATTTCCTCTTTTGCTATATATACACCAGTTCCCTCCCCCAATATCATGTATCCTCCCATCACATCAGAATGCAATGAATATTTTAAACAGCTGGAGGCATGTGAAGCCCATTAACAGTCTATGCTCACAATCATCAACAAGTAATGTAAAAAGTAAACAATGCCATAGTGAATTTTCTTAATTTGAATCTCATGCTGGGAATGGGAAGGGAGAGAAGGGTGGGAGGGGATGTTTAAATTAATTGTTCCCATTGAAATATGAGATATAGGCAGGCCAAATATCCTGATATTTTATTAGATTTTTAACACTCATTTGCAATTCCAGAGAATTCACTGAAGAGTACTGAATAAAACAATTGAAATTCTCTCCTTCTCTTACAGCACCAGTTTGTCTATTCCGCCCTCTCTCTCTTTCTCACACATACAAATTCTTAACAATACAGAGTGCTTTACAACCCATGCCCCATAACAACCCTGTGAGTTAGGTGACATGGAATTCGTAAATATACATCAAAGTTAAAAGCCTATGACTTGTGCAAGGCATGCCAGTGAGTCTAAAAATATTGTGTCCAGACACAAGCACTGGTTTCCAAAAGCTGTGCTTCTCTTAGAAAACAGGGCTATAACTACCAAAACATTCTATCAGAAAAAGTATGATGCTCAACACCTTAATAGGGAGTTTGGGGAAACTAGATGTGGTTGGAACGTCAAATATATACCCTTCACAGCATATATAATCTTCACAGCATTAGTGTTATTTAAAAAGCCATGCATGTCCATACAGCTATCCAAACCTATAACTGGTGTTCAGAGTAACCAGTGATACCAGGAAAACCTGTTGTCACTTCGGTAAGACCAGAAAAAGCTTTGTGTTTTCAAAATCAGGAAGATCTAAACACACCACCACCAAACAGTGCTGAGAAACTAAATTTTTTTTAGACTTTCATCAAAAAAAATCTCATAACATTTAATAATATTTAAAAGAAAATGCAAGCATTTTTTTGCACACGAACACAACAAGGTAAAGGAGCAGACTATGCTACCTTCTCATTATTAATGAACCCCCTTTGCCAAGGGGCAGTCTTTCTACTTCCACAGGCAACAGGTTTCTCTCAAGTTACAACAAGATATATCACTTCACAGCAGGTGCCAGTAGTAACAAACATTATGAATGCTATTCCTTTCCCAAAAGAGACACAGAAGCCACTTTGGTTTCAGAAAGGCCATAAAATGGAAGTTACATAACAACAATTTACAAGACTAAAGTTATGCATAATGGCAAATGCTCCAAAAATGATTTGGCATTACTAGTTGCACAGCTATAGTGCTATCAGTACTGTGGAAAAAAATATGCATATCACTATGGAATAGCTTAGTAATAATCTCAATTTCCAAAAAAGAATTACACATTATGTACTTAACCCTGTTATTTTTACCTTGTTCATCAAGAAGTTTTTTTGTAAGATCTTCTGCTTCATCCCCACAGTCCAACTCAAGAGCATCATCATTAATATCCAGATTTTCTAAGTCTAATTCCAAATCTTCAGTGCCAGACACATCTTTGTTTTCCTTAGCTTCTTTTAACTCTGTTTAAAAACACACAATATATGTACTTTTATTCCTTATTCTAATGCCCCTAAGAAAACAATTATATATACTTCTTTCCATAACACCTTTGCGTTTTGATCACCATACATTCATACTTTACAGTTTTTTGAAAAAAATACAATCAGAAGATTGCAAATACAGGCAATTATATATTGCTACGCTGGTGAGTCAGAAAGCATCATTTTTGGTATCTTGCAGATCCTCTCGTTTTTCAAAAAAAACTATAGGCATTATTGGAAAACAAAGGACTGTTTGCTCTTCTGTCAGGAATAGTAGTGTGGCAAACACATAACCATAGCCAAGTGTAATTATTAAAAACTGTAAGATACACTCACGCTGCTTGACTAGAAGACGCACAAACCAGGATAAAATATTATCACTACCTCTATAGCTGGGGTAGACAAAGTCTACAGGCCACATGCAGCTTCCAGGGGTCTCAGTGTGACCCGAACACGCAAATGCACTTGACTATTGCCCAATCTTAAAAACCTGAAAGGCCCCTATAGGGAGCGTGGGTGCACTTCCTGCTATGTTTGGCAACCCGCAGCTGTTCTAAGCATGGAGGGGAGCTTTTTTTCCCCAAACAGACTTAAAACTGCTGTGGGATGGCAAAATTAATCCTCGCAGTCCCCTAAAGGGCATGAGGGTCCTTTCAAAGTAACAGAGGTCAGGGTCACGGGTGGCCCACCAAGGTCCCAAGAGGGATATGTGTGGCCTCCAAATATCTCGAAGTTGCCTCTACCCTGTCCTACAACAATATTCTAAAAACAGTGAAGCCAAAATACTGTACCTCTAGAATCGTCTTTACCACAGTCTTTGTTCTGGGAACATTTTTCATTATCCTTGAACAAAATAGCTGGCACAAATGCTTTTAAATCAATAAGGTTTTCATAGAAGTTTCGAGCATCTTCATCTTCCCAGATGCCCCCTTCCAAGTCATATTCACCAGGCTTACCAGGGGTAAAAATATCAATGCCAGGCCCATGTTCTAAAATGATAAAAGAAGAGTTAGGTCATTACTAAAGCAGTTTTCATCATCTGAATCATCATCTTGCTCCTAAACTCTTATTTAAGTATTAAAGGTACAAACTGTGTGAAATGTCAGTGGGGTAATTAAATAAAAGGGGTGAGGGTGGGAGTTACCAAGGATATTGGACAGAAAGCAACAACAAAAACCTTCAAAGAGAGCGAGAGTTATTGCTGCCAATGTTTTTATGTTATTATGGATAAAATCCACTGCTAAGGTAGAACTAGAGTAAGCACATTGAATCAGTGGGGATTTGGTGACTCAACACCCATGTAAGTTCAACTGATTCAGTAGGCTTACTCTAATTGTGATTTACTACTGGATTTCAGCCTATCTATCTCCAAATCTAGAAGATCCCATACCTTCTGGTACTGGTTTGTCCTGGGGGAGATCAGGCATATTTTCATCCAGAAGATCAGCTAAAGACTGAGAATTTGCCAACAACTTCTGATATGACATTGCAAATTCTTCATACTGCTTATGGCGATCCTCACTCAACTCCCCTTTAGAGTGCAGAATACGCCTAGAAGGGTAACATAAAGTCAGGAAAAACACAACAAAACAGGAATGAACAGTTTTGCTTGCATTTAATTCACATTCAAGCTAATCCTTAATTTTTTAATTGTACATAAGCTCATAAAGACATACTTTCTAATACTTTAAAAACCTTCAGAATTAAAATGCATGAAGAACATTCATTGGCTGAAATCTTGGTGTCCAGTTACACAAAAGGCATACATTTTAGAGGCAAACTGCCGCAAGTTAAGAAATCTCTATAGGCATTACCTCTTGCCCATCAAGATTCAGTGTGCAACAGGTAATGCCTATGGGGATGCCTTAACTTTTGCAATTCACCTCTAAAAGTGTTGCCTTTTGTGTAACTACACACCAGGATTTCACCCAATATAATTTGACAATGGAATATGCAAAAATACAATAGCAAGCCCGCATCTCGTATAGAAGGGCAGCATTTGCTTTGTTCTCTTCAACAAATAGGCTTCCTTACAATCAGTAGCAATAGAAATGTATTTCTGCTAGAAAGTAACAGCCTTCAGCAGCAACATATTTCAAAAATATATGCTGATGTCTTTAAAAGTATATAAAAATCCTTCATACTCTTATTACTATTATTACTTAAATTATGCTATTTTAGTAATTTGTTTTTCAATTATCTACTTTTCATTTTCAGCTAAAATAACCACTGCACTTTACAAGATTATACATGACTGCAAGATTCCTGCTGTCAAGAAGTTACAATATAAAACTACTCTTAGTAGTAGGAGAACCAGAAGAAGGTGAGTACTGGGAGAAGCAAGGTAATGTGTAATAAACAAAAGCATCTTATTAATATCAAGGCCCATATTAATTAGAGGCTGATGAAAGTCTTCATGGGAGAACTGGGTTTTGAAAATGGGTAGATGTTACCACAAGAGGCATACTCGTACAAGGAGAAGGAAGGAAGAACAGAGGGCAACTGAAGCTGATGAAATTTGGAACAGGTAAGATGTAAGGAGACATGGACAGAAAAACAGAAGAGGCAGCCCATGGATATCTTTGAACCTAAGGATGAAGAGTCATTTTTCTGGATTCCAAAGAGAGAGCAGAGATACTATGCAACACAGCTTGAATAATATAAAAAGGGAATGATTTTGAACTCCATAATGGGGCAAGGGACTGAAGTGTGGCAGATAAGAGTGGAAGTTACACTGATCATGAAAGAAGATGGCCAAAGCAGAAACAAAAGTGTCAGTTGAAGTGACTGAGAGTTAGGACTAGATTTACATACATTAAAATAGGGAAAGGACATGATCTGGTAACTGGGTGAATGGTACCAAAGGGGAGGAGGGACCAAAGATCAAGACAATGCAATCAACAACATGAATGATAATATGGCAATGGATATTGAAAGTGAACAAAAAGGAAAGCTTTGAGAACAAGTTTAGCCCTAACAGATTAAATGGAAATGCTCCGGGTTCAGCAGAGGCCTCTACTAACAGTAGCACAGGAGAGTATTTTCAATGATTTTTTCCTACCCTGCAGTTCTGGAAAATCTACCCTAAAAAACTAGGAGTGCTCCAGAATACCACAGGAAACGGTATGTTAGGCTTCAGGAGGAAAGCAAAAGTCAGCTAGAACTACTTCTTCTACTCTTCAATCCTGTTGGTGGCAGTATTTTTTAAGATCAAAGATGCTTCTGAAAGTAGAAAAAATCCTTTAATTTATATAAGAGCACCACTGGTTATGATACAGTGGCTAAAATCCTGTTCTTTAGAAAAGTAAGTTGCAACTAAAGTAGGCCTATTGGATCAGTGGAGATTTGGTGAGCCAACTCTTCCATATGTTCCATTGATTTGATGGCCCTACTCTAGTGGTGATTTACTATGCTAAAGAACAAGATTTCAGCTTTTGAGTCTAAGATGACATGAGACATGCAAACACAGATAAGGAATTAAGAGTGAAAGGTATGGGACAGGAAAAGTAGCACTGGATATCAATCAACAAGTAAATAGTCCTTAAAGCAATGGGAATTGGTAATGCCATCCAGGGATGCTGTTCAGACTAGAGATGTAAAATTCAGGAAATTTTGCAGCCTTGGTGGGGGGAATGTCTCCTTTTTCCCCAGGAAAAAAAGGAAATTTAGGGGGGAACCTGAAATATCTGTAATATTTCTTTTCATATCACAGCTAAAATTACTATATTGCTTTAGCAAATGCTTCATTCATAAAGTAGCTAATATACAGCGTTAGTTTTGTAAAGGCAACAATGTAAATTATACCACACACCAAACAGAGAGTGGAAGGCAGTAAGAAATTAGAAAGATCACACATGAGATGTATTGACTCAACAAAGGAAACCACAGCCTTTAATTTGCAATACCTGAGAAGGACTGTTAACCAGGATCTTTTGAAGTTCATTAATTCAAGGAAAGCAACTTAACAGCACATAAAAACAGAGAACTGCAAAACTGCTATAGCATGTGCTGTTGTTATGTGCCTCCAAGTCAGAACTGACCTACAGGGATCCTAATGGGGCTTGCATGGTAAGTGAGATATTTAAGGAGAGATTTTACCACTTCTAGATCCCAGTGAGTTTCCATGGCTTAGTGGGGATTCAAACCCAGGCCTCCTGAGTCTTAGTCCATCACTATCCACTACACCAAACTGCATATCATACCATGTGCTAACTAAGTGCAAATGTCTTAGCTACTGCCATCCAAGGAAAAAAATACAGAATCATAAATTTTGTACCAAAATTAAGTATATTATTTGGATAGAAACACTCCTGCATGGATTGTGACTATCACTACCAAACTAGAACAAAGATGACAAACAACGATGTCCAAGGAATAAGATATATCCTGTATACCCTCATGAAGGTAGATGCACTCACTAGGAGTAGAAATGTATATTGGAAGTGCATGTTGTGCAAGTCTACAGTTTACACAGGAGTTATTGTTCTTTAATTCTGTAAACTACACACATTTTTACACGCTGCGGTTCATTGTATTTGAGTGAGAAAAACCTTGTATTAGAAAACATTTCACTCATTTAAAACACTCTTTTTGGGGAAGTTTTCCTTCACATTCCTTGAAGTTTCTGATTTTTCTTCTGAGAAGATTTAAAAAACTGACTACAGAAAACATAAAACATAGCATGCTTAATTTTTTCCCCTTCACATGTCTAGTAGAGAGAAAATACAAAATCACAACAGAATCCTGAGGAACCTCAGTAAGGAGAGTTTAGTCTGTGGAGGAACTTTCTGTACCTAAAGCACTGAAAGTAAGACCCAAGTGGTAGGAAAAAACCAAACGAGTATCAATTGCATTGGTTACCCACGCTAAAGAGGCAAAGACATATAGACTGGGGTATTCATTTTTAATGTATGTCTTTTTGACAATAATACTTAAAAAATACTAGGGGGGAAAGAGTCTTAAAGCAGCAAACCTCCATATAAAGATTCACAGTATAGTAATACCTACAATAATAAGTTTCCTTTTTAGAAACATTAAAATGGCATATTTGGCTCAAATTTAGGATCATCACATAGAAACAGCAAGGGCATAGACAACTTATGAGCAAGTACTTTTCTCAAGTGCCATGACCCAGAAAGCTTCTTTCAGAATCCTTGGTGACTTAAATGCACCCAAAGGGGTTTCTGACTAAGCACAATGTAATTCTTGCAGATGTTATCACCCAAGAGCACAAACACACACTACTGTATAGTAAGTCAGTCTAAGACAGAAAACTCAAATCCACCTTTTCCTCTTGGTGTTGCAAATATGACAACAGAACTGGCAATGGGAATTGTTAATAAATGGATAACAATTTTATGCCCTTTAGTGGGCAAGTACAAGTACAATGTGCCCTCTGGAGAGCAGTGCAGACATCCAAAATCTATTGCTTGAAGTGAGCCATTTCATATTGCTTATCAATCTATTCTGGCCTGTCATTTGAGGACTAAGCATTCACAAGCCTCTGTTCTTTCTAGAACAGAAGACAAAAAAGGGGTCAACACAAAATTTTGGCAACCAGCCTCCAAAGTCCTGTTTATGTTTCACAGACTGAAAGCTAGGAAGTGACACCACAGCACATTCATTGACAAGACGAAGTAAAAGAAGAACTACTGACACAATGCCTTAGTTTGCCGCTCAAGGCATTATGCTCCAGAACAGCTTGCTTCCAAGTATATTAGACTCATGGCCTAAAAAAAAGTGCACCAAAATATAACAGGATTTTACACTGGCAATGTCTCCCTCTGTATACGTTTTGGCATCAATTTCTCATATTCAAATATTCTCATATTCAAAAACGCTGACAACATCCCAGCCACAATGTGAGGGAATAGATATATGGTACATTTTTGAAACACATATACTACTTAAGCTGCCCACAAATAATGTGGCAGAAAGTTCAGTGAGTTAGGCATCTGACTGCAGAGCCAGAGATTGAGAGTTCAACTCCTCACTAGGTCTCCTGGGAGACAAGCCAGTCTCTACGGTCTTGGGCAAGTTGCACAGTCTCAGAATGTTCTCAGAAGAAAGGTAATACCTAGAGAACACTGTCAGTCAGAGTTGACTTGACAGCATGTGTAAAAAAACAAGATAAGGATTATAATAAATGAGTACTGGAATAGGTAACTCCAGCTATATTTGGAATAACATTACAAAACTATCTTAAATAAACATCAACCTTAGCGTAGTAGATGAAAACAAGATTTTTGGCTCCAAGAAATACTAAAAAAACCTAAAATGCTTCACAGGCAAGAGGAAACACCAAAACATTCATCATCGGAATTACCATGATTGACCATCACATGTTTGTGGCCACTACTGACTCTGTCCTGCTACCTTTCTCTCAGGTGTGCACACACAGGACATAAGGCAGGTGGGACCTCTTGAAGTCCACCCTGCACTTTAAGGAATCCTGAATGTGGTGAATCTGGATGCCCTTGTCATTTTTAAAAACTGGGGCATCTACACCTGGTCCTAACCATATTCATTTCATAATTAATCCAAACAAAATAATGTGAACTAAATTTAGATCCTGACACTAAAGTTTCACATTTATCAGTATTATAGAGATTGTGCATAATCTTGAAGTTGAAAATACCCTTAGTCAAATAGCATCATGCTGTCACACACCATTGACTCCTAACGATGTCATCTGGGTATCCCCTGGCATATATGGCATATATGTTTTCTTTCTTTCTAACATTTTATCGTACATATTTCACTCTCTTGTATTGTATGCCAATAAAAGTTCTGAAACTGAAACTGAAATAGACCAAAATAATCTAGAAACCATACATGACACCACACATCTTCTGCCTTGTAATTTTACTGCCCACTGACAGCTTCTTCGTCACTTCATTTGATGAAGGGTACTAAAGGCAATCTAAGCTTTGCTTGTGCAACACTAATTTGATAATATTTTTTCCATTTTTATTCATCTTGCCTAATTTTCATTATTTTCACCTTTACATAGAAACAGATCTCACTGACAAAACTTTGTAGAGGAGATTACATGTGCCAGAGACAACAAGCCTCATATATCAGCCAACGCATTTATCATTAAGATCCTGATCTTAAGTGCTGCTTTAATTCTTCCAGTCTCAGTCTAACCTATCCACCTCTTCCTACACAGATCTGTAAACAATTACTCTAGTCCTTAAACAACATAAAGCAAGAACACTCTCACAGCATTCTGCAATTGTAGAGAGCAATATTACCAAATCACTTACCATCTTCACAATTAACCTTCCCTGATACCAAACCAGCAATACCATCTCCACAATGGCTACCTTCACAGTTACCATTTTCATTGTTTTTGTTCTATACTTTTATCTTCCACCTTCCCCTTCTCTAGCATGTGTTCCCCCTCCCCACCATTAAATGATGCTTCCATGGAACAACACACCTTCAAATGGGAAAAAAAGAATCAAGTGCTTATTGTTTGTATATTTGTGTAAAACAACAATCTGCTGACAACTTTTCAAAAAGGTAGTTAACCACATGAATGATTCTCAAGGTCAGAGGATTATCTCTAAATCATAAAACAGCTATGAGACTAGGACTACAATCCTCTCACCACTTACCTAGGAGTAAGCCCCCTTGAACCCAGTATCACTTACTTCTGAGCAGACATGTAACAATAGAAATACTATACCTCAATCATAACAGGACATCTGGTTAAAAAAAAATTCTGCAAAATTTGTGACAATTATTAGAAAACTGAATCCATTAAGAATACTTAAAATTTCACCTGTTTTGTCTTTCAATATTTTGTAGTTCCCTGTGGTCCCTTTTCAGATGTTTGGTCAAAGATGTGAAGTATTCTTTCAACAGATTTTGGAAAGGTTGCTGTTTTTCCGGGCTAATTATTTCACTTGGAGGAAAACTCAAGTTAAATTTATCTGCTGCATTTTTAACTTTCCTTGGTATCAAACCAGCAATATCATCTCCGCAATGCCGGCAAAAACTGATAACCACTGAAACATGGGTGTGGGATTCACGATCAGCATTAATAATGTTCTTTAGCTGTTCATAGATTAAGGATAACCCTTCTTTATCAGTGAAAATCCCAACTATCGTCAATTCTGCAATGAACCGCAAGTCTGTTCTTAGTTTAGTAATGTTGGGTGTTTTCTCTTCTTTCCTTGCTTCAAAATGCTTCTTCCAGACTTGTAGTAGTGATGGAGCAAAATCAGCATAACGCTGATGGAACAGAGAACACAAATGCACGGCACAGTTTACATCTGATATTTTCAGTTTTGCCTCCACTATAGAAGCAACAGCCTCTGCAATATACTTGCTTAAGTTGAGGCCATTGAAATCATGGGACAAGGAGTCTCTTTGCTGTTCTGTGATAGTTTTTAACTTCTTTACAAAGGCAGTATTTTTCTTGAGGCTTGAATCCAGCCTACTAAAGAAATTCTCTTCAGGGCGGCTGTCTGAAGCATTTTGATTTTTGCTTCGAAGTTCCTTTCTCGCTTGGTGGCGCTCCCAAGCTTCCTGGTGGATCTGATGGGCCTCTTCTTTCTCCCTAGAAAGAGTATGAACAGTCAACATTACATATAAAGAGAGCTGCAACTTTTAAAACATTATTAACAAAAAACCCAAATTAATTTGTTAACACTTTTCAAAATAAGTTAACACTTTTCAAAATAAGTTAAGGAAAGTACTTATAAAAACTGCAAGCAATAGTCACTGTCCCAGAAAATGCATCTATCTACCTCCCTGATGAAGAGCTCTGAAGAACTCAGTTTTCTGTGGCATTTTAATCTCATAAAGGTACTGCCCTTTTGTGGATTTTGTTTTATTTTCCCCTTCATAGATAAAATTTTCGTCTAAGATGACACCTCTTGCAATACCTATGTTTCCCCCCACAAAACTGTTTTTGACATACACAAATTTAATCAAAGCTAGTTTGATTAAATAAAGTTGTCTTCATGTTAGTGACAAGACTAACATAACTAATTAAGACAGAATAAGTATAATTTTCTGGTTTTCACAATTAATGAGTGAATGAATCACAGACAAGTAAAACTGACCTCAGAATTGAAAGAGATCTGCTGGGCATGCCCAAAAGGTTTCCCACTTTTCTCTCTGAGCAGCAAAACACTCTGGCATAGTCAAAGGTAGTTAGCATGACACCTGTTTTGAAAATACAAACCTACCGTATTTTTCACTCCATAAGACGCACTTTCCCCCCCAAAAAAAGTGGGGGTGGGAAGTGTGTGTGTCTTATGGAGTGAATACACTTCTGCAAGGGCTCCCTCCGATGTCGGGGGAAAGCCCTTGGAGACCTCCTGGGGGTCGGATCGCGGCGGCGGGGGACCCCCAGGAGGTCTCCGATGGCTTGGAGGAAGCCCTTGGAGACCTCCTGGGGGTCCCCCGCCGCCGCGAAGGCAAAAAGGCAGGGGGAAAGGACGGGAGATTCGAATCTCCCGTCATTTCCCCCTGCTTTTTTGCCTTTGGAGGTCTGCAAGGGCTCCTTCCAATGTCGGGGGAAAGCCCTTGGAGACCTCCTGGGGGTCCCCCGCCGCCGCAAAGGCAAAAAGGCAGGGGGAAAGGACGGGAGATTCAAATCTCCCGTCATTTCCCCCTGCCTTTTTGCCTTCGGAGGTCTGCAAGGGCTCCCTGCGATGTCAGGGGAAAGCCCTTGCAGACCCCCTGGGGGTCCGATCGCGGTGGCGGGGGACCCCCAGGAGGTCTCCGATGGCTTGGAGAAAGCCCTTGGAGACCTCCTGGGGGTCCCCCGCCGCCGCGAAGGCAAAAAGGCAGGGGGAAAGGATGGGAGATTCGAATCTCCCGTCATTTTCCCCTGCCTTTTTGCCTTCGGAGGTCTGCAAGGGCTCCCTCCGATGTCGGGGGAAAGCCCTTGGAGACCTCCTGGGGGTCCCCCGCCGCCACGAAGGCAAAAAGGCAGGGGGAAAGGATGGGAGATTCGAATCTCCCGTCATTTTCCCCTGCCTTTTTGCCTTCGGAGGTCTGCAAGGGCTCCCTCCGATGTCGGGGGAAAGCCATCAGAGACCTCCTGGGGGTCCCCCGCCGCCGCGATCGGACCCCAAGGGGGTCTCCAAGGGCTTTCCCCCGACATCAGAGGGAGCCCTTGCAGACCTCTGAAGGCAAAAAGGCAAATACCTCCAAATTACCTTATTTTTCGCTCCATAATTAGCTGCGTCTTATGGTCAGGTGCGTCTTATGGAGCGAAAAATACGGTAAATCCTCCTTGTGCACATCCAACTAGTTGCACAGGGTTCTACAACTAGTTGTTGTGTTTCTCACGCTATTTAAGCTCTGGTATGTGTTCTAAACTTTTTCTAATTTATCAGCCTAATATCTCAGCACCAAGCATTTATTCTGCAAGCAAGTCCAAACCGATCCTTGCATATGCAGTTTCTGTTGATTCAGTACAAATCCGACACTGACACCAGAAAAGGAATTGAATTAAAACACACCTATGCTCTGTGCAGGGAATTACTAGTAAAAACAAAGGAGTATCTCTTCTTGGGCTTTTTCTGAAATTCAGTTGGGATGCAGCAATTTATCCTCCAATTTTCATGCTAATAAACAGGGGCAACAATTAGGAACCACTCAACCCACCAAATTCTTTGCTGGCATGGAAAGTAGAAGAGAATGAGGCTAGGCAAGAGAGAAAGACCTTTTCCTGGGATTTTTTCCTTCCCTGTGCCCCACATATAAGTATCCCAAGTAAATTTACAAGCTTCTTTATTCTGAACACCTAACTAGAAGTAACAGTTGCGGTATTAAAATCTTACTTCAGCTGAGCAGCTGCCTCTTCTTGTTGCCGTTTAACTTCTTCCTCCTGCTTCTTTTTCTCTTCCTCTTCAAGCTTTTGCTTTTCCTCCTCCTCTTTTTTCTTTTGCTCTTCCTCAGATTTTATCTTCTCGTCATCTTTTTTTTTCCGCTCCTTATCTTCCTTTTTCCGCTTTTCCTCCTCCATTTTCTTCTTTTTATCTTCTGGTGGTTTTAACATGTCTCTTTTCACACCAAGCCTTACATCCTCTTTGGGTTTGTCTCGGCTACTCATTGATCGCCTCTCACTGAACTCCTTATCTTTGTTACTTAGTGATGTTTCTTTTTCTTCCATGCTTGTCGATTTCTTACGCTCAGCTGGCATTATGTTACCCAGGGAGATCTGAAATATTATCATCAAATTGTCAATACATTTACAATTAATAATTCAAGACATTTATTTTTTAATTCAGGTCCAACAAAAATACTATTTTTCACAGCTAAGTGCTTTAAAACTAGCTAAATATCAACAAATTCAATATTAGCAGTATGGTTCTCAATCTATCAAACCACTCTCAAACTCCTCCTTTAGCATAAAATACAAAACAGGGTCATCTCAAGCTATTTTTCTAACTGATTTTGATTCAAATGTTCCCCTCATTAAGGTTGGCCACTATCTACATAGAACACAAAATCCCACAGAAAATGACAAGATTACACAGTGAGATCCATCTACATTCTGCAGAGCTCAATTTCATTGCAATCCCATTGACAAAGACAGCCATTCAACCTAATTCTAGGGTTGGATTTTCTCTGCAGAAGAGCAAAACCACAAATATCTGAACCTGATGACGAGATTTATAAGAGATACACAAATAATATCACTGTGTCAAGTTCTCCAATTCTGCATTTGTTGTCATAGGCTTATGACATAGTGACATACAACACCATGATGAAGATAAGGGTAAGGGACATGAGGTGTTTGAAAAAGAAATGTAGTTTTGAATGGCAGACTGATGTATCCAATTAGAACCAATTCCAATCTGAGGAATATGCCATGGATTGCCTTTTCTACCTAATCAGCACATATGACGAACTACTGCTGCTTAAGAAAAGAAATTCTGACAGCACAAAAGATGTTAATTGTTGTTTATAAAGGCTTGATCATAGTCAAGTTACATTAATTATTTTTATAGGTAGAACAATTATTCTGAAAATGTTCCTAGTTTACAAGAACTACTTTTAACTTGTCAGTCAGAAAAAGAACTGAGGTAAAACAAATTACAGTGAATTCCAAAAGCAGATTAGAAATCTTACTATTTAGATTTTAAAAACCTAAAAGATTATGATCTAAATCCAGTATTGGTACCAATTTAGAGTAGATCAATGTAATTTACATTACTTATGACTAACAACTGCTAATAATTTTAGTGACTCTAACTCCAGAAGAAAAAAAGACGACATTTCTAGCCCTTCCAATTGTAAATAAAAACTTTGGAATCCCATGGCAACCATGTTAAAGAATAGAAACAGAAGCCTGTTATAACTGTAGTTCAAGTCTCAGGACATTTCACTATAAAAACAATTTCAGACTAATAACTTTGATGTGTAACAATTTAAGAAAAATATTGTTGAATAAATATAACTATAATTTGTTTTCTCACGTTCACAAAAATGCTGACAAAAAGTTATTCTCACATAAGCTTTCAAATAGACTGTAGATATCGGATTCATAGTAAAATATGTAATCTCCTCTGAATTATGAAGGAAGCTTCACACATGTGAAATCATTACATACATCTGTCTGAAATGTATTAAATCCTGTCATTTAAAGATTCACGATAAAACACCGTTCAAAAACAAACCTACAAACAATTAAGGAAATTTAAGTAAACTCATTAGCTGTGTTATCTTTTTAAAGAAAAATATATACCTTTACCTGTTACGTGTGGCAAGTCACCTTGAGCCCCAGTTTTGGGAGGAAGGTAGGAGATAAACCAAATAAATAAGTAAACAAAAATCTAGTTGTCAGTCTCAACTAGAACAAAACCATCAAGTCAATGGAACTTACATAAGTGTTCATTTATACCAAGTTCCAACTGATTTGATTATCTACTGGATTTAGATCTAGTAATTTCTTTGTAAAATCCACAAAGAGTAAAGCAAATTCTTCAAAACTGTCCAATTCATGATTAGATAGGTTAAAGCTGGAGTACTAAAAAACTGTGATATTTTAAGTGCTTTCAGTAGTAAGGTCTGAATTTCACGATACAACAGTTGAGACGCATGTTTACTATAAAAGTCATCCAGGCGCAAAAGAAAAAACAAGTCTCAGTTCTCACACCTTTCTAGGCAAATGATGGGACATTCACAACATAAAAATGGTTTTATTACTGGTAAATAACTAGTCTTCCTGCTTTTAGGTATACTTGAAACACAGTTTGAATTACCATTGCTTCCTTTACATAAAGTTGCCTTTGTATAGCATTTCACTGCTGAATCTACTACAGAATGTATTCCAACTGCTATAATATTAATGCTTGGCTAGCAGTAATTCAACACCTGAACAAAGAGCAATAGTTGACTGCTGCTTCCTCTCTAAAGTGGGGGGGGGGCTGTAAAAACAGCTCAGGAGCTTTTAAGTACTTGCGACCACCTGGACAGAAATCATTGGGCAGTTTCTTTTTTACCCAAAAACACAAGATACCAGAAAGCTACTACATTTCTTCAGCTTGGAGGAAACACAGAGGAGCAGCATTAGCAGCTGTATAATCAGTAGAAAAATTCACTGTATTTTACTGGCAGTGAATTTGCACATACATTTTCAAAAAGCAGTAGTTTCTTCCCACCTTAATTTCAGCTGTAGCGTTTCACAATCTTAACAGAGAATTTCCCCAAACTTTTCTTTCACAAGAAAACATTATATACCTAATCAGTGCTGTATGGTGGAAACTTGCTCTTTCCACTTTTAGAAATTTGTGGTTTCATAAAAATTAATTACCACCACAGAATAAGGACAATGCAAGTCAACTGGAACACTAGAATTGGTATTGAAGAAGCAAGATTAACTATATTTGCAATGTGACAAATCCCAGAACCTATGATAACAGTGTTTTCTTATCAGGTATCACTGTAAAACAGATTTTGGCCTAAATCCAACTGCTAATCCCAACTGGAATAAGGCCACTGCATTAATTGCTGAAAAGAATGGCAGGACTCAAATGGAGAGCCAGTGTGGTGCAGTGGATAGTGTCAGAATAGGACTCAGGAGACCTAGGTTCAAATGCCTTCTTCGACATAAAACTTCAATAGGGTATGTGTGTATGACAATGATAAAACCACTACTTAAATATCTCATGTATCTTGAAAATCCTACGGGGCTCACCATGAATCAGATGCAACTCGACAGCACATACCAACATGACAGAATTTATGTAAATCCAATTGATTCAGCGGATCTGCTGTTTGGGACTACCAACTCAGTTTACGACTCTGAGATAGGCATGATTTTAGTCAAACCTAAACTCATAATTAACTCTTTTTCAGGTGACTATTTTTAGGAACTATGTATGCTTACAGACGTAGTCCTTCATGCAAGCTAGAATGAGCACCTGATGAGAGAATTTAGTTTCTCATCTTAAACCCCAAAGTAAAGTATGTTCTACTAAACTGACATGACTTCAAATATAAACAATTCCAATTAGAATATGTCTTGGAAAAGTTTTGAAATTATTTGAATATAATACTGAAAATTATACTAAATGCACTTTAAGTCCCTCACTTGAACATTAGCCCAAAATATTTTGATTCACATGTGAGAGGGGAAATCATATATTAATACTGTATGTAAAACCGATATGATATACTTCAGTCTGTTTACTAAATGTAAGCCAAACAAAAAGAAATGTGTGCCAAACAAAAAAAGTAAGACAAGCAAAAACCCACCATCAAACCTAGAATTGGAAAACACTTTGATAAATTCACCTATTGAAATAATTTCATCCATGTGAATCTATGCACTGAAATCTTGTGGTAATCTCTACTGTATATTTCAACTTTTTGTGTGCTCTAAAAGCCTTTGACTGTGTGGACCACAGCAAACTATGGCAAGTTCTTAAAGAAATGGGAGTGCCTGACCACCTTATCTATCTCCTGAGAAATCTGTATGTGGGACAGGAAGCAACAGTTAGAACTGGATATGGAACAACTGATTGGTTCAAAATTGGGAAAGGAATACGACAAGGCTGTATATTGTCTCCCTGCTTATTTAACTTATATGCAGAATACATCATGCGAAAGGCTGGACTGGATGAATCCCAAACCGGAATTAAGATTGCTGGAAGAAATATCAACAACCTCAGATATGCAGATGATACCACTCTGATGGCAGAAAGTGAGGAGGAATTAAAGAACCTCTTAATAAGGGTGAAAGAGGAGAGCGCAAAAAATAGTCTGAAGCTCAACATTAAAAAAACTAAGATCATGGCCACTGGTCCCATAACCTCCTGGCAAATAGAAGGGGAAGATATGGAGGCAGTGACAGATTTTACTTTCCTGGGCTCCATGATCACTGCAGATGGGGACAGCAGCCACGAAATTAAAAGACGCCTGCTTCTTGGGAGGAAAGCGATGAGAAACCTAGACAGCATCTTAAAAAGCAGAGACATCACCTTGCTGACAAAAGTTCGCATAGTCAAAGCTATGGTTTTTCCAGTAGTGATGTATGGAAGTGAGAGCTGGACCATAAAGAAGGCTGACCGCCGAAGAATTGATGCTTTTGAATTGTGGTGCTGGAGGAGACTCTTGAGAGTCCCCTGGACTGCAAGGAGATCAAACCTATCCATTCTGAAGGAAATCAACCCTGAGTGCTCACTGGAAGGACAGATCCTGAAGCTGAGGCTTCAATACTTTGGCCATCTCATGAGAAGAGAAATCTCCCTGGAAAAGACCCTGATGTTGGAAAAGAGTGAAGGCAAGAGGAGAAGGGGACGACAGAGGACGAGATGGTTGGACAGTGTCATCGAAGCCACCAACATGAATTTGACCAAACTCCTGGAGGCAGTGGAAGACAGGAGGGCCTGGCATGCTCTGGTCCATGGGGTTACAAAGAGTCGGACACAACTTAACGACTAAACAACAACAACAAATTACAAGCATTTCACTACAATATTGGTTTATAAACAGATGAAAAACAAAAATGAGCAAACTTCAGCATAAATTTTCCAAAATGTCTCCTTTGAATTACAACACAGTCTGCTGTTTTAATTTTATACTACAGCTAGGATTCACAGGTGAATTACAACTATGCTGAAGGAACAGAACCTTCCATTTCAAAATAATTGCTACCAATGAGATAAGGCAATTTACTGTTGTTTAAGGTTCAACATAATATAAGTTATTAGGAGTATAGTTAATTTAGAAAAGTTTACTTAAATAAGTTTATGAAAAAGCATCATTTGCAGTTCATATATGATACACTGGCTGAAATCCTGTTGCTTAGCATAGGACATCACAACTGGAGTAGGCCCATTGAATCAACAGAACTTAGAGAAGTTGACTCACTAAATGCCCACCAAGTCAGTAGGTCTACTCTAGTTGCAACATATTATGCTAAGTAACAGGATTTCAGCTACAATGTTTCTTTTAGTTTTCTTTCCTGTGTAAAAGTAATCTTTGAACATTTATTCTAAAGTTAGCATCTTCTGTAAGAAAATAATGCTTTTTATAACACATATATTGTATCCAGTCTTTGTTCTTCATTACCACACTAACAGGTTTTTGCTCCTAAAAGCTATTTCAGTCTATAAAAATGCTTAGTGCTAGTAAAGAGCTTATCAGAATATGGTAAATTAAAACTTCCGTTCAGGTCAATAATTAAGAAACCAAGGAAAAAACTAGAGAATGAACTACAGAGCAAAAAATGTCTCTATCACAAACATGATAAAACTACCACTCACTCTGCAAAATTCAGAAACTGATGGTAACTACAATAATATGGAAGGCAAAATGGAAAAGTATGTCAGCTTGTACATTTACTAGTTAACCAGATGAATGTCTGTTGTCCCCCCAATACCAGAAACACAACAAGCTTAAACAATCTGATAGATGGAGTATATCTATCAAGAAAACAAGGAGGGTAGGTGATAATATATTCTATACATCATACCTAAAAGTAATTTTGTCCAGTAAAAAAAGATGAAGGGTATAAATAGCAACCACTGCTACTATAAGCCAATCTGCATCTGGGTACTGATTATCCACAACACACCAAAGAAATACTCAAAGATACTTTTATACTGCACAGCAGGAACCAATAAATACTGAGCCATATTAGACACATGTATTGACATTCCACTGTAATATCCAAGGATCAATGCAACAAACAGCTCGGGACATCGTCTAAAACTTTTCCTTATATACATATTTTCAAGTTTCAATTTCTCAAAATGCCTAGAAATACTATACCTCAGTCTGAGACAATTTATTCTACAAACTTTTAAAACTCCCAGCTTTCTTATAGAAAGGACTTTGCCTACAAGCCTTTTAAAATCACACCCCTGCTTTCTCTGCAAAGTGTTTAAAGGGGGGGGGGGGGACACCTGTGCTTATTTTTCTATCATGTATGACCTTGTCACTGAAATATACCATCTGAATTTTAACTTAGTGTTTCCCCAAACCTCATACGACATTGTAATGAAAATTTATTTATTATCAAGCACTTCTGTTTTGAGTCTACACAAATACTATTTGGTTTTAAACAAATTTAAAATATATCCCAAACTATGTTTCAATAAAGTAATAGTATGCCCCTGTTCCTGTGCCACACTAATATGGTTTATACAGATCTATCTGCATGTAATGTGGACAGCAATGCAGTCTGGTAGACTGTCTTACCTGACCATGATCAAATACCCTAAATAGCCAGCCAGGAGGCCAATTTTCAAAATTATAATGTCATGTCATCTAACAGCAGCTGGTTTGTTGTTCTCTGCAGCTGCTGGATGGGAGCAGGAAGACCACAGGCCTGCCTCTTCTTCAGGCACCATGGTCTATTCTCATGCTCATTAGTCAAGAATGTTCCAAGCCATAAACTAGTAGAATATACAAGAGTTGTAACTATTAGTGGAGTACACAGAAGAACTGAATTACCTTATTCATTTACTCTGACTTATACTTGTCAATTTTTTTCTCTCTGCAGAAGACAAAAACTAGCATATGAACTCATGTGAAAGAGTTCTAGTCACACTGTGTTCAATGGAAGTAAAAGAACATATAATTGTGCCCCTTATTGATCAACCTATGTAATCCTAAACCATAGTAAAATTTGGATAAGAAGTGATGTGACTCAAAAAGCAATTCTTAGAACAACATTGTCTAACACTCCATAATGTTAACAAAATGAACAAATAGAAAAAAATATATATGATGGAAGAAACTCAGGAGCGCAAATAGCAAAACAGCTATATAACATATTGAAGTACTTTTGAAAAATAGCAGCAAATTCGCTAGACAACTACAAACCAAGGAAAAAGGGAAAAAACGAAAATCATACCCTAACGGATACCCACACGAAGTTAAGACCGAACTTTTGTCTCATCAGAAAAATGTTTGCCTGTCACTGTTTCATTATAAAGCAAACATCTGGACCACTCCTGTACAAAAGCTCCTTTCTTCTCTTTCATCACCCACCTCTTTCGGAACAAAACTTGCACTCTTTACAACAGCGTTCTACTTTAATTATAGTTTTAATTACGGCGAGTGGGGGAAGAGAGAGTTACGTGGGTGTGACACAAAGTTCTGAAGTGTCTGAAGAGTTTGACTTCGTTCAGATGGAGGAATCCGATCTGTTGCTTTGCAGACAGCCGATACCAGCCAGGAACCGAAAGAATAATAAAACTGCCCCGTAAAGCCTTCACCTTGTTCTCCTAACTTCTGTTCACGGATCTGCCCAGCCTTCACGCGAAGCACAGCAGCAGCCTCGGCGCCCCGGAGCGAAGGGACAATTCGCCCTCCGGCTCAACTTTCCCACCACACCTGTCACTTCTCGGGGCATTGCGGGGGGGGGGGGGAAGGAGAGGCTCGCGCACACACTTGAAACTGCCGTCGCAGGAAGTCAAAGCCCGTGTATTTTTCCCCTCCCCTGCCTTAAACGTGCGTCTCCAACGACGACTCCTCGCACAAGGGGCCCAGTCAGGGAGCCCCTTCTCCACCTTCCCCGAGTCCTTCGGACCCAACTCGCCCGCCCACCCTGGTCCCCCACTCCATCCTACGGGCTTGTCCCCGGGTGTGCAAACGCCCCCCCCCCCCAGCTCCAGTGCTTGCCAGGCCGTTCCCTTCCTGTCCCTCTCACCTCCTCCTCCTCCGCCCCCCCCAGGGCCAGACCCCCCCCCTTGGGCCCCGCCCTCCTCCCTCTCTAACGTGCTTCCTTCCTCCCCCTCCCCCCCCATACCCCGCCGCTTCCAACACGGCAGAGGAAGGAACGCGGGGCAAGATAAGGGGGTGGTTACCTCGGCCCGCTGTAAACATCGGTCCCAGCTTCTGCAGCTCCAGCTCCGCCAGTCTCTTCTTGCCCCCACCCTCCCTCGCTACAGGGCGAGGACCCCGCCCCCCGAGCCCGTCCTCGGTGGAGCCTGCTTGAAAGCGCCCCACCGAGCCCGGTCAGGCCCCCACTTTCAGGCTCAAAGCAAAGCCATATGGGAAAAAAGGCCTCTCTTGGGATTCAACAAACGATGGCTGTGCTTCTTCCTCGGAACAGGCCGCAAGCGGCAAGGGCGGAAGCACGTCAGGCACTACGTCGGACACCCTCTCCTCGGGTGGGGTCCTGAGGGTGAGGAGAAAGCAGGGCAACCCCGTGCTTTGGTTACCAGGGGAGGCGGAAGTGGCCAAGAGGTTGGCCTCTCCGGGGGGGGGCGGAGCTAAAGCCCTCCTCCCGCCCTTCGCTCAACGACTCAGCTTTTGAATTCAATTCAATTCGAATCGAATTTGCTGGCAGGAGAGCTTCCAGCGTGTGACCCCTTAGCGACCTGTCAATATAAGATCTATCCGTGGTCAGAGCACGGCTGCACTCCTATGCAGTGCTACAATAGGACTTACGTCAGAGCAACCATGCGTTAAGCGCATTTACTAGGAAATTATTGAACGAAATGTATGCTGCATTCCTAAATTTGCTCAGACCCTCGCATCAAATTATATGCACTGCATTATAAAATTTTATTGATTTTGACGGACTTGTTTGGCTCCCCCAGCATGATTTTCAACAGTAGGTCTGCCGCTGGTCATTTTCCTTGTTCGCTTTCTAACAGTTTCTTTCTTTAAATAAATGGCAGCACGAATCCTATGCAGAGTAAGAGAGCACAGCCTTCAGCCATTCTCTTGCACAGCTTTTGTGAACCCCACGCGGAACTGACATGTGTATTTTTGTGATGGCTCCCAGCAGCCTTGAACTAAGAGGAAAGATGGGATACAAAATTGTCAAATAAGTAAACAAGATATTTTTGTTCCGTGCTCGTTATGGATGGATGGCATCCAGAATAGGGAGATGACCCCCACTCAAGCTATTGATTGCCCTAAGAATCACTTTTCTTCATGCTTAGACAAGCACACACATCTATACCCTGCCCAGAAACTACCTGCAGTAAATAAATAAACATTCTGTCTCATAGAAACTGTTTCTCAGTAACATAAGCAGAGGATTTGACTACGGTTATTGTATCCATTAATGCAAATATTTCCATGAGCTACAGGGGGCTTGTAACCCATTAATTTAAATAGACTTGTAATGCATAAAATTGCCCACAAGGAAACAGTGCTTTAGAGAGGGACTCTGAAAACTGAAGGTGGTGAGGTGCTCATCAGCCAGGGTACAGGTACACAGAAATCATTCAAGTGAAGAATTACATCATTCCCTTTTCTCTCTCAAGTTGTACATTTTGAGCAGTTTTGTGGGGTCAGTTTCTTTACAGATGACAATGCAGTTTTATTAACATCAATTTACATATTTAAAGTCTGAAATAAATATTGGGAAGCCAGAATTAACACATTAATTGTCTCAGTGAGGACTGGTTTCGACTTCATCAAAACATCAAGCTTTCTTCACTCAAAGAAAATTACAAGTTTCCCCCCAGAAAAACTCCTAAATACTCCCAAACCTTGGGGCTGGGCTTGGTTTTCAGGAAAATCTCTGTATATTGAGATACTGGCTGGTGCACTAAACAGGTTGAGGAAGATAAGAATCTTGCCTCAGTTAAACTGAATCCTCCCATAAATCAGTTGGCCCAGGTTTGTATGGTTTCTGGCTTATGATAAGTATCATAGGGGTTTCTGGGTATACTGGACTCAGAAGTGATCCACCTTTCCCTCCTTCTGGTGACAATTTTGGACCCTGCAGCTCACCTAATTCCATAAAGGAGGGAGGGCATGTAACCCCATCAGCTACTCACAGTCTGAATCATCTTGGATAGTTCCTCTCCTGGGAAACATCCTCGGTATTGAACCTTGTGGCCTGTGACTCTGCAGCCAGGCTCCCCAGCCCTCTGAGCTGTATTAGGCCAGCTATCTGCCTAAGATAAAGCAATGGTCCACTCACAATTTGCCATGATATTGGAAACAAGGCCTGAATAGTCTTAGAACTGCAGAGCTGGAAGGGACTCTATGGATCATCAGGTCCAACCCCTGTCAATGGGGCACAGCGGGGAATCGAAATTCCAAAATTTGGCTCCACAGCCAGATGCCTCAACCACTGAGTTACCTACATATCAGATGTGCAAATCACAAAATAAATGCATGTTTTAAAATAATGAACAATATGTTACTTGATGGAGGCTTCAGTATGGTGACAGCAGGTCAGAACTTGTCACATCACAGCAAAGTCTTCAGCACTTCAAGAAAGAGCATTTCCGTTCTTGTCATTAGAAACACAATTCTCTTCATTCAAGCTATGTTAACTGTGGGTCAACATAGTAAACCCCATTAGAGTAAGCCCATTGAATCAATCGGGATTTAGTGAGTTAACTCCTGCTAGAGTTCCATTTATTCAAACAGGCCCACTCTAACTGCGACTTATGCTAAAGTAAATAACCGTGAGAGTAGACCCATTTGAATCAATGGAACTTATGGAGGAGTTGACTTATCAGATCTTCATTGATTCAATTAACCTTCTCTAATGTAAATTATTCCATACATCACTACTGGTTTTTCCAGAAGTGAGAGCTGGACCATAAAGAAGGATGACCGCCGAAGAATTGATGCTTTTGAATTGTGGTGCTGGAGGAGACTCTTGAGAGTCCCCTGGACTGCAAGGAGAACAAACGTATCCATTCTGAAGGAAATCAACCCCGAGTGCTCACTGGAAGGACAGATCCTGAAGCTGAGGCTCCAATACTTTGGCCATCTCATGAGAAGAGAACACTCCCTGGAAAAGACCCTGATGTTGGGAAAGTGTGAAGGCAAGAGGAGAAGGGGACGACAGAGGACGAGATGGATGGACAGTGTCACCGAAGCTACCAACATGAATTTGACCCAACTCCAGGAGGCAGTGGAAGACAGGAGGGCCTGGCGTGCTCTGGTCCATGGGGTCACGAAGAGTCGGACACGACTTAACGACTAAACAACAACAACAAATCGCAGAAGTAGTCCAACCAGCGCTTCCCTCCCTCCCTGTGCTGCTGACCACTCCGGCGAGGAGGTGGGATAATGTGTCTCCCTGCCCATCTGTTAACGACTAAACAACAACAATGTAAATTATTATGCTAAGTAACTAGATTTTGGTCATTGACATACACAAAAACTGTTTAATTTGGTGGCGAGATTCAAAAGTAATACGTTGAATGCAGACTTTGGGGCCCAAGTGTGGGTCAATTTTAATCAAAATGTAAGTACTGAAAATTGTTTAAGTTTTCTAGTTATAAAATTATCCTCAAGCACAATTTCCCCCCAGCTTGGAACTATGTTTCATTTCTGCTTTTATATGCATTCTTTCATTATATTGGTAACAATTACAGTTATCGACAGTGATACTGGGACTATGAGAGTGTATAGGATTGTAATCCATGTTCTTATGCATTTAGAGCTCTTGCTAGTAATCCAGATGGTAAGTGGAGTCTGCACGACATTACAGGAGATGCTCTATGTCTCTCTTCTTTGAGAGACAAGCATTAGACCTTGGACCGATGGGACTAGTTCAGTTCCCTCTCTGTTAGAAATGCAAGATTTCAGAATGGCATTTCTAACAGAGTCTCTGGGCATTGCTATAATTCTCCAGGTCTCCAGGCAAGGGGACAAATCTAAGGGTGAGCACCCCCGGAAGAAGATACATTGGCTTTTGTGTGTGATATTGTTTTAAAGCACATCACTCATCTCCACCCATTTCCACCGGCGTTGGAATTAGGATGAAGGCATTTGTGTATGTGTCATTCCAAATGGCATAACAGACCTAAGCATAGGCACTCATGTACTCCTTCCCAGGTCCTTTCCCCTCATTTCTGGCATTTTCCAACCCATTTGGAGCAAGGCAGGGAATGCTGCAATTCTGGAAAGCTATTTTTGCACAAGCCTTGAAAGCACCATCTCAAAGGCGAGAGAAAATACTCCTTCCACTCTTTCCTGCCCTACTTCTGTGATATTACAAAAGCCCATCCAGGTGGCAGCACAAGGGCCCACTCCTAGTCTCAGGTGTTGTGTTTGTTTGTTTTTCTTCCTAGATTCTCAAAGCTGGGGGTGCTGTTGACCTGACAACCCTACTCACCCTTTTGGCAGACACTAAAACCTGTCACTTTCAACAAGTCTTAGGTTGTGCCAGATGTAATATTTGGAATGGGTGGGGTATGAAACAACAGTTTTATGCCCTTGTTACATTGTGGGAATGTGTTTTATTGTTATTGACTGGGACGCCTTTTGTCTAACAAGCTTGAGAGTGTATGATATTTTTTTTATTCGTTGCCTATAAAGGTATCACCAGTTCTTGCACTTGTATTTTGTAATGGCCACACAGCTCACCCCTTTTATTTCAAAGAAACTATGAGGATACCAAGAGCTGCCCCACCCCACCCCCACGTACCAACAAGAAGGCACATGGGCTCTCAACACCAGCAGAGCAGGACTGCAACTACCAGGTAACATTCTTTTTACTTTAATCTGACCCCAATTGGCTAGACCTAGTGGGTTAGCTAAATTATATCCCAAGTCCCAGATGGAGGACATGGGTTTTCTGCCCCACCCCTGCTTTCCTGGCCAAGCAGAAACATGTCTGTTTGGAAGAAGAGCCCAATGGAGAGGAAGTGTGTGTGTGTGCATGCATAGCCTGTGCCCTTTTGTTTGAAGAACTGGAGTGAAATCCAACCCACAGCTGCCTCAGCGGTAACTTTAAAACAACTTCCTGCCTCATCGAAGACAGAGGTGCCTGGTGAAATTCATCTTTCCAAGAACTTTACATCTAAGAATAACTGTCTGGCAATTCCAATCTTTACACAAACATTTGGACTTTTGTTACTTGCTTGGAAGAAGTAGGATTTACCCATGAAAGCTTGCATAATGTATGATTTTTTTATATATTAGCTGTAATGCCTATTCTTGCATTTGTATTTTGTTATGACCACATGGCCCACCTCTTTTATTTCAATGGAAGCTTGGGAGAGACATTCCAATCAACACCACAAATGGTGAAATCTGAAACCTCCACTTATTTATTTGTTTATTTTATTTAAAATATTTTTACCCAACCTTTTTCCTCAAAAAGGACCCAAGGCAGCTTACATCATTAAAAGACGATATTAAAGCTAAGAACAGCGAGTAAACAAATATTGAAAAGGATCAAATGCTGTGCTAAAAAACATAAGCAACACCAGAACACATTCAAAGCAGTATGGTAGAGCAATCCATTTAAAACCCCACTTAGGCAGCCAGTCACTCAAAGAAAGCTTGCCTGAAGAGAAAGGTCTTTGTTTGCTTGTGGAAGGACAGCAAAGCTGGGGCCAGTCTGGCCTCCTGTGGGAGGGAGTTCCAAAGTCTAGGAGCAGCAACAGAGAAGGTTCTGTCCTGTGTCCACACCAAACACACCTGTGAAGATGGTGGAACCAAGAGAAAGATCTCTTGTGATCATCTTAACACTTGAGCAGGCTTGTAAAGGAGATGTGATCCTTGAGATGGCTTGGGCCCAAGCCATTTAAGGCTTTCTAGGTTAGAACCAACACTTTGAATTGTGCCCAGAAATGGGTCAGCAACTAGTGGAGCTACTGTAACAGAGGGGTTATGTGATCCTTGTGACCAGACCCAGTTATCAATCTGGCTGCTTCTGGACACTTTCCAGAGGCAACCGCACATAAAGTGTGCTACAGCAATCCTGCCAGGATGTAACTAAGGCATGTGTCATCATGGCCAGATCCGACGGCTCAAGAAATGGGCACAGTTGGTGCACTACTTTGAATTGTGCAAATGCACTTCTGGCCATCACTGAAACCTGGGCATCCAAGCTCAGAGATTAATCCAGGAGCACCCCCGAGCTGCACTCCTGTGTTTTCAGAGGGAGTGTAATCGCATCCAGCACAAGCAGCATCTCTGTTCTTTGAACTGCCTTTCAACTGACGAGGTGAACCTCTGTCTTGTCTGGATTATGTTTATTCACCCACATCCATTACTGACACCAGATACTGATCTAGAGCCAAAACAGCTTCCTCAGATTTAGATGGAAAAAGAAATAGAGAAGGTGGGTGTCATCTACATATTGGCGACATCAAACCCCCAAACTCCAGACAATCTCTCCCAGTGGTTTCATGTAGATGTTTAACAAAATAGAGGCCTGAGGGACCTCCCCATGCCAGCAGCCAGGATGTCAAACAGGAATCCCTTAGCACCACCTTCTGAGTTCTCTCCTCCAGAAAGAACCTGAGCCAGTGTGAAACAGTGCCTTCAAGTCCCATCCGAAAGCCACGGGCCTGGAGGATGCCATGGTTGATGGTATCAAAAGCTACTGATTTGAGTCCACTGCCCTGATTTTGGAATAAAGGAAACTGGCATGTACCTCTGGTCATGATTTTTGGAACTTTTATGTTTTTTTTCCTGCAGATCTCTTTAGTGCTCAGCCTGATTAAGACCTCAATGGAGTCAAAAGCTAGTGGAGTAAAATGTTAGTGATTTTTTTTAGTGCTCTGATAAAGGTATCACCCATCCTTCCCTTCAGAGTGTGTACAACAACTACAACTACATTTTTCAAACTGTTATTGTATTTTTTCCTATTTTTATATTTTTAGTTGCCTTCCATGTGTATTTGGCCAGAAAGCAGGATAAATATTTTTTCATAAAGAAATAAACTGGTCACCTTTCCTACTCTTGATCTGTGAAATGTATATTAATGTTGGGTGGCTGGGTGGGAGGGCTGTGATGCCAATATGCCCGATTAGACTAAAGGATCAGCTGATCTAGAATCCTGTTCACACTGTAGCTGTTTGGGTGTTTCTGGGCCTCCTGCAAGCAGTCTAGAAGAGTGGCCACTGATCCACGCAGACATTTACTTCAGCAGTGGCAGAATTTGGGAAAGAAGCTCCTTCAATTCTCTCCACCTTCAAAGGCAACTAAACCTCTTTACACCTTCACTCTCTCCTGCGAAATAAGAGACAACGATCTCATCTCAGTACAAAAATCCTTCCCCTTATGGGCGGGTTTATGCGCCCCTCCTTCCCCAGTTCAGCCAATCACGGGCGGGGGAGTTGTCCGAATCTGCTGCCCCCTTTTTGGCTACGAGCGAACTAAGCCAGGTGGCCGCGATGGCGGCGTCGGCTGTGGTGCTGGGAGCCCGAATCGGGCTGGGGAGGTCGTCCGGGTCCCTGGCCCTCCAACGTTGGTATCGGACCGAAAGGGGCGTCTACGGTTACAAGCCCAGCCTCAAGGCGGAGAGGACGTCTAACCACGGCTTGGAGCGACAGGATCTCTCCAGGAGAGCAGGTCGGCGGGTGCCCAAGAAATGCCAGCGCGGGGCATTGAGGGGGGGGGGCTGTTGCTCCTTCAAGTCCAGGGGGAAAACAGGAGGAGTAGGGGGAGAATCGGGCTCGTTGCACTAACACACATAATGAGAGGGGGAGAGGCTGCACAATGGGAGGGGAAGAATAATAACAGGCAAATAAATCCCATTGTTATTATTTTCCGTTTTATTTACGAAAGATAAGAAAACACGTGAGTGAGGACAGAAAAACCTTCTAAGGCTGAGAGGAAGCTTCTTTGGTCACTTTGGGGCTTGTTCCAAGAGGCGTCATGTTGTGAAAGCCAACCTGGACATACATGCAGTGCCTCCTGAAAACAACAACTGATAATTTATTTCTGTATCTTGTTTACAATTAACAATAACCATTATTTTGTGATTATCTACATGCAGCCTCCTGGTTTCCTCTACCCCAAATATACACCACCGCTGTCTTCGTAAAGCCGGTTTACATAGTCGAAGCAAATCTTGCCAATCTCAATCTGTTCTCTTAACTTCTGTGTAGGCAGGTGTAGAATTGTGTGCTGCTAGCAGAATTAGTCTTGGAGTTGTTCCAAAGTTTCTCCTCTGGCAGAACAGATTTTTTTTTTAATCTCCCTTTCTAGCTCAGTGTTGGTGAAAACACTGACTACAGCATGCTTTTTAAACTCAGCTCTTCCCCCTTGAATGTACTCCAGCCACCTTTCCTCGCTGACCCCACCACCCTGCTGACCAGTTGTTCCATTGGGGACCATGCCAAGGGCCTTGTAGGTTGTCTTGTGACTGGAGATCTACACAAGGCCTTGCGTCTTGGAGTACTCATCCAGTCCAGCCAGAGAAGGAATCGAAGCATCTTTGCGCGATGGCAAATAGAACAAAAAAAGTGTAATCCTGGAACAAGGTTCTGGAATGGGTAAAACTTTTATTGGGTTGCTAAACAGTTACGAACAGCTCTTGAAACCAGTCTACCAGCAAGACAAGTGCAAGTCTGCAGATTTCACATGTGACAAACATGTCAGACCTGCAGGCTGGTTGCAAAAGCCACTGTTTGCAACAGTTTATTTAATAATTAATTCAATTATTTATTATTTATTAATTGTTAACTAAACTGTTGCATAAAGTTATACATAAGTACATAAATGTGTATAAACAAAAATGCAATGCAGAAGATTCAGTCTTCTCCAATATACTTTCTGAGATCTCTGTGAAAACTGCTAGGGAATGTCTGGTGATTTAGGCTGAAGTTTCTTCCTTGAGTCAGAGACACCCACCTTTGTTGCTTCTTTTCAACAGAGTCAGGTGAGATGTTGAAAGTTCTGACCAGATATTTGGAGCCAACAGTGGCTGGATAAGAGTGGAAACTGAATCCAGGCATAATAAGAGATTGTTAATTGCGGAGAGACTGGTCTGAGAGGTCATGGTTTTTGGTTCCTAGTGAGGTACAGTCCCCTAAGACCCAATGTTGTTTTTGGGTTCTTGTGCCATACCTTATTCACCACCTACAGATCATCCTAAAGCATGCAGGTATAAATGCTATCATGTACTCTTTATGGGGCTGCCTTTGGAAGCGTTACCAAACTTTTCAAATATGGCTGCGTGATCAATAATGAGTATGCACCAATGGGACCAAGTTGTTCCACTGCTAAAAAATTGCATTGGTCCCCATATTGCTTCTGAAAACTGTTTAAAGTGCTTTTGAAAAATTATTCTTCCATGTTGTTTTTATGTGCCATCATGTTGGAACTGACTTACAGTGATCCTGATAGGGCTTTCAAGGTAAAGGAGATCATCATCATCTTAGAACTGCAGAGCTGGAAGGGACCCTAGAAGTGTTTTTTTTTTCCGGTTCCATACTCCCAGTGAGTTTCCATGGTTGAGGATTGATTCAAACCCAGGCCTTCTGTGTCCTGAACCTGAAGTGAATCACCAGACTAAAGAAAGGCTAATGGCTAGGTGATCACCGAACACAGAAAGTACTTTACTTTAGAGAGAAGTTAATGAAGAGTCGACACAGGAAGATGTCCGCCAGCGGAGTCTCTCGGTCACGCCCCGAGAGCTCCCTTTATTAACCTTACAGATTGTTGATAGTATTCAGATAGGATGCTGGTTACATAATGCCAATTTGTATTGGCTGACAGGAAGCTTTGAAGTTTATGCTCTACGTCAGAATGGGAAAGAGGAAGAATGGGCAGCCGTTGCCCCCCCCCCCCCCCGGAGCAGCCACATCCTGCTAGGAGGGTTTGCCCTCACTAGAACAGAAATGCAGCTGGCAACCTTGGAGATAAGCACTCCCACATGAACCATCACTCTATTCACTACACCAGAGTAGGTATCATCTTCTCCCATACCATATACCTGTTGGTACATTAGGATCATCAAGTGAGTTCCTTCTCCAGAGTTCCTTCAGGCTCCTGTGAGGGATACTGTAGTTGCAAGGTTACCACTTCTGCAAGGATATCGCTAGGGGACCAAGCCTTCCAATTCAAATTCTATGAACAGAGCTTCCATATATGGCAAGAATCCCTTGTCCACTTCACTGACAGTTTCTTGCATACATCCTTTAAGTGTGCAGGACTATTCCTTTTAACACAGTGCATGAGAAATCCGGATGAAGTGGCAGCCCTACAAGCACATTAGGGAATTCACAGAGTTCCCTAGGAGGGGAATAGGAATTTTTCCTCTGAAGCCTGAAAAACTAAATACCATAAGCTAAAAATGATTATTGTATTTTCAAATCACATCATTGCAACATAATGGAGAAGAAATCCAGCAAGACATGGACTCTTTCTATGCTGATTTCTGACTTTTTGCAATAACACAGTACCTTTGCACATGAACTAAACTGATCGCTGTTCCTTTATACTCAGTTGACCATGGACTGGCTCGCCTAGTGACTGCATACTATGAACATGGCCATAAAGCTGCAAAAATCAATCCCTTATTTACTGGCCAAGCTGTGATGGATGTAGTACCAGAAATCCAGGTTCTGACAGAAGTTCTGCAAGGACCTTTCAGTACTGCAGGTGGGGACAGGTAACAGTTTCTTCCCAACATGTGCCGATTTTTGATGGCTTTTTATTGGCCATTTACAATTTAATCCTACTTGATAAGTAATTTAATTGATATATTTGACTTCTCCTATTTCTGTCCTTCAATTTTTGAAATCCTTCAGTGCAAGTCGTATGTAAATACTAAGGCCAAAATGCAACAATCAGTGGAGGAAAACTATATTAGTGGAATGCCTCTCCTTTACGTAAATAACAACAGGATTTATTCTTCTGGTCTTTAAATATATTTCCACCCATGCAACTGACTGTACAACAGGAGATTGCATCAGATTCCCCTCTAATGTTACTTGGCAATCTGGGGTCCTTGAGTGCAACATTATTTGTATTAGCAGCATGATACTGCTGGATCCTGGCAAACAGGTACCCACTAATGAAATCACAGCATACTTGTGTGATCATTTCCTGAGCTCTGAGGGCTGCACCCTGCATCTCTGGACCTCAGAAGGCTGGCTACCCCTGTGATTCCTACTCCCAAAATATTTTCTTACAAAAAAGACTTTTTTAAACTGAAAAAGTTTCTTGTACCCTCTAGTGGCTCAGGGCTGTTTTTTTTTTTTTATATAGAAAATATAATGTGTGTGGGGGGGTGTTGAGAGCACTTCATGATGGAAACACTGCCCCCTAGAAGGTACAAGGGGACCGTTTGGGGTCCCCATTTTTCTTCTTCTTCTAAATAAATGAGAAAGAGCGTGGGGTCCTTGAAGCCTGCACATTGCCTACTCTTGTTCTGCACTCTGGACATTGTGAGGCCATTAAAGAGTCCCATCCCCTGAGCAAAAAACTGGCCCCACCAAAGTTTCCCACCTCTGTTCTAGAGAGATATTTTGTCTGGCATTACTGGGCTAACTCCAACATTTGTCCTGTGTAGAGTAGATCCATTGAAATGGATGGGATTTGTTAGTCACAATTAACATAAGAACCAGTGGTATCAGTGGGCCTGGTAGGAGTAGAACTGCTGCCAGATTTAGGAGGAAGAAAAAACAAGACTCTAACTGCCATTCACACATAACTTTCAGAACTTGGGAGTCACGTCTGCACGTACCAGTCCAAACTTACAGCAACAATGTCTGTAATCAGGAATTATCTGGGAAGGGTGAATAATATGGTTGGTTTTCACACCACTACTACTGACTCCTAGGGAAATACAGTGTTGGAATAGCAAGGAACTGTACAATTTATTCCATTCATAGGATTCCTCTGTATCAACATATTCCCTGGTGGCTCCTGAACACAGTGCTGAGGCACCACACCCTGAAAAGGTGGGCAGAGGCTGTCTCTTCTTTTTTTGTGGGACTTTCCTAGCCTACAGGCCATTCATGAGCATATCTACAGTGTGTGGCCACCAAAAGTGACTTCCATACTAAAATGACTTTATTAAGTATGACTAGTTCCTCATATCAGGTATCAGTGAACAGGCTGGGGCCATCCAAGAAAATGATATGTTGGAGGATTCTCCTTAATGTAATATTTGTGGTTGCAGACATTGCATTTTACATTGCACCCATGACTTTAATATATCACTCATGAAATGGCAGGAAAGATTTTCACTTTATGAAAAGACTGGCTGGCAGATCAGCATTGTAGTGTTTGCTTGGTGCTTCGGGTTGTTGCTGGATGAATGAAATGCTCTTATGCAATTTTTAAAATTCCAGGACTTTTGAACATTGGAAAGGAGGAAGCATCCCTTGAGGATGTCTTGTCTTACCTGGACCATATATACTGTGAACATATATCCATAGAGACTAGCCAGTTGTCAGACATGCAAGAAAGGGACTGGATTGCAAAGCGGCTTGAGGAGTTGAAACAAGAAGCATTCAGTACTGAAGAGAAAAAGTATTTGTCCAAGCTCATGCTAGAATCCCAGGTGCCTAGTATAAGTTTGTGTATCTTTGTGCGCGTGTGGGGGTGCATGTGGAGTAATTATTTCCAAGGATTAAAAAACCTCAAGGACCTCTGATTAAGTTTGATTAGTTTATTAGTATGAAAACTATTACTCAGGTGTCTGATTGAAATATGCAGTTGATATCTTACTGATTTTTCTCGACTAAATGCTAACAAGGAACTTATTTCATGAATCAGAACACGAGCAGTATTGTTCTAGAGCAGTCTGTAAGTGCTTGATCCAATTTGGTGACAGGGTTAGGTTTTTTTTTTAAAAAAATGCTTTCTGTGCTATCAAAATGCTCAAGCTGGTATCTGCCTTTTCATTTGTCTTGCAGTTTTTGTGTGTGTTCAGTTGATGTCTAAGAAAAATGACAGTGCTTTTAAGTTAGTAGTTGCCTTAGTTTTGAAGCTCCATGGCAAAGGAAAGTGGCCATTGCTTGAGTTGCATTAATGACTCTTTGTGGGTAAAGAAAATGGGAATGCTCCTATCTGAAGAGCAGAGTAAAGAGTCCTTTTTGATCTAGGTCTTATCATAAATGCACAACTGATAAGCTGCAAAAGCCTGTATTGTGCATGTTATAAAGATGCAGGATCATGGTGCCCCACCTATATGTTGGCTTAATATATTTTGCTGACTGAATGAATAAGGTATAAGCTCCAGCAGATACATTTCAATGGCTGAAATCCCATTGCTTAGCATAGTGAATTGCATTAGAGCAGGCCCATTGAATTAATGGGGATTTCGTGAATCAATATCTCTATTAGTTCTACTGATTTAAATGGGTCTACTCTAACCATGATTTACTATGCTAAAGGAAGTCACAGTTAGAGTAAGCCCATTTTAGTCAATGGAACTTACAGAGATGTTGATTCACTAAATCCCTATTAATTCAGTGGACCTACTCTAATGCAATTTACTATGCTAAGCAACAGGATTTTGTCAAGGAGACATATGTGGATATTGTATTGCACAAAACTCACATAAAAATAATGATGTATAGTAGATTTACTAATATGAGTAAGTCATGCATCAGAGGGAATCATCAGAATAGAGCACATACACACCACTTCCAAGTTATGATGAAAGGACTGTGAATGTTACCTCTGTACCTGGCCTAAATCACTATAAGAGATGTTTGTATATCAATCACACTTTACAGGTATTTGACCACTTTTTGGCTACAAAGTTTGCCACAGTGAAGAGATATGGTGGTGAAGGAGCAGAGAGCATGATGGGTTTCTTTCACGAATTGTTAAAGATGTGTTCCTACAGTGGATTGACAAATATTATAGTTGGAATGCCTCATCGAGGCAGACTTAACCTCCTCACGGGCCTCCTTCAATTTCCTTGTGAGGTAAGAACCAGATTTTTCTTTAAGGTGACATATATTTTAATCGATGTTGGTGTGGCCCTTTCAGATATCTCTAGAAGTTTCTTTGATAAGTCAGATGCTGTGGTACAAATACTGCAACAACAAAACTTCATTTAAAATGTGTAGAAATCATATGTAAATGCAGATGAAAGCATCATAATTCTATGAGTTGAAAGGACTGGTAATAAACTCTACCATATAGCATATATTCCACAAGAACCAGCCTATATGTAAAATAGAAATACCAAAACTTTCACAGTGGATTCTGTATTGTTGACCCCTATACTCCAGTTGAAAAAGAAGGACTGCCAAATAAACTCTAGTGGAAGTTTTCTGGCATAGCTGTAGGTCCATGTGGAGGACATAGGAAGTTTTCTTACGATGGAACAGTAAGTGTTGTTTCCAATGACTGGCAATAGCTGTCTGGGATCTCAGGCAGAGGGCTTTTGCTATCACCTGTTCCTAACATTTTGGAGTCATTAGTGTTTGAATCTGGGACCTTCTGCATGCAGAATATGTTCTCTCTCACCTCTAACGTGGAAATGTTTGCAAGCCTAGTAGGTCTACATCCAGGCATTGGGCTATCCAGTTTCTTCGACATACTTAGATGGGAGCACCTAGACTCATCCCTTATGACATTGCTTTCTTCACAAGATGGTCAAGGAGTCTAAAGAGAAGAAGTTCCTGCTCTTGTGTAAACTCTAACACATTCACTAGGGAACATGAAGAAGTATTTACACTGACTATGTAGGCCCTGTATATGAACAAGAACCATAGAAAATCTAGGTTCTTGCTTGGATGTAGTCTACGCGCAACTAGAAACATCACCTGTTCAGACGTGCCTGTCATCTCATGAATAAAATGACAATGGAATGGGCTAGAATTCCAGTGCCTGAATCAGCTAAACTGTCCCAATTTGGCCCATTCTTGAGAGATTCCATGCGTTTGCAACCTATTGTTCTGTCTTGGCAATAATAAAGGTAGCAGTGCATGGAACTGTGAAATTGGGTGGAAAAGATCATGGCTTAAATCTGCATTCTACTGTAGCGCTCACTGGGTGCCCTCAGATCAATCATGCCATCTTAAACTAATCTAAATCCTAGGATTGTTATAAAAAGAAAACAATGAATACTTTGAATTTTTTGTAAAGTGGATGCAAGTATGTTCAAGAGGGTGTTTAAAAATGCAAGAGGGCTGATTATGTCGATGATGCTTCAAAAGAGGGAATTGAAATAGAAGGACCAGAGTGGAATTGTTTTATGGAGCCAGATTCTATTGATTAGAATACCATTTTTAATATAATACTTGTTTAATTCTTTTTAAATATTTGTATACTTACTGCTTTAGCTTTTACATATTCTCTTTTTAATGATGTAAGCCACCTTGGGTCCTTTTTAAGATGAAAGGTGGAATAAAAATTTTTAGACAGACAGGCAGGCAGGCAGGCAGTTGACCTTAAAATTCAGGAATCCCTGCAACAGAGAACTTGTTTTCATGTGCATTCAGTATATTCTGCCAAAGTACTGAACATTGTTTTCATGTCCTGTGAAGCTGATGTTCCGTAAAATGCGAGGCTTGAGTGAATTTCCAGAGAATTCGCCAGCAATCGGAGATGTCCTCTCCCACCTGACAGCTTCGGTAGATCTGGACTTCGGGTCTCACCTCCCAATTCATGTCATCCTCTTACCAAACCCGTCCCATCTAGAAGCCATTAACCCTGTGGCAGTTGGAAAAACAAGGGGGAGGCAGCAGTCTCTGCATGATGGAGATTATTCACTGGAGAGTTCTGCACAGCCTGGAGACAGAGTCATCTGCCTGCAGGTATTTGGACGGTTGGGGCAAGAGCTTAGGGAATGGGTATGTTTTACAGTTTTAAACAAGTTGATGAGAGTTAATGACAGGCCAGATTCTCTGCAGTTGGTGAGGCTGTTGTGCTATTCATGCTAAGCCAACCACACTCAGTGCTGACAGATTAGCATATAAGTATAATTAGAGGATAATTCTACATTGAAATTGGAGTTGAAAACATTAAGGAATCCATTTTAGTCTGAAATCTTCTCGAACAAACTTCAGGTTGCTAAGATATGTTAACAGCCAGCTATGTATGTCCCAAAGCAGAGGCTGGGCAGTGATCAGTTGGGGAGACTTGGCCAGATCACCTACAGTCATTCTGGCCCCCAGCTCTGAGCTTTTACATTTTCCATTATTTCAAGGTGGTCTGAAATGGAGTGGGGGAAAAATGAACAAAAGTGAATTGTTCTGTGTTGGTGGTTCATCCTTCTGTTCTGTGCTAAAATGGCAACATTTTAGTTTTTAGTCATGAACAAAGAGGAGTCTTGTCAGAAGAACTGGCAGCAGTTACTGGCCTTAATGCTCTATTTCCTTTCATAATCTAGGTCCATGGTGATGCGTCTTTCTCTGGACAAGGGATTGTTCCCGAAACATTTACGCTTTCCAATCTGCCACATTTCAGAGTAGGTGGAAGCATTCACCTCATTGTTAACAACCAGCTGGGCTACACTACTCCAGCAGAGCGAGGGAGGTCCTCATTGTATTGTAGTGATATTGGTAGGTATTGCAGGATTTGGAGGAAACGACTTTATACGTTTAACAGTAGTTCCCTACTTTAGATGACCCAGGTGTTCTTGGATTACAACTCCCAGAAATCCTGGCAAGCACAGCTAGTGGTGAAGGCTTCTGGGAGTTTTAGTCTGAAGGCACCTGGGGACCCCGGGTTGGGAACCACAGGTTTAGAAGGTGACTCTGACAACAACTTTTAAAATAAATTCTGCAGGAATGATAACCTCAAATTCCTGCAATCACATTTTGAGTTATCTGCCAGATGTTAGAGGATTAGGCTAATTCAGGCTTGTAGCCAGGAATGCTGTCTTTTAGAGAGGGGCATGGCAAGTGCACGTGAACCTGTAAAACATTGAGTATAAGTTAATATATTTGGAACAATTTGATTTACTTACTCTCTGGATTGATACAACCAACCAGTCAGGCTTACCAAACTGAAAACAGCCGCTGGCCAAGGGTATGGGCCATTCAAGTGCAGGTCAACCCTTTTGTTTTTTGTAGTTACCCAGCAAAAGCTGGTCTGGGTTTTTTTTTTCCTCACAGGGTACCATGCGTTGCTGGTTGGCTATGTTTAATTTAGTTCACGCTTTCCAAACTTAGTACCATCTGAAGAACTTGGGAGACTTGTTGTTTAACTAAATTCTCTGAATTTCTCAGTTGGTATGATGACAGCCAGAGGCACTGCTGGCTGGGAGATTCTGGGAGTTGTAGTCCAGAAATGTAATGTTTCCAGCTCCGGTTCTCTTGTTGTGCGTTGAACTGCATCTTCCACATTTCCCCAAACAGCATAGCAGGAGAGGGGACAGCTGAAGTTCTAAGGCAGACTTCTGGAGGGTGCCAATTTGGAGAAGGCTAACTCAGTGGTTCACTTACTGTATTTGTTTGCCACATTTCTCTTCCATTTCTAGGCAAGATAGTTGGCTGTGCAATTATCCATGTGAACGGGGATGACCCTGAAGAAGTAATCCGGTCTGCCCGACTGGCTGTCGAGTACCAGCGCCATTTCCGCAAGGATGTGATTGTGGATTTGCTGTGTTACCGTCAGTGGGGTCACAATGAACTAGATGAGCCATCCTTTACTAACCCCACTATGTATAAAATCATCAGGTATGACTTAGTTGGGCAACAGAGGAGAGAAAATATATCTTATGTGAGCCATTATTTTTTAGAAACTTCTTTTCAAAATACTCAACCTTCTGCATGACACTCCTTGGCTAAGGCTGTGTTTTTAAAAGTTTCTGCTTTGGAAATATTTCCACGTGAAGAGTGGTCTAATGTAGAGATGATGACTATGTAGCCCTCCTGATTTTGATTAACTATTACTCCCATCATCCCTTTCCCTCAGGTAGCAGGGGATGATGGGAATTGGAATCTAACAACTTCTGGAGGGCTACAGATTTCTTTGAGACAGCGGCTAATGTTCTAGTGTAGATTATACTATGTTTAATGATGCCATCAATCGTGGATTTTTTCAGAAATGATGCATTTATTTATTTATTTATTTGTTTGTTTGTTTGTATAGCACCCAACTTAGTGCAGTACACTACTCAGAGTGGTTAACAACAAACATAAACAATATATCCTCCCCCAATTCCCAACAATACAATAAAGACAAACACAATCACACAACCGTTAAATAATAAAACCTAAAAATAACAATAAAAACAACCAATGATGGTGGTAAGGCAAAGTAAAACCGAATCCCACAGTCACCTTAGGGAAGAATGTCACTAAATGCTTCCTTAAAAAGTTTGGTCACAGCATTCACTTTTCTACTTGTCTGTTTAAAGTTGGAAGGTAGAGGCTAGAGTTCATTTCCTCATTTGTCATCTTTTGATGATGACCTTAAACCAAAGGTCGTGTTCAAATAAAATAGAAGTTTTATAATAATACAAAGAAACATAAAAGAGTCCTTGAACAGTCTTTCAAAGTTCTTGAAAAAAATATTTTTAAAAAAAACCTGCACAGTTAAGGCCAGCAAAAGACAGTAAATTCACTGAAGCCAGCAAGTATTGCTGTAAAAATCACAGTCTTAAGCTAACAGTGGAGAGCTTATAAGAAAGGGTGTCTTCTGGATTCCAAACAGTTGGTGCCATTACCGAAAAATCCTATTACAGGATGCCTGTGAAGTCATTAATGTAAATGATGGAGATGCAAGCAGAGCTTTGCTTGAGCTTTTTCAAATACCAGGAAATACACATGGGAGAAAATGTCCCTCAAATTTACAGGTAGGATTGTACCAGAGCAATCCACCTTTCCACTGCTCTCACTAATAAGCAAGTGGCTCTATAATAAGTGCTCTCTGAAGCTTCTGAACAATTTCACAAGAGCAGCTCAAAATAGGACACATTGCAGTAATCCAAATGAAAGTCAGGTTCATATATTTTAATATGCTGTTTCCCTAACAGATCCCGTAAGAGTATTCCAGATGCTTATGCAGAGGATCTCATTGCCCAGGGACTCATGACAGAGGAAGAAGTGTCTGAGATAAAAAATTCCTATTATTCTAAACTGAATGAGCATCTTGCCAACATGACATTGTATACTCCTCCATCCACCAACCTTCAGGCTCACTGGAGCAGTATGGTGGAGCCATCAGCGAGGATCACCACGTGGGATACAGGTATACCAATACCACTCCTTCAGTTTGTTGGGATCAAGTCTGTGGAGGTACCAGAGGAAATGGAGCTGCACAGCCATATTGTGAAGACACATGCCCAGGTGAGAAACCTTCAAGTTTCACACTGAAAGAGCATACTTGTGAACCGGTTCACACTATGCCTTGCCCATGAACACACTGGATGGCTGTAGGCAAGCTTGGACTATTTATTCTATTACATTTTAATATTCCAAGTGGGTAGCTATATGCATCTGTTGGCCCCAAACAAAGTCTTGTGACTTCAAAATGGGCAACAATCTGCAAAAGCTTGCCAAACAAAATGTATTGGATCTTAAGGTGCCACAAAACTCTTCCTTATTTTCACATTTAAATACCAAACCTCCATGCAAGTGCCATTTTGTGATATACTTGAACAAAATGGTCAAAATCCTTTTAATTATGCCATCAGCTAAGATGTTGTTATTAACATCTTGCTGACATATCATGACAGAATCAGCTACCTGAGGTAGCTGTCCCAATATACCTAATGGTAGGACCCAGAAAGGGGCCTCAGGACAGATGATGTTTTAATAGTGTTGAAACTAAGTTAAGCATACCTCATTCATGCTAAGATACGAGAGTACCTGTATATCCCAACTAAGTCATCCTAGCTTTCACGAAAGAAAAAAAGAGATGAACATCAAATAAATAAATGAAATTATCTAAATGAAATGAATCTAAATCTAAATGAAATGATAAAATGTGTTTATATTTTAAATGATCAAAACCTAAGTATTCAAAACATATTTGTTTCTATTCCTTTTAGTATGCGACTTATAAAGTATAACAAAATATTGTATGTATTACATTTTTTAAATCACACTCTTCCTCTGAAGAACTCAGAGTGCCATACACTGGCTGAAATCCAGTAGTAAATTGCCATTAGAGTAGGCCTATTGAATCAGTGAAACTTACTCACCAAATCCCCACTGATTCAATGGGCCTACACTGGTTGTGACTCCCTACTGAATTTTTGGTACTGTCTCGTCTGATCCGAAGAGCAGGTTAGGCTGAGAGTGAATGAGACTGGACCAAGGTTATCAAATTAACTTTAGGGCTAAATTAGGGTCTATAATCCAGACCTCTCCAACCCTATTCCAACACTTTTACTGGATTATGCAAAGACCCAGCAGAGGAACAGGTGGAAATTCAAAGTGATTCTGTTAACAGAGTTGTGATATTTGTATATCATAATTTGTTTTGCATGGGCAGTCAAGAATACTGAAAATGGAAGAAGGAGAAAAGTTAGACTGGGCCACAGCTGAAGCACTGGCTTTGGGTTCCCTACTCTGTCAAGGTAAACCTTTCTACTCACAAGAGTCCCTCTACAACTATGTATACCATTAGGCTAGCATAGCAGTACCAAAGGAATTGGCCATATACCAGCCTGGCAAAATAGTTCATAACTGCATTGCTAAATTTAATGAGGAAGTTTTTAGTTTGGACATACAACTGTATTTCTCATTCTCTATAAAGTATTTCTTGGCTTGTTTTGTTCATCAGATTTCTATTGTTGAAACAGTATCCAAGTCTTGGAATTGCTTGGAAATAGTGGGTTAAACTATCAAAGTTGTGGATTTAATTCTGGCCAATATTTTTAAACTTTTTGATTCTAACAAAATGTTTTGTTCGAACCTGTTCAGATACATTTCATATATATTATGGCAGGCCTGCAACTTGTTATCTTCTGATTTAAGACAGAGAGGGTTTCAAACAAAGATAACCAAGTATCTTTTTCTGGGCGGGGGCCAGCACACGGTATATTGTGCAATTGTTCTTGACCCTTCCTGAGCCCTTGGGATGGAGCAAAGAGGCAAACAAAAGGAATATAAATCTTTATAATAACAGAGAGGCTGTTGAATTTAGAAAACAATTATTTTATTTGTATCTTGCACTTTTTCCCAAGGAGCTACAAATGGAGTGAATGATTTTACTTCAATTTCATTGTTGCAGCATCTTTGGGAAATAAGTTAGACTGAGCAGATAAGGACTTGGTCAAAGCCACTCAGTAAATTGAATTGAGATCAGAACTCAGACCTCCTTATCTTTCCTTTCCATTTGAAGGAAAGGAGGCAGGCTAAGTTTTTTTCCAGAGAAGTAGAGCCCCCCCCCCCCCCAAGGTTTAGTACAAAATCTACCCCCAGACCCATCAGTAGAATGCATCCAAAACAGAGATTAAGGAACAGTCAGTGCTGGAAGAAAAGAATAAATGTGGTTACAGTGATTGACTTACTTGAATTTGGGAGATCTGGGTTCAAATGATCACTGAACCGTGATACTCCCTGGGTGACTTTGGTCCAGTCACTCTGTGTCTCAGCCTGATGAACCTCATACAGTTGTGCTCACATGAGAGAATATAAATGTTAACTGATATAAATAAATAGATGCAATCAATGAATAAAGAAATGTTTCCATGTGAAAGAAAGGAACAACTTTGATGTTGAGACCTGAATAAAAGTATTGATTTAAAGAGAGTTCTGTTGGAAGAAGAGACAGTGTTTCTTGAAATATTGGGCTATTATAATTATGGCTTTATGTACAGGTTTCAATATTCGCCTGAGTGGTCAAGATGTCGGCAGAGGAACATTCAGCCAGCGGCATGCAATGTTGGTTTGCCAAGAGACGGGCGAAACCTACATCCCTTTGAATCATATGTCAGCAGATCAGAAGGGTTTTCTGGAGGTAAAGCTTAATGTTTAGCTGAGGCCTATTTCATGATATTGCCTCTTTCTTAAATTTCAATCACTTAGCAGGAAGTGAGCCCTATTGAACTCAGAAGGATCTACTGCTAAGTAGATAGGCACTGGATTATGCTGTCTGTTCGTGTAATGCTGATATTTTGTGCCTCTGCAACATAAGCTGTGGTTTATAAGGCTTCAGAGCTATTTTATGAACAAAAACAAATTAAATTCCACAGCTTGCTAGGTTTCACAGAGGCTGAAATCTTGTTGCTTAGCATAGTAAATTGCAACTAGAGTAAGCCGTCTGAATCAGTGGGGATTTGGTGAGTCATCTTCTCTGTAAGTTCCATTGATTCAATGGGCCTACTTTAGTGGTGATTTCCTAAGCTAAGTAACAGGATTTCAGCCAATGGGTCCTAATGTAGGAAACCATGATCCCCCCCCCCCCCCCATATCTGATAATGCAGTCCCACTGAGTTGAAAGAACACTATGTCCAGGTAAATATGTCAAGTTTTGTAAACTGAGATTATTTCTCTTGTATATCTTTAAAAATTGCTATTTCTAAAGCCAGGCATCAACTTCAATTAAAAAATGACTGTATATATTTTAGCATGCATGCTTCCTGAAAAAATGTTCTTTTACTTCTAGTACTCATGTTTTCATTGTTATTATTTTTAGGTGAGCAACAGCCCCCTTTCAGAAGAAGCTGTTCTTGGCTTTGAGTATGGCATGAGTATTGAAAGCCCCAGCTTGTTGCCCATTTGGGAAGCTCAGTTTGGAGATTTCTTTAATGGAGCACAAATAATATTTGATACGTTTATCTCTGGAGGTGAGATTCAGATGTCTGCATCTGATACAAATATGTTGACTTACATTTTTACTGTTCATGCTGACTTCTCACTGCTCATTCTAGCATCTCATCTCCTCAGATTGTTTTCTTTTCATGTTGCTATCATATCTGAGTTTGAAGTCTATGTAACATTCCTTCATGTCTTTGTAAGCATTTCTGAAAGATGGTCCTTCAATCCTATACAGGGAGTAAAACTCCTTGGACCATAGTTATAAAGATGCTTACAGGGGAGCAATCATCACTGAATACAATGTTACTTCCTTCTGAGTAGACATGCATAGTAGACATACAGTTGACTGATGGCTCCATGGTTTGGAGATGAATGTGTGAATTGCGTATCACTTGAAGTATGTCACAACTGTTTTTCCCCCATTGCAACCATCATAACGGGCTCATGGATACCTAGTATATGAACAAGCCTACAGCAAAGGGAGAAATATCAGAATCTTCTTCTGTCTGAAACTTTGTTAACATGTCATTCTTCGTCTGGAGCATACTTGGTTTAATGTCTAGTACCAGCCAGGCAAAGCAGGATTCATATGGTTTCAAACAAGAGGAATGCCACATTGTTGTGCTGAGTGTGTTTATGTCATTTTGGTATCTACAGTGATGCTGTTTTCCTTTTTGTTAATCTTGACCTTCTCTAGGGGAAGCAAAGTGGCTCATACAGAGTGGAATAGTAATTCTTCTTCCCCATGGCTATGATGGTGCAGGACCAGAACATTCTTCTTGTCGTGTTGAACGTTTCTTACAGGTAGCTAGATGTGTCACATAAAGAAGTAGAGTAAAATTACATTCCAAACAGTCTGTCCTTCTGTTGGCTGCTGTACTTACTTCCTGAAGAAGTTGTGTGGTTGAGTTATCCTTACCATACTGTGCAACCAAAAACATCAGGGCTTGGAATTAATGTGTTAGATTTAGCACATTAAAGTTGAATAGTTCAATTGTTATTAACAAACAAATGCATGTACATTTTTTTGAAATTAGTAACTTTCATGTTTTAACATTACTTTCAAAATAGTGCATTCCTCCTCTTTAACACACAAGCAATATTTTTAATGCTAATTTATTAAATCTAAGGCGTTCTGTGCAAGCTCTGCAAAACAATTTGCATGGGAAAGTAATTACACTTGGCTGGTGCTAGGGAAATCTGGACATCTGTTCCATAGGTGATCTTAATTTGGCCTCTATATGCTATGCAGATTATGTTATTTTTATTGCTGACATTAGATTGTGATAAAAACAAGAATGGAAATCTTACCTGGATTTATTATAACCTTACATCAATCTGTATCTTGTCCTGTTTAAAAAGTCCTGAAGTACGTCCGGCTTCTCCATTCCGAAGAATGGAGAAAATTACTGTATTCTTCGAGCCTGATCAACATGTTTCAGACATTGTGTACTTTCACTGAGGATATGCTGATGACTTGCACTTGACTGGCTTGCAGTTTGGTTCACACTTTCTTCCTTTCACAGATGTGTAATAGCTCAGAGGAAGGAGTTGATGGTGATCACATCAATATGTCTGTTGTACATCCAACAACTCCAGCACAGTATTTCCACTTACTCCGCAGACAAATGGTTCGAAACTTCCGGAAACCTCTCATTGTCGCTGCTCCCAAAATTCTTCTCAGGCTGCCTGTGCGTAAAAAGACTTCTTATTTGGTTTTTACCAAAATGCTCTCATCCCTTGTATTCTAACAAGGACGTGTGTTAGCTGCTTAGCTATTATTTCTTGCCAGGTATTGCTTATAATATATTTATTTAAAGGATTTGTTTCCCATTGTCAAGCCAAAAAAGCATCCCAAAGTTGCTTACAGATGAATAAAAAAAACAAGGCAGCCCTGTCCTCAGGCTTTCAGTCTAAAATATGTACCAGAAGAGGATGTGGAGAAGAACAGAAACAAAGGCAGGGAGAGAGGAGAGGAGAAAAAAGTAAACCCAGACAGCAGATCTTAACGTTACTGGCCAGAATTGTAATGAGGATTTACACACATGTAAGTGAAATCTTATAAATGGCAATGGGAAATTGCAGCTAATTAACAAGGTGCCAGTTGCGTTTCATGTCTGTCACATGACTAGGCTCACAGCAAGGAACATGGCCATTACCTAGTTCATTAGTGGCAATTAGAGATGGGGGTATTCGTATAGCCCCGCACAGGTGGTGATATCGAGGGTCCAGCCCCATGGGGCCGGACAGTCCACTCACTGATCCGCCGCTGCCGTGGACGCCATGATTCTACCAATGGCTCCGCAGTGCGCGATCGGCTCGCCACTCCTGGCAGGAAGCGGAAGGACAAGCCTCGCTGCAAGGTTGAAGAGTGGCTCGCAGATCGCGATCTGCAGAGCCATTGGAAGAATCGCGGTGTCCGCGGCAGCGGCGAATCGGTGAGTGGACCGTCCGGCCCCATGGGGCTGGACCCTTGTTATCGCCACCTGTGTGGGGATATTTGTATTTGTATACGAATATGAATACCCCTATCTCTAGTGGCAATTCTCTACCATAACTTACTTATACTATTATACAGCTTGCACATGCATAAATTGTCAACAGGATTCCAGCCACAATTTTTGTAACAGACTGCTGAGGTGAAAACATTTACTGGCTGGCTACTGTGGCTCTCAGCAGAGCCAATGAAATAATCATATGAGTGTAGGTGGAGTCAGTGACAGGGTTCATTCCCACATGTGTGTTGACAGGGGGCAAATAATATGGGAGCTGGCCATATGATTGGCCTTCCCCATATACTTCATCTGGATGTAATTAAAATGTAATTGGAAGAAGCCACTGGGAAGTAACTCTGATACAATTGCAGTAACACATAGGCACTGGCAAAACTACTCCTTAAATATCTCACATACTTTGAAAACCCGATTAGGGTTACTATAAGTCATATGCAAGTTGACAGCACATAACACAAAATACAAAGGCTACTTATTTTATTTGTATATCTGTCCATTTATATTACTGAAAATAATTTGTTATTAAATTAATTGCAGTCATCAAAGTACTGCCTGTCTTAGAGAACATTAATCTACATTTAATCTTCTTTTTACTTTCACTTCTCCAGTACTAAAAAGGGTTATGTGGAAGATCCATCACATGGCTATATTATATTTAGGACCTGGGTATTGGGCATATCACTATATCACTGCATTTCATCTCCTTTAGTAATTTTATATCAAAATATAAAATTACATTTCATAGTCTAAGTGTGGCTGAAGTTTAACCTGGGAATGTAATTTTTCAAGATACTAGTTTTGTTGCATTTTTATTTACGATTATTATTTAATTTATTAAAAACATTTCACCTATCACTGTAATGGAACAGTGTTTTACCTAGTGTTTTCAAAAATTGCTTTCAAGTTGCTCACAGGTCTGTTCAATAAATCTACAGTCCAGAAACTATACAACTATGTGTTTAAATACTGAGCTTGAACTATACTTATTAGACATCCATTTAACTTTTCCCATATCCATTCTGTAGGCTGCTGTGTCAAGCATACAGGAAATGGCACCTGGAACAACATTCAGACCAGTCATTGGCGATTCAACGGTGGAGCCTAAAAAGTAAACTGTGTTTCTGGTGGTTTTAGAATTCAGCATTCCAAAGAAGTGTCTGGCAGGCAGAAAAAAAGCATGATAGCCCATGATGCAGTGAAACATTTCAGTCTCAGCAAGAGTCATATTTGAGTAAAGATTACAGGAGTCTAATATAGAGCATCTTAATTGTCTCGGAGCAAGAAGAAGGTGGGGTTGGGCGAAAGATAGCCTATAGCTTTGTGTAAACAGTCATGTCAATTCATGTTTATTGTTAAAATAGTCCAAGCTTTCGATGGCAATATCCTGTGCCATCTTCGTCAGGGAAGGCAAGATATCAACTCAAATAGAGCTAACCTTAAATACCTCCAGATACAATCAGAAGCAGCTGGGTGGACAGTCAGACCAAATTCAGGCAGATTTACGTTAAAGAGCCAGTCCCCTACATTGGCCAGCATTATATAAGGGCAACCTGCCAAGTCTATCCAGTTTGCAAAACAAAGACTTCCAACAAGCACTAAAAGTAACACTGCTATCTCTGTTGATGGAATGTGGCACACATTTTATCAAGAGAGCCTCAATAATAATTCTCTCCCAGAATTGACTGGTTTTGGCCAATACTTGTACCCCATTCCATTGGGGCTGATGACCATATTTGATCCAATGCTCGGCCAGTCCAGATTTTTCAAGCTGTTGTAATCTTAATGTATTGTGAAGGTTCTGAAAAGGTCAGGCTGAGAAAGCGTAACAGGCCCACTTACCAGTGAGTTCCATAGTACATGGGAGACTAGATCCTGGATCTCCTCAAGCCCCAATTCCACAGTCTAATCATTACACTACACGGGCTTTCTTTTGCATTCAGAGATGGTTGTTCAGACCGCTACACAGGAAAAACACAAAACAATTAACATGAAACAAGCTGCATTTATATGGATTGTCTTTCCTCAGCAGTTAAATCTTCTTAATGTCTTAATGGCACTGTCTTTGGCTCAGTGTACTTGAAATCATTCCAGTCTTTCTGCCCTACAGTGTCAGCACAGTGATTCTCTGTTCCGGGAAACACTACTACGCCCTGGCAAAACACCGGGAGACACTTGAAGAAAAGAAGCAGACTACTGCAATTATCAGATTAGAAGAACTGTGCCCTTTCCCATTAGAGGCTCTGCAGCAGGAGATGAACAAATTCACTAATGCCAAAGGTTGGTGGGTGCTCGCTCTTTAGAAGGATCGGGACACCACTTGGGCTACAGCTACACTGGCAAATACCACGGGATTTGCGGCGGGTATAAAATGGATGAATTCAATTTTTTTTTTTTACTGATCACAAGACACAAAGATCAATTCAAATCAATTCAGCCCTTTTTTGCTCCAGAGTTTTTTCTCTGCTGCTGGGAACTTCTACTTTTTTTCAAGCTGGAATGATTTGAAGGGACTTTACCCCATGTGAGCAGTTGTTTAGTTCTGCAAAATGACGTGTGTGTGTGTGTGGGGGGTGTTGTTGTAGTGACATAGGCAGTTGGAGCATGATGTTTAGGGACTGCAGGAACACCTGTCCCCGAGATCTATCCCCCAAGTGTCCCAGATTTCTTTTTTTAACAAATTAGTTTAGCACTGTCATTGCATTGATGTACTAGTTTAGTGCTAGACCACCTTGGCACAGAAAAAAAAATCAGCTCAGAGTCCCACTTTCCCAACCCATCACTCTTTCTTCTGCACTATAGACCCTTCTACTTTTTAAAAGTCAAATCCTTTCTCTTTCCACAATGCAGAAAGGAAAGACCAGCCACACATACACAAAACAATGCTTAGGCGAAGAGCCTTCCCCCTCACCTCCTGCGTCATGAGGGAGGATGAGAATGTGTGCGTGCACACACCAGCATTTACCTCTCTCTGCAAAGCCTCTCTCCCAAGACACTTCTCATTTTTAACAGCTTTCCTAGGCAGAGCTCCTGTTTATTTATTTTTTTACAGCTTAACTAGCTATTTGGTCATCAGAACAAAATGAAGAAATAGTCATTGAGGACAGAAAGCCTTCTTAAGGCAGTTTCTTTAAACTGCGCCACCTACAGGCACTTCAAATGGAACTGCAATTAGAAGGATCTTTTTTCTCCTCTGCTTGTGTGGCCTCTTATATGGAAGAGAGTAAAATGCCCTGGTGTGACTTCACAACGAGAGAATGTGAGTTGATGCGCATTTCGCTTGCTGTGTAGTCGCACCCTTAGTTGTCTAGAGAGGGGTTGGACCTCATTTGCTCTTTGCCCCAATTCTTTGTATAATTTGGTATATGTGCTTTCAAAGTTGAAACTGATAGCCTTCTCTTATGGCTGTGGATCCTACACCGCCAATTGTCCCAGGTTGTATCCTGGAGGAGTTTCATATAGTCCTTGAGACCACAATGAAAACAATAACAAAAAACAAAGGAGCAGTTCCTTTTCCTCTATGAAGTTTCTACACCATGCTTAAGAGAAGACCCATTCTCTGAAGGGAACAAAGAGGGCTGAGTGAGCAATCTAAAAACCACAGGTAACTTGTGAACACTGCAGCTATCCCACTTTTTTGTCTATAATGGGGTGGATGACTTCTGGCTATAGATGGGCACGAACCGCCAGTTGGGTGGTTTGTTTCTCGACTGAACAGCTGATCTGAGGTTCAGTGCCCTGCCCCCTCCAGCAAGTTCCCACTCAGTGGCAGTGCTCCACCCCACCTCCTCTGGGCATTGGCACCAAGTGGGCACCTGCTGGAGGGGGTGGGGTGTCGAACCACAGATCAGCTCTTCAGCCGCGAAACAAACTGTGCCGAAGCAGTAGTTTGTGTCCATCTGTACTTCTGGCCTCTTCTGTCCAACAAAGCCCTTACTCCCCCCCTCTCCAACCGGCCATGCCTTCTCCCAGAGATACTGACTACTAATCTCTGATCAGTAATTGGGGATTGCAGGGATACCCTCTTTTGCTCTCATCTGGCAGTTCTCAGCAGGCCTGGGTTAGTTCCTGGAAGTGGCAGCTAAGAAAGATCTGCTGCTCCTTCCCTCCCTTCTTGCAATGTGGAAGGGGGAATGGAGAATCAAAGTCAGCCCCACTCTGCTAGCATTTGAAGGAGCCTAGAATGTACATGTTTTCGACATGGGAGGAGATAGCTTCTGCTTTCTATGACTGAAAAGATGCAATAGAGAACCTAGACTTCCGAATAGAAGCTAGGTAAGAGGTTGATCGGAATACACGAATGAGCATTCTTTAGCTTTCCCTTGAGTTGTCTGAAGAAGTGGGCTTGTCTACAAAAGCTCACATCAATATATAGCAGTTAGTCTTTAAGGTGCCACAACGTTTTTGTCTTCTTTTTTGTTTTGCTTTTGCCTGACATGCCAGCACAGACTAACATGGCTGCCTCTTCTAAAACTTGAGCTTTCTGATTTCTTACACAGCATTTATCTGGAGTCAGGAGGAGCCACAGAACATGGGGCCCTGGGCATTCGTGTCTCCAAGGTTTGAGAAGCAACTGGCCTGTAAGGTAAAATCTCAATATTATCAGCCAAGTAAAACTGAGTTGAGCCTGAAATCAAGGTTTGTCAGCCTTATTAGCACAATAGTATGAAGGTACATGAAGTGGCAACATTGCTGAAGCTAAGCAGGTGGAGCAGGCAATGCTGACTTTAATTCTACATGGGTGGGCCATGTATATAAGAAATAATAGTGGTTTTGTACATACACGTAGATTTCTTCACAACAGTATCCATGGGACTTTCATGTCAAGAAAGCTAAGGCAGCAATGGCTTTCTGCTTAGGTGGGAATAAGTCCACATGTACACAAACAGGACTTACTTTTTCGTTAATGTCCATAGGGCAGATTCTCGTTCTTTTTCTCCCCAAAGTGGAAGCCTTAGAGCATAGGTTCTTAACCTGTGGTCTGCGGACCCCCTTGGGCTGCAATGTCCTCACAAGTGGTCCACGAAGGCTTGAAGAAATCTTATGATCTTTTCTAGTTAAAACAGAATGAATGAATGAAAGAAAGAAAGCAAGGAAGGGAAGGAAACGTAGAACAAAATCTTAATTTCCCTTGATGTGTAAAACTTGGCTTTTCTAACCTACCGCCTCCATTAAAAACAAACATAAGTAAAAATAGGTTATGAAAACAACTGTTTGATAGTCTATAACTGTTTGATATTTCTGCACATGGTGAGAACATGCAAGTGAATGATGCTGAGTCGCCGAGAGACAGCATGTGACATTTCTTGCTACTGCGCAGATAGTCAGAAGCCACGGGAAGAGAGTCGGAGTCATTCAATGTCAGTGTGAGTGAGTGGATGGACTTTGTGATCATGTTTCTTCTTCAATTTCTGCTAGTAAAACCATTTGATTATTGTCGGGTAAAGTGACTTTTGATATTATTGTAGTGAATTTCATAACAATAAATTTTAGCTGAGCCTCACAATGGATCACTGGCTGAATTTGAAACATAAAAGAACTGATGGTGTTGATGAGGGTGCATCCTGTTCAAAGCAAAATGAAGCTTCTTCCAGTCATCTTAAAAAGTGTCGCTGTTATAGCAAGGAATATCTGTCGATTGGCTTCATGTGTACAAGCAACTACCACAGTGTGTGTTGTGTTACAAGATATTATCCAGTGAGGCCATGAAACCATCAACATTGTGAAGATATCTCAATGACATAAAGAACATGGCACAAAGAGCATCAATTTTTTTTCCAAAAGTAAGGAGCATGTGTTTCAGGAATGTAAGAAAATGGTAAAAAATACTGTAACTGGCTGTAACAATTAAACTGCAAGAGAGGGCCTCATTTGAAGTTTCTCAGCAAAACAGGAAGACCGCACACAATAGCTGAAGAACTTATATTACCTGCTGCAAAAATCATGGTTTCTGCATTGATCAGTGAGAAAGCTGCCAATGACCTTTCCTTAGCACCTTGGTCAAATGACACAGTTAAGAAGCGAATTGACAGTTTGTCATCCAATATCAAGGTACAATTATCAGAAAGAATTTGCATGTCCTCCAGCTTTGCACTGCAATTGGATGAAAGTGCAGACATAACAAAGTGACCTTACTGTGCCACATTAGCTGAGCACAAGAAAAATGTTTTCAAAGACATACTTTTCATCTCCTTGTTGGTACACACTACAGCTGAAGAAGTATTTAACAGCTCAAACAAGTTTATAACATTTCATGACATGGATTGGTTGAAATGCATTCGAATTACCACAGACGGCACGAGTAATGTCTGGAATGCTTACTGAACTTGAAGCATGGATTAAGCAAATCATACTGTTGGTGACTTGATATCATTGCTGCATACATAGGGAAGCTCTAGTTGCTAAGAAGATACCAGAAAAACTAAAGCAGGCCTGAAATGAATCAGCCAAAATTGTCAATTTTATAAAAAGCAAATCACTGAAATCAAGACTGAAGTTCAAGTTGAAGACAAGATCGAAGCAAAGATCGAAAGTTGGAATGGTGGCATCATCGCCTATCGAACTGAAACAATGAGACATTTGCAAACCTCGCAAGTTTTCTTGGTTCCACCGACAAAGAGTTGTCTGAGGAGGACACATCACTTATGGCACAACATTTGGAAGATTTGCAGCATAGTTTCCGTGAATATTTTCCTGTTCCTGATGCAAGCAAAAACTGGATTAGAGGTCCATTTTCAGTTAATGTGTATGAACTAGAGGGGTTCACAGCAGCAGAGGAAGACAAGCTCATAGAAATATCCACGGATGGTGCTCTGAAACTGCAGTTCAAGGAACAATCCCTTCCAAATTTCTGGGCTCACCTACAAGCAGATTTTCCAGAACTATTGAAGAGGGCTATGAAAGTATTGATGCCTTTTGTAATGACATACTTAAGCGAAAAATCATTATCTGCTCTCCTTTATCTTAAAAATAAGTGTAGAAACCGTTTGAAAAACATAGTGTCAGAACCCAGAATACAAGTTTCAGCTATTAAACCCAATATAACAAGCTTGTAATTGAAATGCAGCAACAGCCTTCTCATTAATTATAATTATATATGTTTCCTTTTTCCCCACCATTGAGATACAATTTTTTACAAATAGTTTCCTTTCCCCCCACCATTAATGAGATACAATTTTTTACAAATTATATTCATGTCATTTTCTAGCTTTTATTTTCATGTGACGTAATTTCAGTTTCTCCAGCACGATGATGATGATGATGATGATGATGATGATGATGATGATGATGATGATGATAATAATAATAATAATAATAATAATAATAATAATAATAATAATAATAATAATAATAATAATAAACTTGCAGAAAATATAACTTGCCGGCCTCCAAAAACCCATGGGACCATCAGGCAGAGAAGGTGTCAGAAAATGAGGAAGTCAAGATCTTGTGGGATTTCCGGATCCAAACAGATAGACACCTTGAACATGACACACCAGACATAGTAACAATAGAACGAAGAAATGTCTGGATCATTGACATTGCAATTCCAGGGGATGCCAGAGTTGAAAATAAAGAATTGGAAAAACTATCAAAGTACAGAGACCTGGCAATTGAAACATCTCGCCTCTGGAAGAAACACACTTCAGTGGTCCCCGTAGTCATTGGGGCTAAAAATATCAAGAAATTTCACATAGTACTATAAGGAGTTGCAGATCTCAGAAATCACACTATCAGAGCTACAAAAAAACAGCAATATTAGGAACAGCATGCATACTGTGTCGATATTTAACAGATACTTAGGGTTTTGGTTAAAACTTGTATGTTATATAATGCCAGTCAATTTTTTTTATAATTTTGACTGTGCCTGGAGTTTTTGAATAATAATAATAATAGTTATTGTTGTTGTTTTGTATGGGATAATTCCAATAAAAATATTATAATAGCAAAATGTGCATTAACAGATTTATTTCTCCCTTCTCTCCAAATTTGAAGACCCTTCATGAGAAGCATTAAATAAATACTGGATGCACTTGAGTTAAGTCTTGGTGGTCCGTGGCAACAAAAGATATTGAAAGTGGGTCCGTGGTAAAGAAAAGGTTAAGAACCGCCACCTTAGAGCAATATCTTCACCTTTAAATGAAAGTCTTGGTTCTAAAGAAGGTTAACATGTGCTGCTTGACTGTTCTTAGGAATTTACTGCTAATGGACATATTATGGGATTGTGGAGCTAGGTATTCAGGTTTAATGGGGAGGCAGCTTTTAATAGTGTGCCTCCTTGGATGTATGCCGAAGCCAAGATGAAACTGAAGAATGAAAAATAAAAAAAGGTACATGCTAATAATATTATGTAAGCTCCTGGGCCTTATTCTTGTTTTCTTTTATTGTTGACCTGACTGCAGACTAAAGCTAAAGAATGCAATTTTGCACACAATTGGATCGTGTTTAAAAAAAAAAAAAAAAAAAAAAACCAGCGTGTAAGACCTATGCAACAAACTGGGACCATCTCCTTGTCAACATGCATAGGATTGTGCTACTTTTTGACTATGACAGGATTTGAGCAGCTTGCATGTAGGATTGTAACCTGAATGATTGGATGAGTACGTTTAATGTCAGTCAGATAAGCTTTAAAGGACCAGTGTGTAATGCCATTCTCCCATCTTTTAATTGCAGCTCCATCTTGTAAGCAGACCGGCTTTACCAGCACCTGCAGTGGGCATTGGAACATTACACCAGAAACAACAGGAAGACCTCCTCACCGAAACGTTCGCTTGAGACTTGTATACTTTATAACTTTTTTAGGGCTAAAATAAATGGTATCTGGCTGTGGAGTTCGATTCCCCACTATGCCTCCTTGACAGGGGCTGGATGTGGTGATCTATAGGGTCCCTTCCAGCTCTGCAGTTCTATGATGATGATGATGATGAATACAGGAAGATTGCAAAAATGCCTGAGTTTGCCTGCAGCATGTGCTGCTTAAAATTGTGGCACACAAATCAGCCAGTGTAAAATGTGTTAAGCCTTAATTCATTTTAGTGTAGAGTTGAGCAGCTGCTTAACTCTCAGTGGTAGAATTTAACGGGATTGGATCATGACCACTTTGGTTTGCTCACGCACATATTTAAGTACAAAATGTTTAAATTTTCAAATTATTTATGGAATTCTTTAAATCTTAATCTGTGTCATGATGCTAATGCTCCAGCACTTTTGTGAATGGATAGTTAAACCTGCAGGTATTTTAACTTCCCTTGGCAGAATAAAACAAAAAGGCAGAATAAAATTGCTGAATGAGCTGGGAGGATGAAATGCTTCACTGCAGTAAATGTTAATAATTTAAAAGAACTTTTTGTGGAAAGGAGCTCTGAAAGAGTTTTATATAGAAATTATTCAGTCTAGTAACTTCTTTCCTTTCATAGACTTTTAGATTTATTTACGAAACATGGTAAAATTAAACCAGGGGAGTTTATTGTACTCATAGCTTTAAAAAAAGAAAAAAAGAAGTTTCATTCTTCTGCAGAGGGTAAAAAAAAAAAGAGAGAGAGAGCTACATTAGCTTATTTTATACAAGCAGTAGATGAAGCAGTAAAAAATGTTCCTGGGTTGTAACACTTAAGACTGTGAATGGGTGGGAATTGCTTTATTGAATGTACACGAGTGGGGAAATTACTGTATGTATTAAATTAGTATATTGTCCCTGATATCCAGGGTTTTATATGCTGGCGATTTGTTCTACTAGGATTAGGGTTCAGTCTTGCAGTCCTCCCCTTGCAGTCAGAAGTGATATAATTCAGGAATGGTTTTACCACCACTTCTGCTCTTTATATGAACAAGGTCTTAGCAACAGAAAATGATGGCCATTGTCTTTAATGTCTCTTCCTGGGAAAGCAGATTCTTTTGTTATACTCTAAGTGAACAGAAGCTGATAAAGAAACAGTGCCAGGAAAAAATGAATGCCATTCTGAATGCTATGTGAATATAGAGTGTTGTCAGAAAAGCATGTTAACATTTTTAAGCAGTTTTTCAATTTGCCTTCATTGCATTTTCACTGGACTGTTGCTGCTTATGACCCAAGCCTTTTGTGGGTCACAAAAATTGATTCCCAGTCTCTTCCATGTGCCAATGATAATAAAAGATACGCTGTTTTGTAATGTGGCCTGCTTTCCTGTTTCCTCAAACCATTGGGAGAGCTAAACACGATGAGGCAATTGACTAACAGCTGGTGGTAGATGACTTTTTCCTCCCAGGAGGATAGATGCTAAGCTTTCCCTTTCTCTAGCATCACAACTCTAATTGCATTTAGAGAACTCTACGACTGCTTTAACATACAAAAGTCTGATTATATGATCCCAGTTCTTCCACATCAGGTATAGTTTGTCCTCAGGTTTCCAGGGTTCATTTCTGTGGCATTCTGCCACTAGGCATTACTGAGTGGTACTTCATCAGCCAGAATCCTACTAGTGATTTATGCATGCAAAGTGAAATTGCATACATTGCAGCAGGAAATAGTTACTAGTTAAGGAGGTGCCAATCGCGCAACCAGGAATGCAACAAGCACCTTGTTCACTACCAGCATGTTGCTGCTGTGGCGTACACAATTCCACTTATGAATGTACTATAAATTGTCAGTAGGATTCTGCCATGTGTAATGACTACTCTGTCATTACAGAGTAGTCATTGACTAGATGGGCGGGGTATAAATGCAATAAATAAATAAATAAATAAATAAATAAATAAATAAATAAATAAATAAAGCAATTCTTCAGGATTTGTCACGTTGTTGGAGGTGACCTGATGGCACATAACAGAGAAGAACAAGAGAAATTAATGTACCATTGTAACAAAAATGAAGTTTGTGCATCACTTGAAGCCTGGAAGTACCTGAACATATGTACATCAGGATGATTGCCCTCTGATAGGCTCCATCACCTTAGCCTACAAGTGTACACATGTATGTTCCCATACATCTGGTAATCATGCTAGCAAACTGTAGCCCAATAAAGCCCCCCTCCCCCCCCCATTTCCTGCACACATTCCCATGAGCATGCTTTTGACAAGAATATTCCTTTCAATTTGACAATGTAGGATGACAATTTGGGCTGTTCTGGTTTAACACTTAAGCCAGATGAAGCTGAGTTCAGTATGCTCATCTTTGGGGCTGATGGTATAGTGGTAGAAATGGTTGTAATGTTGGCTGTTCAGATTTACACCTGCCGCAAAGTGTCATAGGTTTCTCTTCTCTGCAGTCGGGGGCTGGAGGCTGACTCCACTGTCCCAGCTGAATTGGCATCTCAGTGTTGCTGCGTGTTATCAAAGCTGTCCTTGAATTACTAAAGGTGACCACTACAATCAAGACAGGAGGCTGTAGGGTCAAGAGACAGGCTCATTACAAGCTCTTCTGATGAACAGAAGACTACCTGATCCTATTATCAGCCCATTGACTGATGTGCAGTACTATCTTTTCTGATAATTATCCGTAGAGTAGTGATCAAGAATCACTGGATTGCACTATTCTACCTAGCTTGTTTGGGAAAATGGGGAGATTGCTCTCTTGGCTATGCAAAGCCAACCTGCTCTTGCCTACTATCTGACCAGAGGTGTGGGGCTGGGTCAGTCTCAATCTCCTCCTCCTATTGAGCTTAGCCTCAGCACATACTGTGTAAGTGTGTGCGGGAGAGGTCCAGAAAGGAAGAGAGGGAAGTGGCAGCAGCACCCTGATTGTGCCAACCTTTGGCTGCAGTGCCTTGGGAACTGCCGGCCACGACATGAACCAGCCACCACTGACCAGAGCTGAGTGGTGGCTGCCAAAACCAATAGTTCCATGTCATCTCTTTAAAATGCAGCAATGAGAAGGGAGTACTCAAAGGCAATCACACCAGAAAGCTCTCTCAGTGACTGTTACAGCACAACCGCCAATAAAATCTAGTTGTGAGGGAGAAGTAGAGGATTTTGATCTAGAATTTCTGACACTGAAATTTAGCCCCCAATCCAGTGTTACAGCAGTGCAGGAGTCCTGCTACACCATAATTTTTCCCTTCTGTCTCCCAATCCTCCTCCTACCTCCCCTATGGAAATGGCTCCCATTCCCATAGAGCTGGTTTCAGCACAGGGGTTAGGCTGCCTGCCCAGTTCCACTGATGGAAGAAGTTTTTTTCAGCCCACGTCTCCCATTGGATTGAAGTATCTGAATAAATTCGTGGAGGTCCTACTCCGGTGTTACATGGAATTGAGTGGACTTGATGATCCATACATAGGTCCCTTCCAGCTCTGCAGTTCTAACATGATGGTGATGAGGTCTCTGTGGCAAATGAGAATGAAAGCCTTATGCGGTCACGCATTATAAACGTCACTGCTTGTTTGCTGCCACTTTCAAATCAGTGGATCACGCATTATAAAAACATTTTTTGAGATCACGCATTATAAACGTCATACAATCGACCACGTACGGCATTTACAGTTTTCCACATTTGCTCTTTTACGCCTCTTTCCAGACTTCGAGTGCTATTTCTGAATGAGAATGAACTGGAAGACTTTTTTCGGGGTGGGACGCTAAAAATCGGAACGTGACCCTTTCTTCGGATCAAATAAAGCCGGTTGAATCCATGAGGCGGTTAAAAGGGGGTGGGGGGCTTTTCCGGAAGGAAGGCGAGAAAGGTTCCTCTTTCCGACTCGCAAAACCGCTTCTCTCCCCCGCCACCTCGCGTTTCCTTAGGTCAGCCCGCAGGAAGGGGTTGGGGGGGGTGCTCCGTCCCCTTCCGAGGGAAGGCGGAGGGACGGGAAATCCTTCGGGAAGGGCTTTCCTCGACCCTTCTCTCCGCCACCACTCTATCTTTCCGATCTCTGTGGCTGCGCCCTGGCGCCGGAAAAGAGCGTCACGGACCACGTGAACAGCTGCAAGCCGCGGGAGCGACGGGGACGGCCCGGCTGGCAGGCAGGCAGGCTCAGCTCGGCTCGGGGATTCCCCGTGAGTGAGACCTTCGGACGCCGAGCGCAGGCGGATCCCTCCTCCGGGCGCCGCCCCCTCCTCCGCCAGCATGGGAAGTGAGTCGCGGGACGGGGTGGAGGAGGCTCCTGGGAGGGACGGGAGCTGGGCGTTTAACTCCTCCTTGCCCGCCTGGCTCCTCATGCCTGCCCAGAGCTGCCTTGTCGCCCAGGGACCCGGTGCTTCCGCTGCCTCCACGCCAATGCTAACCGGCCCGGCTGCGACTCTGGCAGCAAAAGTCACCCCTCGCGACATGGCTCTCCTTCTAAGGCGCTCCAGGGGTTCCAGCTTCAAAACATCCCTGTAGGGGTGGGTGCGAGGGAGATTAGGTTGAAGCCGGACTGCAGCCCTCTGTTGTTGGACTCAGCTTTCATCATCTCTAATCATTGTTGCCGAGGGTGAGAGATGATGGGAATTGTAGTTCAGCAACATCTGGAGAGACACGTGTTCTCCGTTCCTGACCTAAAGCCACCTACGGAGGATGCAGTGATGTTCTTGGAGGAGGGCTGTGTCCCCATTGTGTGTGTTGCCTTAGAATCAGGTTCAACATTTAGCTTCCCATGTGGATCAGCACAGAGATGGGGAATGTGTAACTCTCCCAATACATTTCACTTTACCACTGGCTAACCCTAATGGGACATCATCTGGAGAGTCACACATCTGGAAAGTCCCATCACTCAGTTCAGTGCAAATCAGGGGAAAAGAGTCAGGCTGCTTATAGATCAGGAAAACCTAGTCTTTGTTTTTAGGAAATAATACAGAAGGAATAGTGCCATAAGTCTAAAAGATGTTGGCAGAAGAACTTATCAGTATATTAGTTTGGGGGAAAACATTGAGGGAATTTACAGGGATGATGCAATGTGAAGGTGTAGGGAATAAAAAGAACGTTTACGTTCATGTCAGCCAAAGAAAATATGCTAGAAGTTATTCATAAATAGTACCTTGGACCTCTGTTATTAAACTTTATATGTGTTGGTGTGCCTGCACTGTATTAGCAACAGTTAGTTAGGAATTTATTTCCATATGTATTGGGAGTGGTCATTCAATAATTCTGGATAAAGGGTTTTAATAAATTTAGTAAAATAATTAGTTATGGAGTCCAATGTGAAACAAAATTAATGTTACTCTTAATCTTTGAGGATCAGATTAAGGTGTTGCCATTTAAGGAGCTTTTTAAAGAAAACAATGCTTTGTTTCTGATGGGAGGCAGGCAAATTACAGTCATACAATACTCATAGAGTTCCTTCACTGGCATAATAACATTTGGACTGCAATATTAGGAGGATGTCTCACTAAACAATTAAAAACAATAAGAGGCAACAAGAATGTTACGGAAACAGTGCAGTTTTTATTACATATGGAAATTGTGGCCAAAATCCTGTTACATAGCTCCAGCAACATAGCAGGTATGATGCTTCTGCAGCACCAGGTTGCAACTAATTAAAGAGCCTCTACTTTTATTTTACGGTTAGTGTAACTTGCTTGCAATGAGATGAAGTTGCACTCAGCCCAAAATCAAAGCAGGAAATTTTAAATTAACGGCAATCTGCCGCTGCTGGTGATACTGTTCCTGCTGCACTGGCAATGCTGTGCAACAGGATTTTGGCCAGTCACTTATAGCCTCTTGAAACACAGATTGCTGTAGACATTTTGTGGACTTGTAATGTGCTGGATATAGGCAAAATCTATGCCAGCCAATCCTGCATAGTTATGCTGGTGTAATTTTTGAAGGAGAATTGCTTCAAGTTAAAAAAATCACCCTGGACATTGCATGTTGTGTATCCAGTGGTGCAACTTGATGCAAGTATACCCAGTAGATAATGTCACTGCTGTTGTTATTTCGACTTATATACCTTATATACCACCCCATATTCCTAGAGCAGTCTCTGTGTGGTTTATAACATAATTATGCAAACAATAACTTGCCTCCTAGCAAGCTGGGTATTCATTTTACTGACCGGAAGGATGAAATCTTCTAGTGCATTTTATTGCATTTTAAATGGACATCTGGAAAAGCAACTAATAAATAAAAGACCAACATTCAAAATAAAAATACAAAGTTGTTATTTGCACACACAGAGCCAGTGTAGTATAGCCATAGAATACTAGACTAGGGCAAGTACTCTGTAGTCTGCAGGATATATAATACCAAACACCAGAAACTGCGCCATGACTCTTAACAGATACATACCCTTGGATGGCAACACGCGTGAATCTGGGTGTGCCGATCAGAGGTGATATGTCAGAGGATTTCTGGCATGTTTTTAAACGTTTTTTCACATGCACCTAGGACATTTAAGCTTATGTCAATGGTGGTTTCTTAACTTGAGGCAATTTGCCTCTGAATCTTATGCCAGGATAATTATGCAGGAGGGTTTTGGCCATTATCTTTAAATTACTTAAAGTACCATCATTGCTGTTCTCCTGCTTAATTTTTAAAAAGCTGTTGTTAACAATGTAATTCATTTGTCCCTTACTGAACAAATAACTATTTTTAAAAAAACTTAAGGTTTTCAATAAAAATTCAAATGCTTAAAAATAATCTGTGCTTTTTGTCTTATGTGAGACACCTGGTTTCTGGAGAGAGAGAGAGAGCGCGCACACCTATATATAAAAATAGATAAATTGATTTTCCTCCTTGTGTCTTTTTTTCCCAACAGTCAAATTTCTAGAAGTTATTAAGCCCTTCTGTGCTGTTTTACCAGAGATCCAGAAGCCTGAAAGAAAAGTGAGTGCTCATCTTAGGGTCCTTTTTGCTGGTGCAAGGCTACTTGAGTGCATTTTGATCAGGCAGGAGTTTTGTGTACATTTATTTGGAAATGCATTCCAGTAACACAGTGGTGTTTACTTATGAGTAAACATGCATAGGACCATGTCATGTCTACTTTGCTGAGAATATTCAGAGTATTTAGGAATTCTTGGCTTGAGAATACAGTTTGAAAAACGTTGGCATCATCCATTCTTAGAGCTTGAAAATATACTTTTGAGAAGAATTAATGTAATGGCATCTAAATGGCATCCATACTTGGGGAGTTATAGAATGACTTCCTTGGTGTTAGTACATCATCTTATCACTGCTCCCTTGTGAGTTGCTTCAACATGTCATATTTATTATTTTCAAAAGTTACCTTCCAAGCTCTACACATTCAAACATAGCACTGTTATGACACTGTGTACAGTATTTGAAGATGCATTTTATATTCTTCAAAAGAGAAATATCAAAAATAAAAAAACACAGCCTTCAATGGCTATTCTTTATTAAATGCTGGCATGTTCAGGTTTGTATTTGTTGCTGTGGTTTGCTGGAGTGGACAAAGTGCGGCTCATGGGCTGTATACCACCCTGTGTTTATTTTATCCGTCCTCCAGTGCAAAAATATTGTCATAAAGAAAAATGGGCTTTCCTCAGGGTTTTTTGGTTTAAGTTCAAAGTGGGATGCAATACCTTTCAAAATTGTAGAACCCAGGCTTTCATTTTTAAATATATATATATTTCTTACTGCTTGAGGCCTTTTCTAGGCCTAATTTGGTAGGTGGTGGAGGAAAGAATCTCTACAGAGAGAGAGAGAGAGAGAGAGAGAGGCCACCACAGTTAGCTACCTCTGGTCAGGCAATATGAGGCACAGTCCAGCAATCATTGTTAGCAGCTGTGGACACAGTCCTGCATGTACCACAGAGTCCCATTGGATTCAGTGAAGTTTACTGTTGAGTTGTAATGTTTAAAATTACCGTGCATATATCATTGCAACAAAAGTATTTAATTTTACTTATGATAAAGTGCAGGTTTACGTGTAGGTTGCTGCACAGTGTGACACTGTTGCCCAGAAAAATATTATCCAAATGGGCTCCCAGTGCTGTAGTATTGTTCTTACTATGCCATTTGTTATATATCTTTGTATATTCTTATTTATTCTTTATTAAAATATTTTTTGTTGATCATTTTATTTATACCCCACCTTTTCCCTCATCAAAAAATCCATGACAGCTAGGAAAGTGATATGGAAAGAAAAGTGAATTGTGTTTATTTAAGAATTATTCTTTTGAGAACAGTTTTCTTCCCACATCAGTGTTTAATAACAGAAAAAAATGATTATTTGTGCTATGGTTTGACCCTCTTTTTTTCATTGTTTTTTATAGATTCAATTTCGAGAAAAAGTTTTGTGGACAGCTATCACTCTCTTCATTTTTTTAGTATGCTGCCAGGTAAATGTGGGCCTAATTGTAACATCTGTGAATTGCTGGGGACGTAAGAAGTGTTGTCATGGAACAGATGTGTCCAGATGTTAACTACACTTGAGCTGTGGTACAAAAGCCTGATATGAACAACTCGTTAGAAAATTGTAGTTTATTTGCACAAAGGATTATTACACTGGTTTTAAAATAGTTTAGAGCTTTAAACATCCTTTGTATTTAAGAATACAACCCTATATAATTTGAGAGTAAGTACTTTTGAACCAAGTAGGATTTATATTGTATCCGTGAGTAGACATCGATGGGACACCCATGGTTTCCAGCTTATGCCAGCTGCCCTGCATTCTAGTCTGACTGAGCAAAAAAGCTGACTATGGCAATTCGGTGGCCTTCATCTGAAATTGCATTCCTGTTATTGGGGAAATGGTGCCGTATTGCATAAATCTATGTTTAAGAAATGGAAGATGGCCATCATTCTTCTGACTCTTTTTCATGTTTAAAGTTGTTATAAATCTTGCAGATTCCATTGTTTGGAATAATGTCATCAGACTCTGCAGATCCTTTCTACTGGATGAGAGTCATCCTTGCATCAAACAGAGGTCAGTGCTTCAGTTACTTTCTTTTCTGTGCCATTGATTAACTTGATCCTGGTTGCTATGAGATCAGACTGTGGGATGAGATGGGCAGTTGGGAAGTCTTGTGAAGCTTCAGCCTCCAGTAGTCTTCAGTACTGATAAATTAAAAAGGTCAAAATCCTATTTGGGTACATGAGCACAGAAGGGCAGTTGCACACACTTTGCCCCTTAGGTTATCCTTTGTGTGGCTTGCTGCAAACTGGTTGCAAAATTCGGCATGCAAACAGTCACATAATTGATCATGTAAGGAGCAGCCCACCAGAGGGGGAAAGACATTGTGCGTTTTCTCTTGTGTGCATGTTTTTTCCTTGGTAGGATTCTGGCCAAAGTGGTTTTAGGGCTTGGAAAGTACCTCTGGAATTACAAGGTAGAGGTAGGTATCTGAATAGGTAAATTATGATACCAGGGATATACTACAGTTAAGTACATGGCGAAGTATATTTAGAAACTGTAGATTGTCTCAGTAGATTTGGGAAACGGATACGTTGAAATCTTTAAGGAATGGTGGTTAAGAACTGTTTGTAGCAGTTTTGAACCACTGTTAAAAGTTTTGTGTTTTTCCTACTTCTTTCTTTACAGGCACTTTAATGGAGTTGGGGATTTCTCCCATTGTGACATCTGGGTTAATTATGCAGCTGCTGGCTGGAGCCAAGATCATCGAAGTTGGTGATACACCGAAAGATAGAGCCCTATTCAACGGTGCACAGAAGTGTGAGCATTGATTTGTATGCCATAATGGAATTTTCCTTTCTTCATAATGTACTGTCTAGCAGTATTTAGGCCCATTTGATCATATAAACAGAAAGAGTTTTCCTTTAATTTTGTTTACAGTGTTTGGAATGATTATCACTATTGGGCAAGCTATTGTGTATGTCATGACTGGGATGTATGGAGATCCGGCAGAAATGGGGGCTGGAATTTGTCTCTTGATCATAATCCAGGTATGCCTTTAAATAACTTTTTAAGTATAGTTATTGTGGCTGAAATCCTGTTACTTAGTATAGTAAGTCACAACTGAAGTAGGCCCTTTGAGTCAGTGGGGATTTGGCGAGTCAACTTCTTCGTAAGTTCCATTGATTCAAATGGCCCTATTCTAGTGGCAATTTACTTTAGCATAATGTTGCAACTAGAGTAGGCCCATTTGAATAAAAAAGAAGTTGACTCACTAAATCCCCAATGAGGAAATTCTAAAGGCACAACTACAAACAATTCCAACTAGGAAAAAAAAGTGGGAGACAGTCAAAAAGGTCAGCATGGCTTCACAAAAAAAGGACACATATAGGAAGTGGAAAGAAGGGCAGGCCACAAAGGAAGAGTACAGGCAAATGCAGACAAAGTGCTGCATGATATTCTGGTTAGCAAACTAACTAGGTATTGGCTGGATAGAATCAATTGTCAGGTGGATACACAGTTGGTTATAGAATCGTACTCAGAGGGTGATGATTAATGGCTCCTTCTCAAACTGGAAAGAGGTAATAAGTTGGGTACCCTAGGGCTCAGTCCTGGGCCCAGTGCTCTTCAACATTTTTATTAATGACCTGGATCAGGGGATGCAGGGAATGCTAATCAGATTTGTGGATGACACAAAATTGGGTGGAATAGCTAATACTCTGGAAGACAGAAACAAAATTCAAAATGATCTAGATAGGTTTGAGCACTGGACTGAAAACAAGAGAATGAAATTCAGAACTGCGCCTAGGAAAAAGAAAACAAACACACAGTTACAAGATGAGGGATACTTGGCTCAGCAATACTACGAGTGAGAAGGATCTTAGAGTCTTTGTAGATCACAAGCTGAATATGAGCCAACAGTGTGATGTGGCTACAAAAAAAGCAAATGCTATTTTAGGCTGCATTAGTTGAAGTATAGTCTCCAAATCCTGTGAGGTACTGGTTCCCCTCTATTCAGCACTGGTTAGGCCTCACCTTGATTATTGTGTCTAGTTCTGGACACCACACTTTCAGAAGGATGCTGACAAATTGGAAAAAGTTCAGAGAAGGGCAACAAGGATGATCCGGGGGCTGGAAACCAAGCCCTATGAGGAAAGATTGAAAGAACTGGGCATGTTTAGCCTTGAGAAAAGAGGACTGAAGGGAGACATGATAGCACTTTACAAATACTTGAAAGGCTGTCATACAGAGGAGGAACAGGATCTGTTCTAGATCATCCCAGAGTGCAGGATACGCAACAATGGGCTCAAGTTACAGGAAGCCAGATTTCAGTTGAATATCAGGAAAAACTTCGTAACTGTTAGAGTAGTACGGCAATAGAACCAATTACCTCGAAAGGTGGTGAGTGCTCCAACACTGGAATATTCAAGAGAAATTTAGAAAAAAACGCCTGTTAGATATCTTTTGATTTGTATTCCTGCATTGGGTAGGGGGTTGTACTCAATGACCCTTCCAAGTTCATTATTCTATGATTCTATGAATGTTGCTTAACATAGTAAGTCACATCTAGAGTATATACCCATTTGATTCACCAAATCTCCACTGATTCAGTGAGCCTGCTTTACTCATGATTTACTATGCTTGCAACAAGATTTCAACCATTGTTTTAAAATTAGTGAAGAGTGAGTTTATATAGCTTCTCTGCATGTACTCTTTTGTTTTTAATGCTACAGAAAACAAGTCAAGAGATCTGAATGCTGGAAAAGTAAGATAAAAGATCAAAAGTGTAATTATACCTACTTTTTGATGACCTGTGGGAATTTTTCATACACACATCTTTAGTTACAATAAAACAAAACAGAAATGAAGAGAAAGAAATTTATCTTTTTTGAGAGAAAATTAGATCTTGAATGCTTTCTTCATCTATCAGTAACTATATTCCCCTAAGAAGTGTAAGGGGAACAGAGTATCTTATTCTTGATAATGGCGATTTCCCCATTCATTGTGCTTTCAACTGCTCAAAATCTGCTAAAACATTCTTATCAGTGAGATAAACTATTTTTGAGGACTGTAATGTAAAAATTGATTGCTCCAAAGTCTGTTAAGAGTGGCTGTAAGGGCTGAAAAAGGCAGTTCCGTTTTATATTTAATAGCAGGCATGTCCCATATTTGAGCAAAATCTGGTTGTTGTTTTTTAAATTAGAAATTCCAAAAAGTTATGGACCCTTTGGATTTTCCCCCCTCCCACAGTTGTTTGTTGCTGGCTTAATAGTGCTGTTGTTGGATGAGCTGCTACAGAAAGGTTATGGCTTGGGGTCTGGGATTTCTCTCTTTATTGCCACCAACATCTGCGAAACCATTGTCTGGAAAGCCTTTAGTCCAACTACCATCAACACTGGCAGAGGTATAGTACATTTTTATAGCTGATGCTTTGAATGGGTAAATATTTGTCTAAGCCATTTTGTGTTGGATCAGTATAGGGCTAATCCAGTTGTTAGTCCCAAACAGTGTGTACCCATTGAATCAATGGAACTTTGATATAGCAACGCTTATATAAGTTCTGTTGATTCCTCAGGATCTAAGCTAGTTGGGACTAACCACTGGATTCAGTCTGCAGCAAAAGACTATGGCTGCAGGAACTGACAAGCTGCTAAAGTTCTCAGTCTGCCTCTAAATGTGGACTTGGCATAGGTTCAGAATAAAGGGTGCAGTGTTTCACTCACCTTTTTAAAATGTCATGATGCTAGAATAGATATTTTGTAACCAGTGGCAGCAAACTTTTCTGAGTTCCCTCTCACACTTTTATTTCCCATAGCTTAAGGGTAAGGAGGCAATAGAATGTCTTGACAAAATTTGCTGGGGATCTTGGTAGAACCAGGCAGATCATGTCACTGTTCAGAAGACTTGTCTCACTGCAGGAGGCTCTGACTGCACAAACACCTTCTGCAGCCACATAACATGGCCATGTCATCATGCCACATTGGGTCGGGGCCTCTGTGCATGTATGGTATAGCCTGTTGAATGGGTAGAACTGCCACTCACACATTCTGGAAGTCCAGACAAAAAAGCGAGAAGGTACCTGGAACCATTTACTGCATCTGTTATTTTTGTTGTAGTACCATCCCTAATGGAAATACTGTGGCACAGTTGCTGTTCACTGCTGTGATAGAATTAACCATATACTTCTGACATCTCACTATCTGCTGTGTCAAAAGTGTGCTGTGTCAAATTTATTATGGTACAGAACTGTTAACTTTATTTATTTTAGCCTCTCAAGCTTCACCTGGCAGAGTCGGGGTCCACCTCTAGAGAAGCAATGCCTTTTTTATGCTGAGGGGTTAGCATCTAGCATAATTTTTAAAACTCAAAGGTGCAATCCTATCATCTATTATGTGTAGGTAAGTCCCATTGGCCTCAGTGAGAATCATACATGAATAATTAGCATAGGATTATAGCTCAGTTTCCTTGTAGCCTTTCATCTTAGTGAGTTTCCAGTCTCTGATTTTATAAAAATTGCCTTGAATGTTTTTTTCCCTGCTACTGTGCCACACTATTTCCCTCCCTGCCTTTCTGTTTTTTTCTGGAGTACGCACACAAGTTTCCCCAATTCCTGAGGAGGCGGTTTGGTTGATTAGATTGGAGGAATGAGTCACCCTTCTGTCCCAAAATGTTTTCTTCTATTGTGCATTAAAAATTATCTGTGCTGTGTGGATTCTCCATCCACTCTGGGTTTCAGAGGAAGTCCCCTGCCCATCCCAGTGGATGAGGCAACTTCCCTCCCATTTCACCGTTTTGAGGATGTCTCCTGAGGAGGTTGGAGGTTAACTCAGACAAGGGGCTTTTGCACAGAGACCTGTGTGTGTTGGTAATTCTCCAATCCAGCTGTTTCTGAATGATTCATTATCATCCATTGCTGAGATGCAGCAGAATTATCTATTGCCCTTAGAGGCTGATTAGGAGGAGGCAGGGCCAATGCGGAGATAGTAACTTGCATGATACTAGTGTTTCTCTTGAGACACATACATTGTAAATTACTGCTTTGCACAAGATTGTTTACATGATCATACCCCAGTTGATTAAGCTGAGATATGAATGAGCATGGTAAAGCAATATTTCACACCTTCCATTATAAGACTAGAAACTGACTCCAACTCTGTAGTCTTTTAATATCTGTGTAGACATTCAATACAGTTTAATTAATTTTCTTCTATTCTTTAAAGGAGTCTTTTCATTGGCTTATTTCCTGTGTGCCATTCTGCTTCCTTCTCATATTCAAGCTGAGTGAACTTATTATGAAGTAGATTCTTTGTACACTTCATAGCAGTAAAGGTTATCCTTTTTTGGTCTTGGTGCTTAACAGGAACTGAGTTTGAAGGTGCAGTCATTGCACTGTTCCATCTTTTGGCTACACGAACTGACAAAGTCCGGGCTTTGCGGGAAGCCTTCTATCGCCAGAATTTGCCTAATCTTATGAATCTGATTGCCACAGTATTTGTGTTTGCTGTTGTCATATATTTTCAGGTAGGAGAAATATACAATGTAAATTTTACTTTTAAACTTTTGTAAACTACAGAAGAAACTGAAATCCAAATGTTCTCAAGGATCCACAAATCTCTCACTCTGTACTAGGATTTTTACTGTAACCTTGTCAGTGGGACTACAGTAGAGCAGGTTGTTTTATTGTGTTTTGATTTAGCAATTAAATTTGGTACTGGGAACGAGGCTCATACTTCCAGATTACATCATGGCAGTACAAGGAGACCTGTATACTGAATATCTTCAATTGTACAGCTTCTATACACTTGAATATTTATATTGTCCTTTGTTCTGCAATGATGCTGCCAATAATAATAATGATGATTTGACAAAAAATGTTACACTCTGATGTGTTAAGAGGTTTGGACTACATTGTTATTTGGGTGTGTGTGTTATGGTCCAAAATCCCAAGCCATTGAAAAATTTGTTTTTTATATGAAAACATTTCTTATTTTTGTAAAATGAAATGATCTCTTCTTTCCGTCTCACTCCTTTAGGGATTCCGGGTTGATCTCCCAATCAAGTCTGCCCGATACCGTGGACAGTACAGTAGCTATCCTATCAAACTTTTCTATACCTCCAACATTCCCATCATACTTCAGTCGGCCTTAGTCTCCAACCTCTATGTTATTTCTCAAATGTTGTCAGTGCGGTTTAGTGGCAACTTCCTAGTAAACTTACTTGGCCAATGGGCAGTAAGTATTCCACTGTTCTGAACCAAAACCTTTACAAGGAGCAATATTTCAGCTTTCAGTCTTGAAAAGGCATAAGTGCTTCTGTGTTTACTATCCTCCTGTACAGGATGTTAGTGGTGGTGGTCCAGCCCGCTCCTATCCTGTTGGAGGCCTCTGTTATTACCTCTCTCCCCCGGAATCCATGGGTGCTATCTTTGAAGATCCTGTCCATGTGATTGTTTATATTATATTTATGTTGGGATCTTGTGCATTTTTCTCCAAGACATGGATTGAGGTGTCTGGTTCGTCTGCAAAAGATGTAGGTATTTTTTGTGACTGTTCTCCTGCCTTACGCTTTACTCAAGACAACCTTCTAATTATCAGTTTGTTATGAAAAACATGACAGCCATCTGACCCACATGTGTTCCTGCAGGTTGCCAAGCAACTCAAAGAACAGCAAATGGTGATGAGAGGCCACAGGGATACATCCATGGTTCACGAATTAAACAGGTAAGAACACTGCAGGCATCTTAAATTATTTTCTTCCTTGCCATATTCATGTCTTTGCAAGAAGTATTCTCATCTGAATCTGGTACTCTCTGGAAAGTGATGCAGGCTGTTCTGTATTTAAAAGTTCCTAAAATCTTTTCCCTTGCTGTCAGAGCTGGCCAATATATTTAGCTGCCTAAGGCAGAGCAGTAAATGGCACCACCCCCTAAGCCACTGATGTCAAAGAGCAAAGCAAACCAAATTGTTTTGGTACATAAGGTAGAAAATCCTACAAGCATCTCTCTCCCTCCTTGGTAACAACATAAAAGCAAATTACTTAATAATGATATAATAACTAAAATAAGAATTACCATCCATATGACCCGAAACCTTGCTGCCCGAGGCAGCTGCCTCAGTCTACCATGTTCTCTGTATAGTTCACACCTCTATTAATTGAGTTAGTGTTACACTTGAGTGTAGCCAAACATTAGCAGATCTGCTCAGCTTAATGTTACTATCCAGGGTCCTTTGGATTGCAAAAGACAAGGTCTGTGAACAGAATGTGAAACTCTTCCTTGCTCCTGCTCACAAAGCCTTTTCTGCAAGATCATGATAATACTATCAAAATCAATTTTGGAAGTACTTTTTGATTTATTTCATGCTTTAAGAGCAAAAGATATAGGCTGCTGGTATGGAGAAAGGGGCTGTCCATCTTGACTTCAACAGTGACAAAGATACAAGAGGCTAGCTGGATCAGATCAAGAGACCAGGGTCCCTCTTGTAGCAGTGACAAATATGAAGTGCATGCAGATTAATTTCTAAAAGTTGTCATGTCTTCTTCCTCTCCCCTCTCTTGATTATTCTCGGAACAGATATGAGTTGCTACCTAAAACTATCAATTTAAATAAACTTGCTAGGCAATAAGATCACAGGACTCTGTGGTTCTTGTTTCTGAGGCAGACTTTGAAGGTTGGGGTGAATTTGGAAGCAGAGCACAAAGGGAGCCCACCTCTTGTCCTGTTCCTCTTCCAGTGGCTCTTGCAGCTGTGGCAGGAATGGGGAGTTTGTTGCCCTCTGTAGAAGTTCTGACCTGCAGCTCCCGTCAAGCCCACCCAGTGATGGGGACGACAATCTAAAAACATCTGCAAGGCAAAAGATTCCCCACCCCTGTTCTGCCAGGCTACTGCTAAGAAATGTTGGGCTTTGGAGTGGAAGTAATTCAGGCAAGGGTGTTAACGACTTCGAAAATCGTTGCTTCTTGTCAGCCTTACTGATGTATCAAGCAGCAAATCTTCTGTGGTTAAATGTCTGATGAGTTACATACAGTGATGAATGACAGAAGAGGGCAGGCTACATTAAAACTCATGTTCTTTCTGTTTAGGTACATCCCTACAGCGGCTGCATTTGGAGGCTTGTGCATAGGAGCCCTCTCCGTCTTGGCTGATTTCCTGGGAGCCATTGGCTCAGGCACTGGCATTCTGCTTGCCGTCACCATCATTTACCAGTATTTTGAGATATTTGTCAAAGAACAGGCAGAAGTTGGAGGAGTGGGTGCTTTATTTTTCTAAATAGCGAAATGTTATGTTGAACTGTATTTGGACACCAGGTGACCTTTTAGTCCAATAATGCCATTTTTTTTTCCTTTCAAGAAGTGCTGTGTGCCCCATTTTTCATGATGGGCATTGCACAATGCCTGCCTGCAGCTTCAGTACCAGCTGCCTTAAGAATCAAAGTTTACATTGTCTTGGTCAAAGAATACAAAACTCTCTCTAGTGTTGCCTGTACTGCTGGAAACCAGCACATCTACCTTCTTCTTCGAACACTACCGTGGAGATGGCCAGATGGTGCCCATTTTTGCTGCTGAAAACTTTTGCACACTACATTATGAGATTTAAGCATAAGCGCACCCTGCGGCAAGAGAAAACTCTCTGAGCTTATTAAAACTAAAAAGACACAATATTCCCCCCCCCCCAAAATCTATATTTTAAGTCAATTTTATATGGTTCATAAATAAATAAATAGGATCTCTTTATCCCCTTATCCCTTAGTGTATCCTCAGTAGCCAATGCCTAGGAGTGTTATTTTCTCTGTCCCAGGCACCAAAGCCAGGAGAGCAGATGAGCATTTTAACCCTTTTGCTTCCTGAATATGGTCTGTGGAGGTATGCGGTCAGGATAGGCTAAGTGTTCCTGTTGGAGACTATTGCCTGGGGCAGCCTGCAAAGCACTCTCTTGCACATTACAGATCAAGTTTTCTTAGTCCATTTGTTTCTTCTGAGGGCAGGGAGTGGGGTATCTGTGCTTCTGAAACTTCACCATCACCACTTTCTTCTTCTGAATCAGAAAAAGGAAAGGCAGAGGCCTTAAGGCAATGTCATTAGTGAAAGGGAGAAACAAGCAAATCATGTTGGAAAATAACCACCCTATCTTGTGCTTCTTGGTCGCAATGTAACCAGTGCAAACATTAGACAATAAACTTATTTAATTAAAATATTGCTGCAACTTGACTTACTGAGAATTCTTTAATTACACTTCCCCGTTGAATATTAAAGGGCTTGATCTGGATGTGGTGTCACAGAAGTAGAGAAACCCTGCAATGTTATCTTCAAAACTAAGTGTATACTCTATATACAGTCTATTTACAAGTAGAATTGTATTTCTGCTATTCAATTTCCTTTTGGAAGAAGACACATTGGGCAATGTACACATTGTTTACGAGAAGAATCACATTTCCAGGCTTCTGGAAGTTGTATATCTGCCTTGTTTTGAAGGGGGGAAATGCCTCACCCTTGCACTGGCAGACTTAATGGTGCAGCAGGAATACCTGGGGGTTGTGGTGGTTTACAAACAGCTAGAGGTGGTGCATGCAGCTTTCCTCACTGATTTTTACAGGAGCCCCTAAAATAGGCCCATATTGCAATTGCACTTACTTTGTGTCAGAAGCATCACCTTGCAATTAATATAGCAGACAAATTTTGCACCATAACTGGCAACATCAACAGCATTTCAGGCCACTAATGTCGAATCTCTCATGGTACACCTATCACAGGTGTGAACTGCCTGTTCTCTGCACTTGCAAAGGACTTAAGAGTACAAAAGCCTATTTTCAAAAGTTCACTTTGGTTCTGCAACTTCATTCTGTAGCTTATTAAGTGACATCCATATAACCCAGTTCTCTGTGTGACTAGGGGTAGTTTTTCCTGGGGTTTGCAGTTAATAAGCAGAGGCTAAAGAAGAGCTACTGCCTCATCCTCACTAGTGGTTTATGGGTTTGAGTTCTCAAGCCTTATTCCTATTGGGTAGAGACTGTTCTTCAATGACTCTTCCTTTGGTAATGCATTTTGATCTCTTTGCTATCCTGCAACCCAAGTAAAGTTCTTGCTGTCATCCAGAATCCCATTTAGTGCTGATCTGCCAACCTCCTTTAAATTAGATAGTAGAACAGGTTGGAGATCTTCATGCACTAAGACAAAATGAGCTTTGGCTGTATCCCCTTTTCCTATGTCATTTTGGTGGTTTTTCACCTTTTCATGACCTGCTCATTTGCAGGTTAAAATACCTAAGTCTTAGTTAACTGGGAGTAAGTGCTTTCAAGGTGAAATACACTGGTGCTTTTTGTCATGCCTACCCCAAGAATGTACCCCTCAAAAATGTCTCCCACATTAAATTTGGCCTTCATACTGAGAAGGGTTGCCTGCACTGGCAGTGGAACCGGCGTGGGCAAAGTGCAGCCCTCCAGAGATGGTTAAAACTATACCTTCCAACAGCTCTAGTCCATGTGGTCAGTGGTGAGGAAGGCCGAGAGTTACAGTCCCACCAATTATGGAGGGCTGCACTTTGGCCACACCCTGCAGCAGAGGGTGGGACCGACTGGGATTGTAATTACTGAAGAGCTGTATCCCTTCTGGAACTGAAGTTCTCTCCCTTCATGCAGAGACAGCTGAGATAAAGGACTCCGAGTAGCTAAAGTACAACTGCAGATAGTATCTTACTGGTTGAATTCCTGGCAATGAAAGCACTATTTCTTTTTAATAACTCAACTCAAATTCCGTTATATTGTATTACACTGCATTGTTTTTATCTTGCAATTTGCCATGGTCACTGCACCAAGGCAATAAAAACCAAATTGCAATGTAATAAACAGTAAAAACCACAGTGCTTTTGGAGAATGGACATTGCTTGGCTCTTGGCTTTGGTACAATATTTTGAAGGAAATTACAAATGAGTACAATTTCAGACCAAGTTCAGTTATTAAGATGTACAGCTGTTAGTCAGGCGAGTTACTAGGTGCATTGTTATGGGAAATAAGGCTCTATAATCTGTATACTCTTGAACTAGACTCTGCATACACAAGAATTCCAAATGTAGGATTTGCTACCACTTTTGTCATGCTTAAGAATGTTCACAGAATGCTTAACACATACTAACTACTCTGATATTCTTGTTTGATGGGGTAGGGAGCCAATTGTGCTTGCATTGTATCTTATCATTGGCCAGAGCTGATGGGAATTGGAGTTAATATCTGGAAGGCCACAAGTCTGTCAGTTCTGCTATAAGGTTGTCAATATTACTTCCCTGCTGCAGTTGCAGGGAGTTAAGGGAGTTCGTTGCTGATATGAGTTTTAAGTGAGGGATTTTAATTCCTGGTTCAGAGCTCAACTTCCAAAACATTTACTTGCTTGCAGCACACAAACATTCCATTAAGAATGTGTTCTGTAACACACAGCTGCCCTAGGCCCAATAACTACATAAATGAGTTTATCCAGATTTTAAAAGTAGAAGTAATTCTGAGCTAGTGTGTCAGAGGGAACTCCCAGTGTGGTATAGTGGATAAGAGTGACAGACTAGGACTGTGGAGGACAGGGTTCAAATCCTCACTTGGCCATGGAAACTCACTGGGGGAGTGGAACTGGTAAAACCACTCCTTAAATATCTCACATTGAAAGCCCTATTAGGGTTGCTATACATTGGTTCTGATTTCGTGGCACAAAACATACAGTATGTCAGAGAAAGGCAGCTTCGACTCCTGTGAATATATAGCCCCAAACCCTGTTATTTTTAACCACTTCATTTCATAGTGAAAAAATGGAGTTGGAATGGGCCTATAAGGCCATCAAGTCCAACTCCCTATTCAATGCAGGAATCCAAATCAAAGTATATATCAGAGTTGATTGTCTAATGTTCTCTTGAATGCCTCCAGCATTGGAATGCTAACCACCTCCCATGGTAATTGGTTCCATTGTTGTACTGCTCTAATGGCTAGGATATTTTTTCCTGATATTCAGTGAAAATCTGGCTTCCTGTAACTTGAGCCCATTATTACATGTCCTGCACTCTGGGATGATCAAAAACAGATCCTCCCCTCCTCTGTATGACAATATTCCAAGTATTTGAAAAGTGCTATCACATCTCCCCTCAGTCTTCTTTTCTCAGGGCTAAACATGCCCAGTTCTTTCAGCCTTTCCTCACAGGGCTTGCTTTCCAGTTCCCTGATCATCTTTGTCACCCTCCTCTGAACTTGTCCCAGTTTGTCAGTGTCAGGATGTAAAATTTTATATGTATAGAGTATTAAAATAATTAAGGTAGGTATTGAAAAATGGGCCCTGAAAATGAATGGTGTACTTTAAAAATGAAATCTGAACAGCTATTTATTAAAAGTAGCTGCAAAACAATCAGCCGTCTCTCCAACCAAGCCTGGAAGCAAGGTCATTCTTGCCTTGCAAAAAATTTTCATGGCTGACAACTGAAGGTATTTATGTGGCAATGTGTTAATGTGAACCGAAATGTTTGCAAGTCCTACAACTTGCACTCTCTGTAGCTACTATACTCCAATGTTATAGTACCTTGGTGCCCTAGATCCTTTACTTCACATGCCTTTATTCCTTTGCAAATTTTAGTCACAATGATAATGCTTATCATCATGGTGGCAGCCTACCAGATTCTGAGTTACAAGCTCTTGTACTTGCAAGAAGTGCAAAAGCAATAAAAAATCCTATTGATTTTTCTTTTGTTAGTGCAAGAGACCTAGAAAAAGAGAATGTTTTCAGTTTGAAGAGAAATCGTAAACATCTGAGAGAAATATAACACAAAAAGGCAACTCCACACTATGCCACACATGCTGGATACCACCAACACTGATACTAGACACCAGATATCAAAGAGCAGCAGGCATATGGTAGTGCAGCAGCAGGCTTCATTTCTAGAAGGCAGCAACACAATCGTAACAGATTTTCTGGCACATGGCTTGACCAGCTAGGTGGGAACATGATTTAATAGTTTTTCATGTGTGTCATTTATAATATCCCTAAAGGCTAAAAAAATTCTTTTTCTTTAATATATTCCTACTTTTTAAAACGTTTGATATTTTAGAGATGTATTCTCTGCTTTTTGATTGTGCCCTTTTAGGCTATAAGCTCCTGCATTGTTAGAATGTAAATGAAACATTCTCATTGTTCTTTTTAAAATATGTATCATAAAATATATTTCTACTGTGTTTTAGACTGAAATCTGACTTAAGTTTTTGCCTGCAACTTAAATTTAGTTTTCATATACATATTTTAAGCATTTGTGCCTACATTTTTTTTATAGCTATAAGAATATCTTGGACTTGTAGCCGTGTGATGTATTTTTGTGGTCATTTAACATAGAAGCAATATAGATACATAAAACTTGTAGAATTAGACAAGCTGATGTTGCCTGGAACCATTGTAACAATGACTGCAATTATTATACCTTGATACCTAAATGAATTTTGATATGATTGGAAATGATTTAACCCTTTAGTCCGGATAAATGCTAACTGTGACAAACACAGTTTTTCCCCTAGAGGTCTATAAAGTTAGCTTGCTAATCCGAGTATCATGGAGTACTTTGTCAAAAGCTTTGATGGTCAAGATATATTATGTTTACAGCATTTCCACCATCTATCAGGGAAGTTATCCAATCAAAAAACAAGGTAAGATTCAATGGTTGTTGTGGGTTTTCCGGGCTGTTTGGCCATGTTCTTAAGGTTTTTCTTCCTAATGTTTTGCCAGTCTCTGTGGCCGGCATCTTCAGAGGACACAGAGTTCCGACTCCTGTCCTCTAAAGATGCCGGCCACAGAGACTGGCAAAACGTTAGGAAGAAAAACCTTAAGAACACGGCCAAACAGCCCGGAAAACCCACAACAACCATTGGATCCCGGCCGTGAAAGCCTTCGAGAATACAAGGTAAGATTCATCCGGCAGGATTTGTTCTTGACAAATCCATGCTGGCTTCTAGTTATTACTGCATTGCTTTCAAGGTGCTTCCAGACTGCCTGCCTTATAATCTGCTCCAGAATTTTCCCTGGGATTGATGTTAGGTTCATTAGTGTGTTCTCAGGTTCCTCCTTTTTGCCCTTTTTGAAAACAGGGGCATTAGCCCTTCTTCAGTCATGCAGCACTTCACCCATCCTCTGTGATTTCAAGGAAATAACAGACAGTGGTTCTGAGAGTTTTTCAGCCAGTTCCTTCAATACTCTTGGATGCAGTTCATCCGGCCCTGGAGATTTGAACTCATTCAAAATAATAAGATATTCCTCAACTATTTGCTTATCAATCTCAAACTGCAATCCTGTCTCTTCCACTTGTACTTCACATTTGCCTGGAGGGCCATAGATTGTCTTTTGGGAAAAGACTGAGCTAAAGTGGGAATTGAGCACTTCTGCCTTTTCTTTGTTGTGTTATTTTTCCATCCCCACTGAGTAGCTGAGCCACTGGTTCTTTTCTGTCTTTTACTATGCACATACCGGAATAATGCTTCTTTGTTGTTTTTAGGGCCTCTTGCTAATCTCAGCTCATTCTTGGTTTTTACCTTCCTAATGCCATCCCTGCTGTTCTTTGCTATTTGTCTGTGGCCTGACCTTCCTTCCACTTTCTATATATGTCCTTTATTATTTTTATATCCTCTCAGCTTTTTGTGAAGCCACATTGGTGAGGGGTTTCTTGTCCCCCCCCCTTCCACCTTTCTTTCTTGTTGGAGTTGTTTGTATTTCTGCCTTTAGAATTCCCCTTTAAAGGGAAACTCCCACCCATCTTGGACTCCTGGGACCTTACTTATCATTGTTCTGAGCTTATTAAAACTGGCTTTCCTAAAATCCAGCATACATGTGCAGCTACACTCTGCTTTTGTTTCCTTTGAATCAAGAACTCAAGTAGCACATGGTCACTCTCCCCTAGAGTTCTCCTTGCTGCCACTTCTTCTACCAAGTCATCTCTATTGGTTAGAATCATGTCAAGGATAGTTAATCCCAAAGCTTCTTTCCCTGATATTTTGTAGGAGAAAACTAGAAGCCGCACAAGTCAAGAATTTCTTGGAAGGGCCATATTTGCCAGAATTTGCCTCCCAACCAATATGAGGGTAAATGAAATCTCCCATTTTTAAAAGAATTTTTTAAATTCTTGCAATCTGTTTTTCAAAAGTTTCATCTGCATCTTCTCCTTGATTGGGCAGTTAGTTGGTAGTCAACTCCAACTACCATGTTCCTTTTGTTTTCCATCCCAATTATATTAATCGAGATGCTCTTGATGGGACAACCAAACTCCTCTCTTGTATTTCTGTGCAGGAATGTCTTTTTGACATATACTCCATCTCCCTTTCTATTCTTTCTGTCCTTTTTGAATAATTTTTATCCTTCAACTGCCATATTCCAGTCATGGGAGTTATACCACCAAGTTTCAGTTATTCCTATCAACTTAGATTTTCAGTTCTTCTCCCCCCCCCCCCCATACTTCTGGCATTTGTATATAGACACTGGAGATTGTGTAATTTGTGGCCTGCTTTCCTTTGTACAGTTTTATGAAGATTATTATTGGGCCCCATTAGAGGTGCTCAATCTGTTCCTCTTATTGCTCAAAAGCCTTCATCTATCTTTACCTCTGAACTTGCATCTCCCTCCCCTTTCCAATACAGTTTAAAGCCCTCCTGATGAAGTTCTTCATGCTGTGGCCAAGCACATTCTTCCAAGTCCTTGTGGGATGCACTTCATAACTTGCCAGCAGTCCGTCTTTGTAGCAGGCTCACCTTGAAGAATGTAACTTGCCTCCTTACCATATAAAAGACACAACCTCTCTTGATTCCATTTGTTATGACCTGGAATTGTCTAAGGCAAATATAAGTGTCTTATTTTTCAGTATACAACTCTTCTGGCCTTGGTGAAGATAAAATTTTGAGTTCAGCCCCTGGAATGAGTCTTTAACAGAAGCTCTGCTTGGAAATCCTTATATGAAAGTGATTCCACATTTTGGAATAGAACTAATTACACATGCAGCTGCTTCAAAAATGTATTGAGCTATTTTCCTTTTCTCCAACTCAGTAATGCCTTTTAAAGATGCAAAATGTGCAGTCTGTCCTGATTTTCAATTAAGGCAGGTCCAAGCTTCATAAAAAGGACCACTACCTCCTTCTCAGTCACACTCATTCCAGGGACTGAACTCAACATTTTTTTTATCTTCACCAAGGCAGAATAATAATTATATACTGACAAATGATAAGGCATCTATTTTTGCCTTAGACAATTCCAATGAATAACAAATGAGATGTTGTGTCTTTTATACAGTAAAGAGACAAGTTACATTCTTCACCGTGAGACTGCTACAAATAGTTGTCATTCAAGAAGGATTACTGTTCTGTTAAACGCATTTGACTGTTAATTGCTGACCTTTTAATTCAACACAGGAAAATCCTGCAAAAACACTGAGTACAATGCAGTCTTAGAATTTCATAAATGGCACTTGGAAGGGCTTGTCCGTTGCATGCCTCAGTGCCAAGGCATATGCATATAACTTTGCATCCACAATGAGGTGTTCCTCTGCTACCAGCTCTGGAAAGAAAAAAAATTAGAAAATACAGGTCAGTACATCTGGAAGGAGGCAGAACACAGGTAATAAATAATAATTCTAGTTCTTTGCATCCAAGGATTGTTCCTGAGAATTGCAAGCACTGAAACATTCCATTTTCCCGTTCCTTCCCCCCTTGCAGGGTTCCGCCAAAACTATACCATACGATCCTGCCAATTCTGTCAAACCTTTGGACTTCAAAACATATTTAATGGTTCGGAGAAAATGCAGCACAGAGGGAAGGCAGCACAGGAAAGCACAGCTCTCTTCCCATCACTTGCACCTTTTTATTTAGCAGCTTTACGGCCAAATGCCCAAAGGATTTTCAGCTCAGGTTTTTATCAAATAATTTTGGCTCCCAGAGAAACTGAGTGAAAAACCCTGGTGGGAAAGCAGTGTGGTTCTGCTGGTTTGAATTGCAGCTTTAAAGAGCTTTGCCACTGCGCTCAGTGGTGCAACAGACCTGAATCCCAGGGCTTTGGCAGTGGAATCCTACTTCCCATTATCTGACCACTCCCTAAAACAGGCAGTGAGTTGGTCAAATATGCTTCCAGGTGGAAATTACAATCCCACCTCAGTCCTCTTGTTTCGCAAACATAGGGAAAAGATTAACTGTAGAAATAGCTAACTCATCAGCATTAGCCATTACTTAAAAGATTCATAATGCTAGTCAAAATGGATGGTGGAAAGGAATGTTCAAATAAATAAATAAACACACACACACAGTTGCTTGAAATGACCCTACAAATATAATGTTTTTGAAACAATGAGTCAGCATTATCTTAGAAACTAAGGAGCTAATTCCAAAGTCAGTAGGTAAAGGGCCTATCCTATAAATAGGTCTTAAACTGGGAAGTCTTTCTTCCCCATCATCCCATTTTCAAGAAAAATGACCCCACATGTAAAGAATCTCTTCTGAAGTCTTTAGTTTGTGAATACTGACATTTCAAACCCCAAATTAAATCACTTTCTATCAGTGATTGCACTTACCTTCAATTCTCTGCAATAAGTCATTCTTCGGCAGTGTAACAACTTCTACAAATTCTGGGGAAGGAAAGAATAGGGAAAAAATATACACTAAATGATTTGTGCTACATTCCACAGTGACCCTCTTTTCCTAACTAAAGCAAACAGAAGATTAAAGCTGGCTGCCCCCTTTAACCTGAACAGCAAGAAGAACAAGCCACTCAGTTTAAGCCGCAATTAGAACGTGCGGACACAACTATGTCTCTATGCATACGGTCCCTTTGCTCAACCCAACACCAGTTCTTGCTGCAAAAATGGGCTGCCACTTAGTGGCTGGAGGTGGACACAGCAAGCAACAAAAGAAAAATAAAAAAAGGACCAGCCTGTTCTTGGTGATACTTTCTGTGAATTATTGCCTTTTTTTACCGCAAGAGCCTGATTATGAAGTCGCTTCCTATAATGCGAGCCTCTGCACCCTCAACTACATTGTCAGCAAGACTGACTATCCATAGATGCCACTTTCCCAAATGCATTTTTCTTCTTCTGGGCTGCCAATTGGATACTATGTTTGCTTCCCTCAGGAAACTTGATTTGGGCAGAAGGTTCTCCAGTTCCTGGCCCCTGGTTTAGGAGAAAATCCCGGCACTGCTGAGCTCTTAATTCTTTCTACTGAGGTCAACAGTACAGAAACCATGGAAACAGTCCTCTGAGTTTTGAAACTTATTTGGAAGAAATACAGGGCGGAATCCCATGTGAGGCCTTTCTGCTCAGGTAAAATTTCTGACGCTAACAGAAGGGCTACACGTTTCAATTTCAACTTGCAGAACCATGCAAAAAAGAGAGAGTGAAAACTAAACTAGAAGGATGTTCCTCCACCTCCTGAAGGGATTGTGAAAATTCCTGGATAAATGGAAGCATGAGAACTACTACAGAGTATTTCTCAAAGCAGCATATGAACTTTCTCCACAAGCAAGGGCTCAGAAAAACACCCTTGATGGAAATGCCCACTGTTTAAGACAAGACTACCCAGCCTCTTTCTACAGTGAGAGAAAAAGAAGTCTCCTTGTTCTTAATCCTGACTTTCTCAAAGAGGAGAATCTTTTCCTGCTTCCCAAACTTTTCCAAAGTCAGTCTGATGTCTGGGAGATTCCTCACCCCTCCATCCTTTTACTTAGCCTAGAATCTTCCAGATAATGAACTAGGAAATGGGGTACTTACCTTAACAGAGATAAGCCTCTCCCCTCCCCCCAAAAAAACCCGCTCAAAGAAAGGGTCAGAAATGTAACTCCACAGCTGCACCAAATCTCTGAAAAGCCACCACACCAGCCTCGACACCCCCACGTTTTGTCATATTTCAGAAGCTAAGCTGAGTCAGACCTGTTTAGTATTTGGATGAGAAAATCTAACTAATGTAAATCAGGGATCTCCAGGTATGGTCAGTGAAGTATCAGGCCACAAGCTCTGGAGAAACTGTCCCAGTCACTGCTGACAGTACTAGGACAGATGGACCTATAGTCTGACTGAGAATAACGTACTTATCTACTGCTAGACCAGTTCCATTAGCAGAATGATTCCTTTGGATATTGCCCATAGCTTCCTACTTGTTATTACAGGGAATTAAGAAAATGAGATTAAGAGGGAGTAAACTCTATATCCCTTTCCTACAGATTATCCTAGGCGGGAAGAACTCTACAAGCCACAGTAGAAGGCTGAATTCTTTATAACTCTCTCACCACCATCAATATCCTTCAGTGTGTTAATAAAAAAACAACATCACTTAGATGACCCAGAAAGACACCAGGATTCTAATGAAGTGAACACATACATGCACACTCTAAAGGAGAACCGGCATACTTATCTGCAATTCCAGCCATAGTGAATTTAAGAGGACAACATACCTCCTTCCTCTGTATGGAAGAGAGAGAAAAAGCAGAAACACAACAGAACTTGTATGTTTGGGAAGTTAACTTTCAACTCTTAGATTTCATTGTTGAATAATGTCTCAACAATAATACTCAAACAATGTGCTTTGTGATCTCAGCTCACTGAAATTATTTTGTTCTGTTCTTTGGGACTGGTTCTGAATTGCACTTTTTTGGACCTGGATACAGGAGGCTCCCAGACAGTTCAGGCATCATTGTCTGGCTTCATTTATTACTATAATAATAAAATAATAAAAAACCTTTATTGGCATATCATTTATTACTATTTCTGTTTCTAGTGCAGCAAGAGATAGTCTGTAGGACATGGAGGTAATTTTTTTAAATGTACACATAGAAATGCATATTTTAGAATGCATATAGTACAATCCACAAAAATTGCTTTATCTTCATTTTTTGAAATGGAATGGATCCAGATTTCTAACATTTTGGGACTCTGGCCTTTTTTCTCTTTATGCTGATGCAACTCTACAATGAAGAATTACACCTCATTCCCCCAATTGTTTTTGCTTTGTGCTGACACATCACAAACCTATGAACGAGCAACACCCCCCACCCCCATATCCTGTCCCCAACAGCTCTGCTGAGCTCCTGTAAACTCAAGGCTATGACTTCCTTTATGGAGTCAATCCATCTCATATTTGGTCATCCCCTCAATACATGTGTTAAAAATCAATGGACATTAAGTAGATCATAATAATGTTTTTACTATGAAAGCATTTTATTTTACCCAATAAAGGGAGAATGTGGTATCAAACAAAGAACTCACCAGGCTTTTGTTTCGGCTTCAAATTGGCAGGAATGTCTCCATTAATGGTGACTGTTGCAATGTGTGATGAACAGTTGGTCAACCCAGGGTCCAAACACAAAGCTACAGGAAACATTGTTATTGCTCAGTTACTCTGGCCATCAAGAAACCAGACACTGGGAGAAATATTTAAAGCAATCTCTCTCCTCTCCACCTCTACATGTATGAACAGTACAGAATGCCTTGCACAGATACTTCTTTATTACATTTATATTGCTTCATTCTTGCTCTGGAACCCAAGGTGTCACATGTAGTTGTTCCTCTCCCTCTCCATTATTTAAGATCAATAGTGTTGCAGTGGTTTCTGGGCTCATGGGGTTAAAGCACTGGGCCTTTTTTTGATCAGCAAGAACAATGACCAAGTAATCGCTCATTACCATCAGGTTTCCTGAACCCCTCTCAGTTTAGCTGCTACCCTGATGGTAGCTGGCAGGAAGATTAATTTCCCCAACAATCATCTATTGTGAGACCCCTGTCATACTATAGTATTGTTGTGTGTTGTAATATTACATTCTTGTGAGTGACTTTGGAGTTTTGGTTTTGTTGTGGCTTCTTCCTGAATGGGCAAGTAAGATCCATTAGCTTTACAAAAACCACGATCCTGGCAGAAAAGGCAAATGCTAGAACAGACCCACATAGCTGCTTGCATTGTTTAATTCTATCTGGGGACACAGTTAAGATAAACATCACAGTGCATTTAAAAGTTACCATTTTACATCAGCAGGCAGGTTATAGATTAGGCTGACTAGCCCAAAACCACATGATGAACTTCATGTCTGAATGCGAATTTGAAATTGGGTCTAATTTGACAAGAGGTTAGTAGTCTTCAGATTTACAGGATCTAGCTTCTGTTTTACTGAAGTGTGAGGGCCACTATCCTGGAACACAGCCGTTCAGGCAGTCACCCTACGCTAAGAGCTAAGAAGCAGCGCACCTCGGGAACACATGCTCAGCATGGGCATTTCTGAGCAGTACCAGAACCAAGTTTTCAAAAACTTACATACATACTCTTGTCCCCCCATCCTGCAACCTATATGCAGGAGGTGAGCTTTTTTGGCTGTTACTGGTAGACAACTGGGCATAAAACCCCTCATTAGTCCATTTCAAATCAGGAAAAGTTCTACTGGAAGATGTTGATATATTTTCTGCCTACCCTTGTACCAGGCTGGTAATTCTCAATATGCTGAAGCCATATCTCAGAAACTCAGACAGGATCTATTGCTTGTTAAAGGCTAGATCCAGACTTGGTGTATAGCCTGTTCCTGCTGCAGAAATTAGAGCAGATGACCCGAGTGGTTATATCTCTGTACAGCAGGGCTGTGTGGCCCTTGACACTAGGTTTGGCCCACGTTTGCCTCCTTCGAAAGGTGCAAGAGAGGTCATGCCAGCACAGCAGGGACACTTTCCAACAGGTTTGACAGTACACACTGTCTAGGGTTCTTTGACATTTGACATTTCCATTTGCAAATAAAATATCTGAAGTGCTTTGAATGTTTCAAAGTGATGTACGATAGAATAAACTACTGTATCTTCCTTTCAAACATAGAAGACCAAAAGCAGAAACTACCTGGAGAACATTCAAGGATGTCCCCTTTGTATCCTGTTTCTTCCTCCAGCTCGCGTAAAGCAGCACTCTCTGGGGTTTCATTGCTATCGATCAGACCTGTGAAGCAAACAGCATATCTGAAGTACAATTGCCTATATTTTATTTATATTTTATCCTTTGTAGACCACCTTTCTCTTGGTGAAGGGACCCAAGGTGGCTCACAATGTTAAAACACATAACATTTAAAAAGACTGAAGAAAAAGCAATTAAATTACACTACTAAAAAGAGCAAAAGACTAACCAATAACTATGACTAAATCCCTAGATGCTGGTCTTTTGCTTTTTTTTAAACTTTGCTTTCATAGTTTTGCATGTTTTTAAATTACTTAATGGATTTTTAATTAGTAGTGTAATTTAATTATTTTTTTATTCAGTTGAAGACTGTCCGCGGAAGGATAAAAGGAAGGGGGACTAGCCTAACTTTCCAAGGGAGACCATTTTACAAACCGGGAACAGTTAGAGAGAAAGCCCTCTCCCTTGTCCCCATCAGCTGTGCCTGCGATGGCAATGGGACCAAGAGAAGGGTCTTCTCTGATGATCTTATGTCCAGGAAGGCTCATATGGGGAGATACAGTCCTTCACACAGCATGGCCCAAAACTGTACAGGGCTTTTTAGGTGATTTTGAACTGGGCCCGGAAACAGACTGATAACCAGCACAGTTGTTGTAGCAAGAGCATTAAAAGCTCCCTATAACTGGCCCTAATCAGCAGTCTGGCAACTGCATTTTAGACCATTCTGAAGTTTCTGAATCGTCTTCGAAGGCCGCCCCACATAGAACACATTACAGGAATCCAAATGAGATGTGACTAAGGCATGCGTCACTGAAGCCAAATCAGACATCTCAAAGAATGGGCACAGCTGGCACATCAGTTATAACTTTGCAAAAGCCACAGCTGAAACCTGGTCACCCAGGCTCAGGGATGAATCCAGGAGTACATCCAAACTGCAGAGTTTTCAGGGGGAGTGTAACCCCATCCAGTACAGGTTGCATCCGTATTCCCTTATCTGCCTTTTGATTGATCAAGAGCTCCTCTGTCTAGTCTGGATCAAGTTTCAATTTGTTTGCCCTCATCCTACCCATTGCTGACACCAGGCACCATTTTCCTTGGAATTAGGTGGAAAGGAAGGATAGCGTTAGGTGTCATCCACATACTGGTGACACCAAAGCCCAAAACTATGGACAACCTCTCCCAGCTTTTTCATGTATATGTTAAATAGCATGAGCAACAAAACAGAAACCACAGGCCAGTGGCCAGGACACCAAATGAGAGTTCCCAGCACCACCTTCTGAATTATCCCCTCCAGGAAGGACTACAGCCACTGTAAAATAGTCCCTCTAAGTCCCATCGCAGAGAAACAACCCAGAAAAATATTGCTGATGTTATCAAAAGCCACTGAGAGTTTCATCAGAACCAACAGGGACACACTCCCCCTTATCCAGTTCTAGGCATATGTCATCCATCAAGGCAACCAGAGCTGTCTCCATCCCATAGCCTTCCCTGAAGCCAGACTGAAATGGATCTAGACAATCTGCTTCCTCCAGGAAACCCTGGAGCTGAGAAACCACCACATGCGCCAATACCTTGCCCAGAAATTGAATATTTGAGACTGGCAGATAGCTGTCAAATAAAGCAGGATTCAAGGAGGGCTTTTTCCAATAATGGTCTTACTACCGCCTCCTTTAAACATGCTGGGATCCCACCCTGCTGCAAGGAGGCATTCACCTCCTTACCCATTTGGCCATTCCCCTCTTTGGCTGCTTTTATAAGCCAGGAAGGACAACTTCTCCAATAGCACCCACATGGCGGCTGAATCAAAAGCATTAGAAGCACCAGATGACATTGGCAAGACTAGAAGGAAGGAACCAGACTTTTCAGCTGCAGTAGAAGCACTCTCATATTGAAACGTGTTAATGGTAAATGTAAAATGCTACATTTCTTAGAACAACATGTTTCCTCACAGGCATATGGGATGTGGGAATTGTAGACTGAGGCCCATATTTTGGATCCTGAGACTATGGGTCAAATTAAATGTGCAGGACAGTTGTTTCTTTCTTAAGCACAAAAGGCTGGCTCTACCATTGGGTAAAGTGAGGTGGCCAACTCAAACAGGTGGGAGTATCATGAAAGGACAGTAATATTGCTGTTATTGCAGGACTGGGGAGTGACACGAGGTTTTCTGCTTCATGTGACCAAACAACTTGGTTGCCTTTACTTACTACATACCTTGACTTCAGTGGACAAGGTGTACCCACTTGCTGTTCTGTTTTAGGAAGCAAAACATCTTGATTCATCTCTTAAGAATGTGCTTTCCCTTCTTTGCATATAAAGTAAACAAATGCATAGGGGGCACTAATTCTCTCACAGAAAGAAGCATACAGGAGAGACTGAAACTTGATACACACACACACACACCCCCTGCCTTGGCTGATTCAAGCAGTTTCCCCCTCGCCTTGATAAGATACCAGCTGTGAGCTGAGCAGGGGGAAAACCACTATAAAGCACTGGTTCATCTGCCATCTTCCTTGTTCTTTTTCTTGTGTTAAAGGACAACTTCTCCAATGCCTTATGCGCAAAGGAACAAATGCATACATAAGATATGTACCTGTGTCTAGAAGAGGCCTCAGCTTCATTAAGGGTGTATATGGGGAACAGCAGGCTTCATATTCAAAAAGAAAACCTGCAGGCAGCAGCATGATTCAAGCAATCATCCCAAAGCCACATGAAGCTTGGTTGCTTTTCTGGTACGTTTACAGCCTTTAAGCCAGAGTTCCCTGGTTCAAATGTAAGGGGACCCCTGGCTTAAAACAAGTCAGGATCTTCACACTCTAACCAGTGCAGAATTGCACCCTGAGATTTTTGTTATGAAGGGCAGGATAGAAGTACAAACGAAGTAAAGAAAGATATGTGAAGGGGAGCTGTCATTTTTGTTACTGTTCCTATCTTACAAGGCATTATTTCCAATAAATTTAGAAGTAGTACTATGGCCAGGGTGCAAAGCCACTGAAAAATATTCTCTTAAGGGATATCGAACAGAAGTCTCCTGTCTTGCTTCCGAGATGACAGGAAAGAGCAAGAGGCTCACATTAAATTTAGAAAGGATAGGGTAGAATCACCTACCTGCAGGGAATTCCAAACAGTAAGCTCCCATGGGAGGCCTGAATTGTTTCACCAAGACAACACAGTCATAGTGGAGAGTTCTTTGTAAGACAGGAATAACAGCAACACCTGCCAACGTGGAGAGGAAATTTATCAAAGCACAGTGACAAGACTGCACTGAAACAGACAAAGGCACTTAGGTGACATAGAAAGCATCTTTCCTGTCTGTCTTCTCAATGAGACGTTCCCCCTGCACCTACCCATTTCACAACACCGCAGACAAAGAGTGACTGGCCCCAAGACTAACTCAATCAATTTCAAGAACAAGCAGGGATCCAGGTCTCTGTTTTCAGCACTTGAACCCCCTACTCCAGTGGTCCCCAACCTTGGGCCTCCAGATGTTCTTGGACTACAACTCCCAGAAACCTTCACCACCACCTCTGCTGGCCAGGATTTCTGGGAGTTGAAGTCCAAGAACATCTGGAGGCCCAAGGTTGGCGACCACTGCCCTACTCAACTCTCTTTACTTCAGAGCAGCCATTCTCAACAGAGACCATATGGCCCCCCTGGCACATCTGAAGGGGACTACAGACTGGAAACCAAACATTGTGGGTCCTCCAATGCAATGGCCCTGCTTTCCTCCCGCCCCTTTCTACAGCCTGATGGAAGGGTCACTATCAGGAGATGGATGATGGAGGGAGGAGTCAAATGGAGTCAACTTCTCTGGAAAGCTGATACGGGTCCTGTTGACACACTAGGTTCCTCATTGTTATGAACCACTAAGTTATGATACAAAAATAGCATCATGGTAAGAATTATTTCAATACCTAGCAAAAGTATAGGTAAAGGTAAAGGTTCCCCTTGACATTTAGTCCAGTAAATGTCTGATGTGGGGAATTTGATGTTCTCACATATAGATGAATTCAACCAACTATTTCTGGTCCAGTATTTCAGCTCCCCAGTTTTTCAGACATTTAGAAAACTCAGTATTTATGGGGAGCAAGAGTTTCACATTTACAAACAAAAGACTTCCTTACCATCAGCAGAAACTCCCTCTCTTCTGGTAGTACGTTTTACAGACTCCCACACTCTGTTAAAATTGAAGAGATGGGAAATGGATAGATGTCACAGGAGATAGGTTAAGTACAAAAGTGAGACCTTCATTAAGACATTTCAAGCACAGTGTCTTTTCCAGTTCATTTGAATTTTTTTTTCTAAATGATAGACGTCTCTCAAAAATAAATGCCAAGCTGCGTATACACTTACATTTACTGAACTAAAGGGGGGGGGGGGGAATCCAGATATTGCACCAAGTGGATTCCAAATTCTGCAGGAAATGTAGATTTTTGCAATCTGGGTATATTATCCAGGGTGAACAAATATACAGTATATGACCTTTTATTTTGCCAAATTGGTTTTGCATTTTTCCCAGTTTTGCAGAGTGACTTCTGCTTTTGCTTGTCACAGGGAACAGCAAAACAAAGTTCTAGGCAGCCATCTGACCAGGATAAATTCTTTTTAGCAGGTCCACTAGTTTCCAAGGTTTATTTATTACCATCAACCAAGTATTTATGCAAACAAAGGTGAAAAAGTATGAGTCATGCTCAGTGGAGTCTGATCCACTAGGGCAAAAGGTTGCACTCCAACGCTGGAGGCATTCAAGAGAAAACTGGCCAACCATCTGTCAGATCTGCTTTGACTTTGGTTGCTGCACTGAACAGGGGGTTGGACTCGATAGTTTTATAGGCCCTTTTCAACTCAGTTATTCTACGATCCTATGAAAAGGAAGACGTCCCTGCGCTTCTGCTGCACAGCTAGAGGTTTTTTTTTAACCAACATTCAAAATGGTGCAGCAGATTCAACATTCCTGGCTTAACAAACCATGGCTTCATAATCAGCCATGAACAAGTGATGGCTCTGGCAGAGAATCTGGGAACATCACATAAGAGTTCAGGGCCACTTTATGCAGAGCAGTGGCCTAGCCTATTACGTCCCATCACTGTTCAGATAGAAGAGTGAGAGAACACCTTCGACACAGCCAAAATTCTCATCCTGTGGATGGGTATTGCAGCAAAAGATGATTTCCAAGGGAATTTGCTCATAATCACAATAAGGAACCATTCTTCAAGCCCTGGGAGTCCCCAGAATAGTTTAGATCCACTGGTTTAGCAGATGGTAATTCCTTCATGGGTACAGAGAGGAAATGATGGCTTACCTTGTTTTACCTGTAGCATCAAGGTAAATAGTCTCATCAAGCTTCACCCATTTTCTTTCAGTAATGGTCTAAAGAGAAGCATCAATTAAAGAATGAAAACCTGACACCAATGACATTCTGAAGAACAACAAAAAAAATACTACTATTGGCATTACTATTGCTTGTGTGGAAAACCATTTAACTTAAACTTTGTGAACTAAGCCCTGCTGGATTAGACAAAAAGCCTGCCTACCCTGTTTCCCCGAAAATAAGACCTAACCTGAAAATAAGTCCTAGTATGATTTTTCAGGATGCTCTTAATATAAGCCCTACCCCAAAAATAAGCCCCAGAAGTGAAACCCCGCCTTCCACCCTTGTGCAGCAACCAGAATGACATGACTGTATTTGAATAAATGTAGATTGTTGTACATGAAAAAAATAAAACATCCCCTGAAAATAAGCTCTAATGCATTTTTTGGAGCAAAAATTAATATAAGACCCTGTCTTATTTTCGAGGAAACATAGTAGTTCAGCATTCCGTTCCCACCATGACCAGATGGATGCCTCTGGGAGGTCCACAAGCAGAACAAAACTGCCAAAGCACTCCCCAATCTTCCACAACAATATATCAAACCGTTCCCCTGCAGATGTGGTATTGAAATGGAATATATATCTCTCTTTCCATCACGACTAATTTAATGGTGACAGAATATTATCGATAGATGAATGGGCCAACTGTTTCCCCACTGCCAAAAGGATGGGTATCAACATACTGATGCATTGTGGAATGAATGAAGAACGGCTTCCCATGAAGCCTTACACTTTTAGGATCAGAATGAAGACAGCCTTTTATAAATTTGCTTATGCGCTGCGGAAAAGGGACACATGACCTAATCAGGAATCTTTAAACACATTAGCTATAAGAACATTTCAAAAAGGGCTGAATACATCTAGAAGAAATAATTTTAACATCTGGAACAAATAATTTAAAGGCTAGCACTGGTGTTTTTACAGCAATGTTTTCTATGAACTCTGTTAGAATCACTTGCTACGGGCAAGTGGAAATGGGTGGGTTTATTTAGAGTCTTACTGCTTTCTAGTTCAATATGGGGCAGCATCCATTTTACAATGGTGAGTTAATGCTTAAATAAATCCCACTGATTCAATGGGTCAGTGGTTAAGAATATCAGTTGGATTCAGGCCCTAGTAAGTCTGGTTTCCTCAATAATTCCGAGGGGCCACGGCCTTATGCAGTGGTACTCAGGCACATGACACAAACCCTGTATTTACTGTCAGAGCAAACCTGGCAAGAGAATGGAAGGAGACCATTTAGCCACTGCAGTCACTGAGGAATTTAGAAGGAGAGACTCCAGCTACGAAGAGAGAGAGAGAGAAAGGTGAGAAATATAGCAAAAGAGCAGAAGTCAGAGGACATAGAAAAAGCAAGGAAGTAGGAACTTAAAGTTGCAGCCCTATACACTTACTTGCGACCAAGACCCACTGATCAAAATGGAGGCTTGTTTCCAAGTAAATATACCCAGGATTGCTTTGTAAGATACCAGTAACAGTGGCTCTTGACACTGTTGAAATAAGAGGTACAAACAGGGGCAGAAGCAACACAGCTCTCTCCCACCAGCAAATGGGGAGATGCCTCCCTCAAAGATAGCCTTATGGGAAGGAGGGTTTGTTTTAAATTGCTTTGGACTAGCTGCTTAACCACTAGGGTGGAAAATATGAACCAAGGCCTTGTTCTGTCACATCTATGTGAGATGTAGACATTTTGCAGCTAAAACATGGACAGGAATCACTGGATTATTATTTTTTAACTGTTACCACACTGGACCACATAAGTGAAGATTGAGCAATTATCTGAAAAGTTACACAAAAAGTACCAAGAATTTAATGGATTGTGACCCCTTGCAGTGTTGTGACATCAATGGCAAATCATTACCTCAGCAGATTTGTCAGAGCAACCAAAGGATGGATGAGTCATTGAGGGAAAGGTATTGGAGCATTACACAGGCCATCAAAAATTCCATGAGAAATGAGACACTGAAAGCAACATGCATGTAAGAGGCCAAGGACACCAAGTGACAGAACATTGAAAATGAACCTAATGTGCCGTTGATGCTATCAACACATCCCACTGCAGACACTGAAAAATAGCACTGATACAGCTTCATCTTTTCTGGCTCCAACTTGTCCAACATAAAAGGTAAAGTCCATCTCATTTCTTAGAATGTTACGAAAGATGTCTAAGCAATGTTATTTCTAGGTAAAGGTAAAGGTTCCCCTTGACATTTAGTCCAGTCGTGTCCGACTCTAGGGCATGGTGTTCATCCCTGTTTCCAAGCCGTAGAGCCAGCGTTTGTCCGTAGACAGTTTCCATGGTCACGTGGCCAGCGCGACTAGACACGGAACGCCGTTACCTTCCCACCGAGGTGGTACCTATTTATCTACTCGCATTTTTACATGCTTTCGAACTGCTAGGTTGGCAGGAGCTGGGACAAGTGACGGGAGCTCACTCCGTTGCGTGGATTCGATCTTACGACTGCTGGTCTTCTGACCTTGCAGCACAGAGGCTTCTGCGGTTTAACCCACAGCGCCACCACGTCCCTTTCTAAGCAATGTCAAAAAGAACAACTCAGGGTGGAGAAGATTCGGCCCTCTATATGTTTTGGTTTACAACTTCCATCAGCCTTATATGGCATGGCCAGTTGTAAAGGATCATGGGGACTGCAGTGCAAAACATCTGGAGGGCCAAAGATTCAACATCCTTGATTGAGCATGGCCTCTAACCAGACCCTCTCCACGATTCATAATCATTGACCTCTATAATTCACTCAATGTAACGCTATAGTCTTCTTCAGGGATACCAAATCATTCGCTTTGTGCTGAGGAAAATGTTCCAAACAGGAGAATGTCCTCTGTCTATGGAGGCTCCCCACACAATTAGGAACTCTGGAAAACCAAACCATACAGGTAATCTCACTGCACGGAAGCAGCTCTCTGGTTTAGAATGCCTTTCCTCACAGATAAAGTAGGATGTAAATATGCGTGCCCCTCCCCCGCACATTTCCTCTACCCTGCTCTGGAATGGCTGAAGGGGACCAAGGTCTTCAAGAATCCAGGCTACCATATAGACCATGAAAACTCCCTTGATTTCAAAGGGACATAAGACTCCTTGTTCACAATATTCCACAACACATTATTCTCAATACATTACACAAAATAAAGATCCAATATCCAGCCTCCTTGCCTCAGACAAAAGAGAATTTGCAAGATCTCTGGACAGAAATGGCTTTGCACAGTCAAATGAAGGTGACTTTTCTTGCATTTTCATAGACAGAAATATTGCACAGGTAGAGAACAAGAAAACATACTACTATTTAGCTAAAAATCTGAACACAACCTTCAACCATATGGAAATAATACACCAGTCTTTTTTGAAAGAAACTGCATACCTCTTCTTTAATAATCGCTTCTTGGGAAGATTTTGGAGCTTCAGTGGATCCTTCTTGTTCCATGTTGAGGGATGTTGGTTCTGTCACGTCAAGCACAAAGTTCACCTTTCTACAAACCAGAGTCAATATTTGCCTTCAGGACCCAGTCAGACCATTCATGCTTTTTATTATAAATCTAAAAAAAACCATGCCTGCAGCAAATATTGAGTAATAGTAGTTTGACTAGAGACTGGATCTCATCAGCCAATTATATTATTAGACAGGGTCTTGTCCTTAGACAACTTTCTGCATTCATCTGGTGGAATGTTTGATCCAATGTTGCCACAATATCCAACTCGGACTGCAATAATTACTCCTTTAAATTGGTCAAGAATTTTAAAACCATTTGGTGGTTTTTAGAAGTGTTCTCCAATTAAAATGACTGATTTTAAAATTCTATTACAAAAACTACGGAAGCATGCAATTTCAGAAGGCACATTCCATCATGTCTTCTACAAAGGAAGGATGACTCTTCCAGGTTGGTGCTTAGTGTTAAACCAACGGCGCCATGTAATGCTAGGCCATGTTTCAGCCACACACGTATGAGCAAAAAGGACTCCAAATGAAGCTTAAGGCTTGTGCATCTCTTTTTTCCCCTTCTCTCATCCCGCCCCCCATGGGTAAGATGATAAATAAACCAGAATTTGGCCCCTTTTGCCCAATTGGTCGCTTATTATGCACTCATCAGAAATGGTAGGTAAAAAACTCTATTGCTGAACAAGACAACTACAAACCATTCAATGTTTAGAAACATTTTATAAACTATATTTTAATTTTAAACTACGATTCCTAGGTTCCATGTAACAAAACAAAAAACACAAGTTAAGCAGAGTGAGGCCAAATCCTGGTTAATTCCTCTCCCAACCCATGCAGAAGGAAAGGAACGGTAGGGATATATAGGGTGCTTGCTGCTCATGCACATAGCAGAACATACTAATTTGTGTGTTTCGGTCTTCAAAACCATGTTTAAATGCATTCAATTAAATACATTGGATTAACTTATTTAAACTGTATTTCAGTTTACAATCCCTGTAAAATCACATCCTCTTCAACATTAAATGTTTTGAGCACATATTGCCAAAAAAAGCATAAGTATAAGATTAATTGAAAAACCCAGAATTTCTATGCACTGAGACAATACAAAGTTAATCTTTATGGATATACTTTTAAGATACCTAAATACTAGTCATTAATGGATTAAAATTAGCAAAACAAACTTGATGCTATCAGAAGTCAAGTATATAAACTGCCCTTGGGGTCAAACAGATTCAAGCTGGTTTAACATGTATTTAAAACTGTAAAGCAGGCCAAAGGCAGTAAACAAAATGCCAAGGGCACATTGCCCTCTTGTCCTGTTGCCTATAGTGTAATGACCTCATAGAACAAAGTACAGTTCTGCCTGATTTTTCCAAACCCATAGAACCACAAAGAATTGTGAACCCAGTTAAGGAATAGATGTCAAGCCGTTAAAGCAAAATCCTGCAATATTGTTTCAAAAATTCAAATTTTTAACCAGCAACATAACCTTACTGGCAACATAAGCAGTTTTATCTTACCCATATCTGCTATTCAATTGGTACACACTTACCAGCACAATGTTACGACATATTACAGGCATATTTTAAATTAAAAGGTACAATTTGATCCTACCAATTTGCTCCAGTTGACAACTAGTGTTTGAATGTGTGTTTACAAATGAGTTTGAGGATTAAACCAAATACTGTATAGAGAGTGCCATCCCAGCATCTTACAGTAAACTTTACAGTATAAACACACACACAACCAACATCAGGCACAGTTCACTGTAAATTTCTCCTGAGAAAGTAAATCTTACTGGAAAGAGAGTGAGTTAAGAAGTGCATTCATTTTGATTTCTGTGGGTTGAATCCAGACTAATAAAGAGCCATTCTAACTTGCCAGCTGAAGCTCTGCTGAATCCAAACCCTTCTCAGGGATGTTGCAAACTACTACTACTTAGGTCTATCCTTGTACTGTCCTAACTTTGTAGGAACAGAACAGTCATGTCCCTCAGCTAGAGATCTGGATTTGATATAACCCTCTGCTGGTAGATCTTTGAGATTAATCTTTGAGAGATTTCAGCTGGCAGAAGAACCTTGTGACTTTTCCAAATTTGCTACAGCTGGCACATCTTCGAGAAAAGACTGCAATGTCAGCTAATCATGCTTCAGTTTGTCTCAGGTCAGGGGACATAACTGAGTGAAATCTTATACAGATTTCAAAGGGAGCCAACCTAACAAAGGCTGTACGAAACACATAGTCTTGGCATATAATGTAAAGCAAACAGCTGCTTCTCAACAATGCAACATAGGTAGCATTGTCCTGCAGATTCAAAGGCCAATTTGGAGCAGTTACTTCTTGCTATTGACGGTTGCTTCTGGAGATTTGTTGTTGTTGTTTAGTCGTTTAGTCGTGTCCGACTCTTCGTGACCCCATGGACCAGAGCACGCCAGGCCTGGAGATTCTGGAGATTAACAGGGCAATATTTGTGAGCAAGCGAACTCACTGTGGTATAAGACAGTAGGCAATAAAGGCTCACTTCAGAACACAGCTCAACGGTAATTTTATTTAAAATATTTTTACCCCACCTTTCTCTTTTAAAAGGACCCAAGGCAGCTGTCTTTATATTAACACACACCCTTCCTCTGTTGCTTCCTTTAATCATGATATTGCTTACAGTTGGTCTTTAAAGCACACAACAGGTGTTTGTGTTTTTTTTTTGCTTTTGCCTTGTTTTGTGTCTGTTAGAATGTTTACAGAATGAGGCTTCAAAAGTATTGAATACCAAACAGCAGTAACAAAGAATTGCACATGTGAAATGCAACCATACACTACTGTTCTTTAGAGCCTGACATGAAAGTTTTACTCTGTGATCTCTGTATTCTAATCTACCGCATACTGTTTGTCTGAAAAAGTGGGCAAACTTCCACGAAAGCTTACATTAAAATACAGCAGTCTTCAAAGTGCCGCAACATTTTTGTCTTTTTTTACTTTTTCCTTTCGCTAGATGTTGAGGGGGCTGCCACTTTGGCTACGTCTCCTCCCCATAACAGGAAAGTAACAGAAAAACCAAGGACCGTCGCTTTTTATACAATGCAGGATAGGTTTTATTCACAACTGGTTGTTACCAATAAAACTTCAGCTATCGAGCCGTAAACGCCTTCTTTCTTCTCTTGCGAGTCTCGCCACTTTTTAGACCTAAACTGCTTTCTCGGTGGTTCTAATTATTCTTTTAGGCTTGAATTTTGATGGTATGGTTTGCATTCTGTTTTTGAAATTTTGCAAACCACTACGGTTAAGACCAACAGAAATAAATAGATTATAACTATTAACTGAAAGAATGCACTCTGCATACACTCAAAGGCACTCTTTTCCTTCATTAATACTTAATATAACCCAGATTAATCCCAACCAGAGTCCCCATTTAAATGTCTGTGTCAGAACTCCTGAACTGTCTCTTTTCCTTTCTCCTTCTCCCCACTGGAAGGGGCGGAAAAGAATGCCCAACTCCCCAAGATTTCCCCCCCTCAAAAAAAAGAAAACACCATGTGATTTCGACCGTCAGGGGTCTCTGCGGCCACTTACTCCAACTTTACAACTCGCCACGGACCGTACCTTCAACTCGAAGGGAGAGCGCCCTTCGCTTCCGCCCTGCTGATTGGCTGGAACGAACCCGAGCTCGGAACAAGCCGCCGAGCTTGACGCCCTCGCTATGGTCCGAAGTCTAACAGGAAAACCCTGCGCAAGATCAGAGGTTGGCGCAGGCGCACTTCAGCACACTCGGGGCCGGGCTCTCAGCTTCATTTTATCTTTCACTTCGGGCGAGGAGCTAGACCAGTAGAGTCACACACAGTGGCATTCTTCGGGGCTCACTTTGGAAGTAATTTTGACTTACCCGTTGAGCAATTCTCATAAAAAGCAATGGAAAAAAGACAGTTTTTTTAAAATTTAAAGCGAGGTTCTGATTGAACAGCGGGGTTGCTCAGCCTGCCCCTTCAACAAACCGGCCTGCTTGTTTTGTTTTTTTTAAAAATAGCTGCCGTGCATGTCAATGTAGGTAGCACGTGTTTTCTACATTGAAAGTAAGTTTTGGGTGGAAAGTCGAACCTGCCTCCGCCACATCCCTAACGTGCAACAGTAACTGACAGTGCTGGATAAACGAGTCGTTCTCCCAATTTGCAGTTTCGCAAATAATTAGCTATAATATAGTTGTATTTAACAAAGCAATACGAAACGAAGCATACAAAATAAAAAGTGGATCACCGCTGTCTTTGCTGCTAGATTTTCTTTTTATGTGGATATTTCCTTATCCTATAACAGGTAAGCTAAATCTTTCGTTTCTTCTTTGCAATGGGCAACTTTGGGCTTCCAAACTGAGGTAGAAAAAATGGTAATCGAAAGGAACTGCATTCCCCCTCTCTCCTCGGTGTTCTATAATTTTCTTATCTCCATGTTTTGTGAACATGCCCTCGAAAGAGAATGCCTCAATCGTCTGCGACCGATTGGGTCGGAAATATGTTTGTCGTACCGCTAATCCAACCAGAGTTAGCCTCCTTTATCTGCCTTGTGACGATTGGTTTCTCTCACCCACACACACACACCTCCGTCGACGTGACAGCCTGAGCTGAAGGCGAGAGGGCGGGTTTTGAAGCCCACCGTACGTTTTATTCGGCGACAGGCACGCTTGTAAGCTCTTAACCAAATCAGAATAACGCTGGGTGTCCCGCCCCTTCCGTTGATTGGTTAGTCAGGCCTACGGCGTTGATGAAGAGAGTAAAGTCGTGTAGCAGAATAGAAGGGTGAGAAAATACGACTGGAAAATAAAACGGGGGGAGAAGTAAGCAGTACATAGTCGGCTGGAGCGGCTCACTTATTTATAAATGTTATTGTCTCAGGAATGGTTTTAAAGTGTCTGGAGAAAGTGGGTCCCGGGCCAGGAAGATTTGTGCCCCTAAAATAGGCAGCAAGGCTCTCCCTGCGAACTGAATCCTATTGAAATCAATAGGACTTATTTATCCGGAGGTGGAAATAGGGTTGATTGTTCTTTACATCTTCTGCTGGATCTCAGCGCTGCTCGGAAATTTGCGCTAGGGATGTAAAGTTCATGCTTTACATTGAAGAAAGAGCCTCATGAAGATACGGTTATTACTCGCATGCAAGGGAAATGTTCCTTTCGTCAACTAATACCCTGCATCAGAGGTATTAGTCTGCCGTAATTCTGCTGTTTCTCAGCATAAAACAGCATCCACCTCTCATTTGACAGTTGCTGAGATAATTGTAGAATGGTAAAGTTAGGGTGTTTAATAAAATACCTGCAGTTTTCTTTCTGTTCCTTTCCTCTTCTCACTCTGTTTCTCCTTCCTCTCTGTGTGGTGGTGAGGGAGCTTCGTCCTCACTTTGGGAATTCTTTTCTCTTTTCTGTTTTTCAGATCTTCTGTGGTGCCTTTCCTAGAGGAAAAGGCAACATAATGAAGAAGGAGCAGGTGCTGAACTGTCAGTTCTCTGTTTGGTACCCTCATTTCAAGAGGCAGACCATCCGCAGGTGAGAGCAAATCCGTTGAGGCAAAGTTTTTCATGAACCGTAGAGCCAGAGAACAAGGAATGGGAGATAGTTGTTGCTGCTGCTGTTACTACATGCGGTCACCTCGAACATATGGCAACCCTATGAATGAGCAACCTCCAAAATGTCCTGTTCTAATTACCCTGCTCAGCTCTTGTAAACTTCAGGTTCTCCAGGTTTCCTTTAGGGAGATAATTGTTTTTGCTTTTTCTGTGTTTTTTGTAAAGCCACTGAAATGTTTATATCTGTGACTAGTGCTTGAAACAGAACAAAATATATGTTTATTAACATCAGTCTTCATTTACAGTAGGTAGAGAAAGCCTCCATCTGAGGTTTGTACACAAATAGAGACCCTTGGCTAGGGTACATATTCTACAGCATTGTCTCCTAATATATATATGTGTTCTATATTTCTTCCTCTTTGCAGGGGAAACACTTCTGCTTTTTTTCACATGTACAATTTCAAAATATTGGGAATACGTTCTGCTAGATAATATGCATGTTGTTGTTATGGAAGGTAGTACTGATCAGTGTAAGTTTTGAAAGACATACTAGCTAATAAACGTTCTGTTTGCAATGTACAAACTTGACATCAACGCAAATAAGTCTTTCTAGGAAAAGGTATGCACAGGAACCAAACTGTTTAGTGGGGGGATAGGGAACCTGTAGACCTCCACATCTTTGTTGAGCTGTGGTTACTCACATCACTGGATATTGAGTATATTGACTGGGGTTGATGGGCATTGAGGTTCCGCAGTACTTGAATGGCCACCATTTCCCACCACTCAGGAAGTCTGTGCCTGAAGAAATATTCTGTTTTTCATACCTTTCCACCACTTTCTAGTGTTGTCCAATCTCTAAAAACAACTCATGAGGCATTTCTAGAATATATACCTTGTCTCTGTAAGTAGCCCTGGTTATTTCTGGCTACCCATTTGGATTGTAAACATCATATGAGGTTGGACAATAACTGATATGGTCAATGGTACTATACATGACACAAGGAAATATTATTGCAACCTCTGACCTTATTTTGGATCTCAGTGATCTGTTATTTCCTCATGTAAGAGTCTTGATTCATTGCTTAGCCAAGAAATGTATTGAATGAACCTCCTGATAGCAAGCTGATAAACTGATGATGGCATACAAGAAAATGAATGGTTGCATCACAACTCTTTAGGAATTGCTAGGTTCCTAACCTTCTGGTACTCAGAACTCTGGCGTACATTTGGAGTGTTCATTTGAATAGAGACGTAAACCATGGGAAAGAAATTCTGCTTCAGGTTAAAAGACCAAATACAACTGTATTTTAAAAATGCATTCATAAATGTTAAAAATTATTTTCAACTTCAGATTGTTAAAAAAAGGATGTCTTATCTTTTTTTAAAAATTGAATCGCACTAAAATTCCTTTTCAGTATCATCCTTCCACTGCCACAGAATGTAACGGATTATTTGCTGGATGATGGGACACTGGTAGTTTCAGGAAGGTAAGATCTTCTATTGTAGGAAGATTTGCATGTATTTTAAAAATAAGCATGAATGAATTGCTCAGGCCTTTCAGAGATGTTCTAAAGAGGTGGCAGCATCCAGTTTCCTGTGTCCCATGGCGGGCATAGCTTTAAAGCCAGAGTAAAATGTCCATAATGTCATAAGTCTTAAAATATATGTCGAATAATTATTTAGTTGCAGCTGCATATGTGGCCAACAAAATGCCCTTATCTTGAATTTGTGTTGCCATCACCAGCATCAGATTGGGTTGGAGTGGAGTTGGATATAGGGCCTCGGATGGCTTTAGTGCTTTCCCTTGGGCAGTCTGACTCTTCCAGTGCAGGCTGATCCAGAGGTCCACAACCCCACCTGAGGCAGTACTTCCAAGCACTGGTCCCTGGAGCTGGGGCCAAATAGTTGGAGATGTAGCAAAAGTAGGAAGGCACGACTGAGGCATGGGGGTCCTCCATTTACCCTGGAGCATTGAGACCTCTGCTCCTCTCTTCCATGCTGCTCTCTTTCTCTTGGTCTTATATCTTTTCCTCCTTTATACTCCCAGCCATGCCAGATGTGTCTCCTTCCCCCCTGGACATCATCAGGTGTGGCCTCTTCACTAATGGCAACTCTCCTGGATCTCTCACCAAGGGTAAAGCCCCAATGCTGAGGTCCACCAGTGGTAGATATGTGGGTCAGCGTCAGCAACTTTCCTCGGTTAGCTGGTTCTGAGGATGCTGTGAAGGATGCTACAGTCAACTGTATTCCAGGCCACTGGCCACTTTCTCACAATACTTTATGGGAAATTTTTTGAGATATGATGGTGGGTGTGTTTTCTTCAGCATAACCTCAACATTAATAATATGTTGGTTGAAGGAAAAAGTTATGTTGGCAGGCAAATAATTTTAAGTTGGAAATTGTAATGTGTAGTGTGCCCAAAGGCTTAGACTAAAGGTTCTTTCCAAATGAATTGTTGTCAGACTTGTTCAATGTTAAAGGTTTTGGGTCAGGGTGTCATTTGACTGAGAGGGTGTGTTCCTTTACTTTTCTTCTAGGGAAGATCCCTGCCCATGCTCACAAGAAGATGATAATGCAGAGAGTGACGAGACAGAGGAGATACAGGTTTAATTCTTTTTTTCTCAGGAAGTTAGATTGTATATTGGTATATCTGTGTCACTGCATAGATGAAATGACTATCTTGTAACCTGGCAACTTCTCTAGTGCCTTTACTTTGGCTGCTGAATTGAAAGAGAAGGCACTGGCAATAATTTTTCTCTGACTGATTCTTCATGTGGTCCTCTTGTATATCTCTGCCTGCTGTGCATTGTACCATGGGGAAAGATCCTGATAACCCCCCCCCCCCCATGTGACTCTTTGATCACTGCTGTACTCATATACTTTGGAGACTGAGATGTAGACTGCCCCTTCACATTCCCGCTTGGCTTCTTTCTCTTGTGTCTTTGACTAGTGCCACCTTTCTCCCCATAGGGGACCCAAGGTGGTTCACAACAGCTAAAGCTATACAACAATCAGACCTGCTTGAAGCAAGTGCATGCCTTCAAATAACCAATCTTTTGCTGAAGTTAGAACTTGGTCTTATTGGCTGAGCATCTCTGATTTTAATAAATATCCACTCCTTAAGCTGGCTAAGAGCAGTGGAAGGAAAATTGCTGTCCTATAAGTTATCCCCTCTGCCTTTGTTACATTTAGGATTTATGAAAGCCAAAAAGAATATTAGGAAAAGGACCTGGGATACAGCCCTGCAACGCAGCAGAGGATGGGTCCCATATTATTCAGTAGCTGGGAATCACAGTAAGATCTTTATCCCAGCAGATTACCTTTGCAACTTAGAACTTGTGAGACATGAGAGAACTTCCACCCTGGCCCATTTCAATTCTTTGCCTTAAGCAATTTTAGAGGGAAGATACACATTTAACCTTTGCAACCAATGTTTTTGCCCCTGCCAATCTGGTATGGTGGAAACCATGGGACATGTCCTACTGTATTGCACCTTTTATAAAGATTCATGTAATCTACTTACTTCCCCAAATTTAAAACATCATCCAGGTAGACCCGATAAATTTTTACATTTTTTTCTCCTCTCTGATTGAAAGTGAAATTACAGCTACGGTTGCAAAATTCTGTGCAGTGGCTTGTATCATGAGAAAATAAATGATTAAATCACCGCAGCCGTCAGATTAGAAAATTAAACTTTACTGCAGTTTGAACTTTAGTCTGCTCTGTATTGCTTGTAAATACTATATGATTTGCTGTATTTTAGTTTTGTATAGCTGACATGGCTGATCAATGGTTTTAATAATAAAGTGCAACAATCAGCAGTTTTAAAATAGTATAGATATATACGATGTTAAAAAACAATTAACCATATATCAAGATTAAAAACTATTTTAAAACATTTTTTTAAACACTTAAACATCTCTAGGTTTAATAAACATAGCATTCATGAGACACTTATTTCTTAAAAGCCTGCCTGAAAAGGAAGGTCTTTGCCTTACAATTCTTTCAAATCAACCCAAATCATCCAACCTGAGTGTGATGGGAAGGCTTGAGAACCAAATCTGCAGCAAGAGAAGAAAGGATCATTTAACTAGATACCTTTGGGGAGGAAGATATTTTTCTCTCCGAAGTTCACATTTGTCCTCAAACAGCTGCCACCTCTCCCTGTGGAATGTGGGAAAGAGTTACTTCTGGCTTACGATAAATGCTTCTTCTAAGACAGAATGAGGTCCCTATATAAGTCTGGTGGGAGGTTTCTCTCCCTGTGCTCTAGAAAGGGTACCCATTGCAATGGAAGCAGTATTGGACCTTTTGAGTTGCTGATGGGGAAGCAGTAGATGTGGCCTTAAATACATCTTTACATTTAAAGTGCCGATTTTTAAAAAAAGCATCAGCTGTGTCTGTACATGCACACATGTGATAATTATTAAGATGACAACAGGAATGAGGGCAATATTAAACAATACTGTATGGCCTTTCTTCCTAATGCAAATAATAGCTCCAGAAGGAAGGATTTCTCAGCATTTGGCAGCAAGCTAAAGGATTGATTTTGGTTTTTTATGCCTCCCATGGCTCCGGTAATTTTCAGCCTTCCCAAAACTGCATGTCTGATTTGGATCTGAAAGATGGCACAGAGGCTTCTAAGGGCACTCTCTTGTTTCTTCGGAGGAAGCAGCTTTTTCCCAGGCATGAGTGGTGCCTTTGTTTTTTTTATACTCCTACTTTTTCAGAATGGTGCAGAGGCTTCTGGGACACCTTCTCAAAGTATGCTCTCCCGGCAGTGAGTGAGCTCCTTAATCATGGAGAAGGGAGCAGATGGTAGTCCTAGTTGACTGAAGTTTACTGTGCCGCCTTCCTCACCCCATTTCTGCTTTAATCTGTAGCGCGAAATAACAGACATAAAGTAGAATTGTAGAGAGGGATCCCAAGAATTTAGTTCAACTCCATACTAGTGCAGGAAATCACTTGAACTATTCTGCAGAAATATTATAAGACTTCTATTTAAAGACACACACACCCTTTTTTTTGTCTTCAGTGGTCTGATGATGAGAATACCACAACACTTACGGTAAGTCTCTTTCAATTTTTTACAGTAAATTCTTTTTTATTTATTTGTACTTGCAGTAATGATGGTTATCAGAACTGAGCTTTAGATAATGCGTATAGACTGAAGAATTATTTTTACTCAGATTGATGTGACCGCACCAGAGCTGCAGCTTGATTAGAGGTGGAATTATCATTCCTCAAGGCTTCCAGGAGTGGCAGTTTTCCTCTTTTTTTGGTGAAAACTTTTTGGAAGGGGTGCAGGAGCTGCAAAGATGGCTTTGGGACTAGGACTTTCTAGTTTGAATTACAGTGTTTGAAAGTGTTGGTTTAAAAAAAACAAATCCAATGTTTGGGATGAAGAACTCCTGTACCAGTCAAAGCTTTTACTCGTATTTGTTTCCCCGTGTGGTAATCTTTTCCAGTTAAGTCCTGTCGTCTTTGCTTTAGCCATGATCTGTAACAAAAGCTGGCATTTCTGGCTATCACATAGGGCCTCATTTCCATATGTTCTTGCTGAGATAGTAAGACTTGTCCAGGTTCTTCCATCTTAGATTATGGTTCCTTTGAATTGTCTGTACTTCCTTTTCTTCTTCCCCTGACACTGAGCTAGTTCCTGTACCAAAGCAGGTAGGAGGACAGGATTGAAGCAGGATTGAAGCTCCATTCTCTCCTATCCTCTATTAGTTTCCTATCTTCTGTATGTCCGTTAGGCTCTGAACAGGATTATAAGAGGGTTGGGTTGGGTGGAGGACAATTTTCTCCAGCACTGTTCCACGTATCATATTACAGTCACAATAATTTAATTGCTATGTCATTTAAGCAGTTTGGTTTGATTTTCATCATTACCGTTTTGCATTCTTTAAAAAATGCTGAGCTGTTTTTGTTGCACGGGGCTTGAAACTCCAAATAGCAGGAGGAACACTGGGGAGTTTGAAATTGTGATCCTAAGTTGTTTGCTACATCTTCAATTCCATTACAAATGCCTTTGCAAATATTAGCTTGTATAAAACAACCTCAGTGGTTAAGTTTTTTCAAACCTGTTCAGTCTATGGCTGGTTTTGTATTTTCAAGTTTTTTTTCTTTGTCTCTCTCTTACCGCCCATCTAGGCACCAGAATTCCCTGAGTTTGCTCTTAAAGTTGAAGAAGCCATCTGTTCGCTGGGAGGCAGTGTTTTTCCTAAGCTCAACTGGAGTGCTCCAAGGGTGAGAACATTAAATCTTAAATGAACTCAAATGGTTTGTAAGGAATCAATGTGTTTGGAGCCATTTAGGATATCCAAGAAAATAAATAAAATTAAAAGAGTTGATGAGGTGCAAGTCAGTCTCTCGGGAGCTGGATGCTACTGCTAGTTTAACACAGTTGTGTCAACCGAGTATAATAATTTTATTTGCACATTAAAAGATTATGTGAATAGAAATCCTTACCTCACTGTTAGGAATTCAGAGGGGGGTTCTCTCTTCACAAGTAGGATAGCTTTCAGGAGCTGATATTGTTATTACCTCATCACATTTTGGGATGCACTACAGGCAGCAAGAGCCCTGTACCAACTTGTCATTCCTAATAATCTGAGAGTGCAACTAGACGAGGGAATTTGGAGCACCCTCTGTTGCACATAAAAGGCTCTTACCTTCAGTGTGATCTATTTTATCTTGCACTTAAGCAATCCTTCCGCTCACACCGGAGAAAGACCCAGACAGCACTTCGGGTTGCTCCAATTTCTCCGTGTTTCAATTACTGACACTGCTCCCCCTCCCCTTTCCCTGCTTTTTGTTGTGGCTGTCATTGCATGAGCTACAGCAACTTACTTTTTTGGGGGTTTAATTTAGGAAGTGGCATAGCTCGCGCAATGTACAGCAATACATCAATGTAGCATGGGTAGTTCCTTATATCTGAAATGCTGCTTCATTACATCACAGGGTTGTCACCAAAGCAAATACTGTCCACAGCCCTATCTGGAAGCAAATTAAGCAATCACAGAAACTGCAGAACGGGATAATCAGGAGTGCTCCCAATCATACTGAATAAACTGCAGCCCTAGCACTGTACTAGAAAGGAGCGGAACAGCTCACAAAAGCGGTAGGATGGATTGCTCTTACTTAAAACACATGTGGTCGCTGAAAAACAGGGCAAACCGAACTGCACCAAAAATGAACCAGGTAGCAAGCTATATAAGCTATATGCTCATCTGATTGCCCCCCTAGGTCTATTTTTTTAAATCCTAGCTCCCAGAACTGACCCAATACATTCTGCTGTCTGATGTAAAGCAGTGAATTCATCTCCTTCCCCCTGCCGTATCAGGATGCATAATATCCATTATCATCTGCTGTACATAAAGCACATATGTAGTACTGAGCTATGACCTATTCTGAGTATTCTGTGTATGTACACGGTTGCCCCATCCTGTTAATTTCTTATACTTTATTTGTTTTTCAGATCTGTTCCTTTTATCTTCAATAATAAATAAGAGGAATTCTAGTTTAACTGATGTCTTCCAAAAAACAAACAAAGCCCAAAACATAGTGCTGTGGTAGCATTGTAGTTTGCATTGTGCAAAGGATATAATCTGTGCTAATCTTGTCATACAGATGAGTAGCGATTAGCAAAAATTTTTGTCCAGTTATCTGAAAAGATACTTCCATTTCTTGAAAAAAAAAGCCTTATGCAGCTAGGATCTTTACTATTAGTTACATAGTAGAACAGTCTAGAGCTTATCTTGCCAAGTTTTGTTGAGAGATGCTATGGTGCAGTTGAGGAGGAAATTTGTACTGTGTAATGGCCAACACAGATATTGGATGAACATTTAATTGCTCAGTTCTGTGCTTGCTTTGACACTGAGATTGCAATCCAGTGATCACTTGCTGGAGAACTCCACTGAACTAAGAGGAACTGCCACTAAGAATACATAGAACTGGGCTGTAAAAGTACTAATTATACAGATTCAGTTATTCTTTCATGACAATTCTTTGATATTTAAATCTCTGGCCCTCAGTTAGCACTCCAGTTAACATTCACGGCCCAGCCAAGACGTGCCACCTGAGACAGAACGGCAGATGATGCCTCCCACTTGTCAAAGCCAAGGTCCTTCATACACAAAGCTAGCCAAATTATTTTGGCACATGAGACAGAAAATCCTACATGTACTTCTCCTTAAGTCTGGCAGTAAAATACAGCAGTGACAAACCAAATAAGAAACAATGTGGTCCTCTTCCGTGACATCCCAAGTTTGATGCTTGTGGCGACCACCTCATTGGACCTCAGCACAGGGCTGGGCATGGTAGTATTCCATGCGTAGCAGTGGGGAAGCATGGCTTGTGAAGGGTTGGGTGGCTAGGAAAATAAAACTGCAGTGCGAGGGTGGGCAAAGCATGACCTTCCAGATGTTGCTGGACTGTCTTTCATATCAGCTGTCCTTAGCAAAACTAATGATGAGATACAATAGCAGTCCAGCAATATCTGGAAAGGTTGCATTTTGCTTAGCCCTATTGCTGCTCAATTTTACCTGCACTGTTTTTCATCAGCATTTCTATATTTCATTTAAATGCCACCATTCATCTGAAGAACTGGAAGTGTAGTACATGGAACAGCCCTGTGTTACCTTTCTAAACCTAAAGAGATGTGTTATATATATATATATATTCAGACTTACTTCTCAAATGCTTTTAAGAGGCAATGGCAATTTGTGATTCTTCTCGCATGTGTGTATGATTCCAACAGGATTTTGCTCAGTGGCTCTCCAATGCCAGTGGGAAAAATGTGGTTAAAATGTGTTTAAAATAAAACTTTTTTTTCCTTAGGATGCCTACTGGATAGCTTTGAATAGTTCGCTGAAATGTAAATGTCTCAGTGACATTTTCCTACTTTTCAAAAGTTCAGACTTCATTACTCGAGATTTCACCCAACCGTAAGTTTAATTGCATCGGCGTATCTGGTTTTTAAAGGATGATTAGGCTGGATCTCTGTGCTGTTTTCTTGCTGAGTTTTCAGCTTTAGGGGGGTTGGGGGGGGGAAATGACTGCCAGTTCTGGAAACTTGATTTTTCAGCTAAGTTTTAGATTTGATTCATTGTTACTTTTGAGGAGCAAAGAGTGTTTTTGATGACTGGATTATTCAGCTATAGTTTTACTTCACCTAATGAGTTTGCTGATCGTTAATTTTTCTTAGCTTTATTCTATCTGTAGAGTTGATTACAGTAGAAACATAACTCCAGGGAAGACAGATTAATTAAAACCACTAGAGAATCGCAGCTTATGTCTTGGCTGATAAATAGCTTCACATGCACCTCCATTCCAGTGTTGTCTCTTTGGGCCTCCTTTTTCTCACACACACATTCTGAACGCCAGTCTTTCACCTTCTTGCCCATCTATCTTCCCTTCCTTAATAAGCAACTACACCATTTCCACTTTCCCTCAATTAGATTCCCTTCTTTGAGATTATTTCTTCCATTCCCACTTTCCTTTTCTCATTCCTACACTCTTCATCTCTCTCCTCTTCCCCCCCCCCCCCACACCAATCATGGACAGGATTCACTTCCATAAGTACAGTTCATAAGTATAGTTTAGCAGAAGATTGGCCAGAATAGTAAACAGAACCTTCAGAAGCAGTTCCGCAAGATGTGGCAACAGCTGTCAAGCTACTCAAGCTACACAGTTTTGAAAGAACGTTCAAAACATTGGGTCAGTTGAGGGATGATGTAACTGTCAGTAGCTATGAGTCATGGAGGATATATATTTCAGTTAGTATTGAAATATGTCACTGTGTATCAGGTGCTGAGGAAAATGGAAAGTGCTGTTGAACTCAAGTTCTGCTTCTTTAACAACCTGCCCACTTAACCACTTGTTTTTGATCTGATCAAGGGAAGTAATTGTATTTCTAACATGCCACAATTTTACTTTCCGTATCTAGAGATCAGGAGTATGACCACAAGTGGTTAAGTTACCACAGCACAACTCCACTGAAATTTAGCATGCATGTAAGCAGACACTCTTTGCTTGTTAGAAGAAAGTTAAAACTTAAAATCAATGCATTAGACAGACATGATTCATGACAAGTATTGAGTTTGTAATATAGAGGACAGCACTCTACAACTGAAATAGCAGAGCAATGGATGAGATGAAATACCTGCAGTCTCCTTGCTTACTGAATTGTTCCTCTGTTCCATCCAGAAAATGTTATGCTCTAAATAATGCAGACCTTTTAAGATTAGCACAGCAGTTGGATCCAATTTTTTCTGAAAAGTATTATGTAATCCTTGAGTACTCATTCTCTTTCAGTACAGGGGAACAATGCCAGTAATGGTGATCCACAAAGGTGACAGTTATGAATCCAGAGCTATTTTGTTTATTTTTAATTATTTTAGGCTAATTTTAAATGTGTAATTCTTAGATAGGAGAATCTAATTATCTGAAATATAACCAAGTTTGTTTATATTAGACTTTGCAAGCCAGCCATTGCTACATCTAGTGGTTCTGCTTCTGAAGATTCTATTTACTATCATGGCTAAATTAGTTTAACATTTTTCAAATTGTAGATGCAAGAGCACCTAGATAAAGTCTGTAATAAATAGATCTGTCGAGTCACAAAAACAGTTTTTATTAGTTAAAACATTGATTAAGCTCCATAACCCTTGTCAAGAGAAAATTTGAAATGTAATTGTCATATCGAAGGGGGGAGGTGCTGAACAAGTGAAACTTTGGTACATTTGTGTGTTTCTGTGTTCTATTACTTGAACAGGTTTATAGAATAATTTAAAAGAAAAGTTTAAAACCTTTAAGTCTCAGGGTGCCAGTAGACAGTTCTATAATTTAATAGCTCCAAATAAATATTAGGCTAGTGGGAAACTGATGATGATTTTATGCTACTTCACTACCTAATAATGTGCAAATTTTAAATAAATAGCATCATCTGTTGAGAAAGGACTAGATTGGAAATGTAGTCTCTTTATTTTTCCATTGCTACTGAATTCTGATCTTAGGGGAGCATATTGCCATGTGGGTTGATCTTTGGTAGATACACATATATTACTTTGATGTAAGAAAACAGTGGGCTTCATCAGATGATCATCCCTACTGAAGTCCTGACCCACTGGGAAAGGATTTCTGTTCCAATGCACTTTTGCTAGGTATTGCGCCCTTACTGCTAGAACCATGTCAACCAAACCTTTGTCTCTTGTGGAGACCTAGGCATTCAGTTCTGGTGCTATATGGGCGCTACAGGTGAGGATTCACTGCAGATTTATGTGCTTGGTCTGAAATGATCTTCTTGGGTTCAGGTATGATGTCTGACTTTGTTCTATGCAGAATTCGTGGTCTGCTCCTGTCCTGAAGAGGATTCTGTTTCAAGTCTAAGATATTTTGCTGCCTTAGGCAAACAGTAAACAAAGCTGGGGAAACTGATTCCCTCCCCCCCCCCCAACTTCATCTTCTGGAATCTCACAGCTGTATCACTCATGATGGAAGTTTAGCACAAAAAAGTTACTTTTCCTGGCTTTGAGAAAAAGATGATGCCTCCCTCCCATTTCACATACAAATCCCAGAGAGGCTGGCAGTTTATTCTGTTCACTAATGATGGGTTATTCCGCAACCACACACCCGAAGGCAACAGGCAGGGCTGAGCAGTACAGGGCAGGCACTGAGCTCGCTCCTCTAGTGTCTTGCCGCTGCCTTCCAGCATCGGCCACCTGAAGCAGCTCCTCTCACTTTGGCTAATGGTAGGGCTGACTCTGCCCTCTTTCACTTTGGAGATGGGGTTGGCCTGTTTGATCTTAAGTATTTGACTCAGATCAGCAAAGAGTGTTTCTAGCCCCTGGCTGTTTCTGTACTTTAAAAGTTTTGATTTCAAGCTTTCTTAGACCTTTTCAATTCCTGTCAGGAGGCTCAGAGTTTGCTTGGGCAAAGAAGCTTATGAAACCTGAACTGTGCTCAGAATTAAAAGCTTGGATTCCAAATTTGCATTCAAGTGGGAAGAAGTGAGATCTTATCTAGTTGATATTTTCGCTGCACGGAGGGATGTTTAGATGACAGGAGGAGAATCATACTGAAGCCAAATGTGCCTGGATTGCACTTCCTAGATGTATCTGCAAGGTGGCAGTGTTGAGCTGGCATAGAAAGTCTTTTCACTTAGTATGTTATCTGCTCTTCAAGATTTCAGCAGTTTTTAAAGACGAATTTAGTTTTTCATGCGGACTTGCTTATGATGAACAGTTCAAATGTAGTTTTGTCTCTTTCTTTTATTTGGAATTTCACAGATCTTTTTATGACCCTAACGCAGTCATGGAAAGGCATAAAATATAACAGTGTTTTGCCTAAGCAGGTCTGGATCCTCATCAGTGTCTGGATGGGACCCTGCTTCAGAAACCCCCGTGTGTCCCATAATCAGGGATGTTGCGTGTTGTGATTCAGCCTCTGGAAGGCCACAAGTTCCCCACCACTTCTATATCTGCATCTGTCTACAAATGAAAACACGCTAATTCCAGTATCTTCTTTTAACTTCTGATTAAGGGAATGTTATGGAGGGAAGAGATTTATTACATCTGTATCCACAAATATATTTTTTCAAATATATTCTTTTAATCAGGAGCTAAAGTTAGGTGATGATATTCATGTATTTTCACTTGAAGACAGATAAAATATAAAGCAATAGTGGGAAACCCCTGACAGTCCAGCTGTTGAACTACAAGTTCCATCAACCCTGATGCTTCCCTGTATCCCCACTCATGCAGAATCATTAGTCTATGCATTTCACTACATGCCACACTCTTATTTCTTGTAATAAGTCTCTAATAGTTCTGCTAGATTTGGAAATAGGATCTAATTTTTTTCTTATTCCATGTCATTTGAAAACGACAGGATGTAATGCTGTGTTTAGCGTTACCATGCTAATTGTTCAAACAAAATGTTTTAACAGTTGGCAGGGGCAGAACTGCTTGCATTCCTGCTGGTTGATGGATGAGATAATTGCTACTTGTCAAAAGGGAAAGAAGTAGAAGCAAATTCTAGACCTGAGTAGATCACTGGTTCTCAGTCAGTGGAGAGTGGAGCATTCCCATAATAGTTAACTCCTCTCCTCGGAAGAAAGGGCCACATGAAAGCAGTCCTCCTTGTTTTGCTCTTCTTCCAGGGAAGAGTTTGCTTGCTTGATTCTGGGACCTTCCAGGCAGTGAATAAAATAAGATTATTTTGAAAAAGAAAGGCCCTAAAGGGAGGGGACTTCTTTGACTGTTTTAGCAGCTCATCCGCCTCATCTTCTCCCTTAGAGGAATGTTCTTCCCACTCTTTTTCCCACCTGCTCAGCAGAGGCAGCAAAAAGCATCGGAAAGGAAAGCATTCCTGTCACAAACACATGACAAACAAACAGCCCAAAGAGGGGACAGTCTTCCTCTTGGTTTTCTTTGTCTGCCTGTTCTTTGTCTGCCTGTTCTTCGTCATCGGGATTGGGGGCAGGGGAGATTCCTTCCACATCTGATGGCTTTACCACCAGCCAACCTTTGCGAGGGGAAGAAGGTGTTTACCTGGAACAAGCTTCTGGTGCTCTCTCTACACATAGCAAAGATGGTCATGCTTCACAGGGGGAGGAAAGTGAGTTATCTGATGAGGCCATGTCTTTGACTGCCCTCTCATAGAGACACTGATTTAAGCCAGAGTCTTTTCCATTTATATTGAACAAACTTCTAAAAATCCTGCAGCTGAATTCTTCTGCATCAGCCCCTGGGAAACTCAATAGGGTTTCAGTAATGTTTTTCTACATAAATGGCATCCATATACTGTATGTTGATTTTTTTTTTCTCAGAGATCCTGAAAGATGGATGGAAAGAGCTTAAAAGAACCAAGATTCCTCACAGTCTCTCAAAAAAGCTTTTTTAATTCTCTGATTGTACTATGAACTATTGCAAATACTAACATTAGTGACCCGCTGACAGCTCTTGTATCAAAATCTGTGCTGTCTAGGGAAGCCCTAATATAATGTGGGAACAGGAGAAATGATGCTATCTGCTTTGATGCCCTGAGCTTGTGGATGTAACCTAATTCTTCCATTAGATGTATAGCCATGCCAAAGTATGTTCAGACTTTTTAAGAATTGTTTTGAAGGCACTTGATGTAGCAGTACTGCTAAGTATAAGCAGACTGAGCTCTGGTGGAGGCCACCTGCTAACCACATATAAGCCACCCAGGGCTTCTTTGAGGGAAAGAAGAGGTATGCACAAGTTAAAAAAACAAAACAAAACGCTGTATCTGGATAACAGTGCTAGGTGCCACAGGCAGTGTATCGTAGGTGCAAGAATACTTATTCAATCATGTTTCAAATGGTGCTCACAGAACTTAATGAGATATAACTTCTGTAAAGATACATACAGGTTGTATTGGACTTTGTTAAACCTAAACCCCAGTGATTTCAGTAGAATTTGCTTTGGGCTGGATCCAGCCTGTTACATTGCACAATTGCCACATAAATGTTCTTTCACATTTTAAAGTTTTACTTCTCAATTAATATTTTTCATTACCACCCATTAATGATGTTTTTGTGTTGAATGCTTCTGCTTCTTCTGCTTTAAAAAATAAATCAGCAGATGGGAAAAAAAAGATGTTTCATGTATTTCCCCATAGATTTATCCACTGTAGTGATGATTCTCCTGACCCCAGTTTGGAATATCAGGTAAGAAGCTTTGTATAAAAGGGTAGATAGCAGTGCTGTACAAAAGCTTAAGTCGAACATATGCTAGCAACTGACTGTTAGCATAAAGGGACTTCCTTCTTCTCCCCCCTGAAGGTTTCCATGCACCAGAACTACTTCTGGAGCAGTTTTTGGGGCATACAGAGGATTGAATGGCAGAAGAGGAATTGCTTCCTTCCTAATTCTGCTGACAAAAGCAGTACTGTCAGTGGAACAACCCTGTTGGCTCCTAAATTTTTTTACTTTCATATTGTTTTTTTCCTCTACTGACAAAGGTGCTATTGATATGTCATGTCGCTAATTAAGCAAACAAGACATCTTTTGGTTTTACCTTGAATGAACTCGGATTACGTAATTGACTCTTGTTGCTTTGGCAGGGTTTGAACTATTTAAGTTTTTTTGGGGGGCCGTTGCAAACATTGTGTGTATGTTTTTAGAAGTGCTGAACAAATGTTTTTGGCACACCTTATGAAAATGTTTGTTCATATATACGCTGTTGCTCTCCGTGTGTACAGCAGATTCTGCTGCGGCCAGTCAGCTGTGTATGGTTATTGTGGCCTCCATACATTGTCCATAATTTTCCAGCCATCTGGTTAACCAGTGTTCCAAATGGAATGCAGGATTAGGTGGGTCTTTGACAGATCCCCCACCATTCTATTAATATTTTAATAGATGTTTACGAAAGATTTTCATGTTAGCTAAGTGTTTCTTGCAGATAAAGAAATGTATCAGAAATAATCTCCCTTGAAGAATACTTCAGCTCTTTGGGTGGGTTTACCATGGGTAGCAGCAGAATCTAAAGCAATCTTCTGTTTGTTTCCAAGTACTATGCTGTAAAATATCATTGACTATTGCTTAAGTTGTAAATGTGTTGTTTTATGCTAATTAATAGTTATCTAGTTGCAATGATGATGACTACCATTACTGTTTTTATGCTTGTTTCTAATAGCTTGTACTCAGAAAATGGTGTGAATTGATTCCTGGGGCAGAATTCAGATGCTTTGTAAAAGAAAACAAACTTATAGGTGAGCTTATTTTTCATGGTTCTTCAATTCATTGCTTCTTCTAAGGCTTTATTTTATGTGTTTTCACAGGAGGTATCATGCCTTTCATATGAGGAATACATACTGGCTTAAAGCTTAGCCTAGTAAATCACTGTGCTCAAGTAAGCTGGAACTAAAGTTGGATCATTAGAATCCATGGAACTTACAAAGGTGTTGACTCACCAAATCCTCACTGATTCAATGGGCCTACTGTAGTGCAAGTTACTACATTAAGCAACAGGATTTCAGCCACTGTGACCTAGCCATTAGTGGTTTTCTGTTTCTATCCTTGTTTAGTTCATAGGCACTTTATTTGTATATCACAGTTCCATATACATTATCCTTCAAGTGGTTTACAATGAAAGGTGACAAAGCAAAAAGTTAATGATGCTTTGCTATCCTAATAACAAATGTGGTCAGGGGATGTTGGTGAGTTTTATGATTCTGCATCATCTGAACTCTTGCCTACATCTTTACAGATTTTTTTTTAATTTTCAGTTTCAGTTTGCATGATCCTTTGGGTTCAGCATACAGAAAAGCAATTAAAAAATCTGATTCATGTCTTCTTCTATATAGATTTTCACCTTTGCTGTTACAGAGTGAAGGGATAACTAGCTAGAGTGTCAATGTTCCTCTGATCCCCTTCAGCACATTTTGGTAGACTGACTCTGGTGCACCTTTTTAATTTAGAACTTGGCTATCCATTACAAATAAGTGTTGCTTCCAGGCAATACAGGATGTATTGATAAGGTAGACCACAACCTACTTCTGCGTAAGATAGAACAAAGTGGGATAGACAGCGCAACTACCAGATGGATTTGCACTTGGCTGACGAACCACACTCAACATGTGGTCCTCAATGGAACCACATCTACGTGGAGGGAAGTGTGCAGTGGGGTCCCTCAAGGTTCTGTCTTGGGCCCAGTGCTCTTCAACGTCTTCATAAATGACCAGGATGAGGGGATTGAAGGAGCACTCATCAAATTTGCTGATGACACAAAGCTGGGGGAATTGCTAATACTTTGGAAGATAGACTCAACATTCAAAAGGATCTAGACAGACTTGAACATTGGGCCCTATCCAATAAGAGGCAGTTCAGTGGCGGGAAAAGTAAGGTCCTGCACTTAGGCAGGAGAAACCAGATGCACAGGTACAGGCTAGGTGGTACCTGGCTCAACAGTAGTACCTGTGAGAGGAATTTAGGTATCCTAAGGATAAGTCTGCTGCAGCTGCCAAGAAAGCCAACACAGTCCTAGGCTGCATCAACGGGGGGATAGCATCAAGATCATGAGAGGTGATAGTACCACTCTGTACCGCGCTGGTGAGGCCGCACTTGGAGTGCTGTGTCCAGTTCTGGTCACCACAATACAAAAAAGACGCTGAGACCCTGGAAGGGGTGCAGAGAAGAGCAACAAAGATGATAAGGGGACTGGAGGCTAAATCCTATGAAGAATGACTAAAAGAACTAGGTATGTTTAGCTTAACGAAGAGAAGACTGAGGGGAGACATGATAGCAGTCTTCTAATATCTGAAGAGTTGCCACAGGGAAGAGGGCATCAATTTATTCTCCATTGCTCCTGAGGGTAGGACAAGAACCAATGGGTGGAAACTCATCAGAGGGAGATCCAACCTGGAAATAAGGAGGAATTTCCGGACAGTGAGAACCATTAAGCAGTGGAACAACTTGCCACCTGATGTTATAGGTGCCCCATCACTGGAGGTTTTAAAGAAAAGATTGGATAGCCATCTGTCCGGGATGGTATGAGGTTTCCTGCCTTGGGCATGGGGTTGGACTAGAAGACCTCTAAGGTCCCTTCCAACCCTACGATGATTCTATGATTCTGTGATTCTATTGCCTATCCTTGTTTTTGATATTAGTGGATAATCTGTCTTATCCCTGCTGGAAGCTTGTATCATGGCTACAGAAATGTAGCAGCCATCATTTTTGCTGCCTATTTATGATTAAATGTAGAGTGTGGACTGGTGGCAACCATAGCATCTTGCCTTTTCTTCAGACAGAGGGAGGTTGCACCCATGGACCTGGACAAAATGAGACTAAGGAAACTGACCAGTTGGGTTAGTTTAGTACAATACTGTGGCTAATATGTTGAGTTCGAATATGCCCCTGGTCACATTGCTATCTCTTAACTTAACCAATCTCAGCAATCTGCTGCTAGGCTAAACTACCACTATGACATCCTTGGGAGAAGAATAGGGTGCAAAGAAATATTTATTTCTAACACTGAGAAATAGGTAAACATGTTTGCATGTGGATCTTTGTTGGACAAGCTTTTGTAGACTCTCTGTGTGGAAGTTACCCTGGCCAGATTTTCTGTATTTAATTTCACAACTTCACTGACCACTCTTACGACTAGCATGATGGAGAAAAGGGAGAAGCAGCTTTTACTTCTGGATAACTGTCTTGATTAAATATTTTACTCTCTTTCTGAAGTATTTTTCAAGTCATGCCAGATTTCAAGTAGCCCTGAGGTAATTAGCACAAAGTACACAGGCGTGTTATCTCAGCCGTAGTCTCAAACACCACATTTTAAATGTTTTGTAAAGGAGATGAATTATTTAAAAACTAGATCAGCTTGGCCATTTTGCATCCCCTGGTATCTGTTGTTGCAAAGATGATCAAAGGCTTTTGTAAACACAAGTAAAGAGAATGGCTAAATAGTGAGAACTCTCATTTTTATAAATTTGTTCAAGAAACACAGCAAGCATAATTCCTATTCCTCCAACAGCCTTGTGTTCCATTTAAATGTTACACTAGTTCTGGATGACTGATATAATTTTTCTGACAGGTATTTCCCAGCGAGACTACACTCAATACTATGAGCATATCTTTAAACAAAAAGAAGAGATTGGCAGATGTATTCAGGAGTTTTTCAAGAAACACATACAGTATAAGTTCTTTGATGAAGACTGTAAGTAAATCAGGAAGGATTTTTTTAAAAGTTACAGTTTCTCTTCATAATAGAGTCTGCTTACTGAAATGCAGACTTATTTGTTCATAAAGCGGGTTGTTTTCTCATAAAAATTATTGGGACTGCAGTCTTGTAGAACTAGAAGGATGTATTGGAGTTAGGAAAAGGGGGAGAACAATGTATATAGAGAGAGAGATTGCTAAAATTTCAGCTGTAATCACTCACATAGTTTAAAGAGGCAAGTTGCTTTTTAGTTAAAATTGGCTTGCTCCTTTGGCTGGATGAGTAGTTTTCTTAGATTTTTCCAGCACTTTTTTCTGTGGTTTTGCCCCAAGTGCCCATGTAGTTTGTCAGATTGTGACTCACAGTCTAACGTTATTTTGTTCAGTACATTTGAGTAAAGTGGGAGTGTTAGTCCCCAAGAGTAGAGAGTGGAAAAAAAACAGCATACAACCTTCAGATGTCTATTAGCATTGGTGTGTACGATTTTGTAAAATATACTCTAAGATTAAACAGTTGGCACTCTTTCGTAGAATAAATAATTGACCTTTAATCAGCTAATTTGTAATTGATTTTTTCAATTAGAAGATAATGGAAGGAGGGTTTCTATAGACAGAAAAATTAATGTTTATCTTCTGGTGCCAAACGAACTCTCATTCTGGCACAGCTGACATAGATATCAGTAAAGCTATGATGACCAACCAAATAAAAATTGCATCTGAACTGGTATTTTCCTGTGTTAAACCCTGTAATGGTGCCCTGTGACCTGTGTAAAAGGTTAATCACTGTTCCAAGACAAGCAATGGAACTTTATTTTGCTAGAAAAAGCCTCTTCTTGTGAAGGTGGATTCTACTGGCGCTAGGGGCTGCCAGACCAATCTTGAAAGCCAGCAAGCAGCCCTGGGCCACAATTTCTCTACCCTTATTTTACAGCCCCTCTCCCTACAGATCTTTAGAAGATTATTAGAGTTGTTTAAGGAGGCCTTTGGCAACCTCCTAGGCTAATTTTGAGACCTGTGCTTTATATTTGTAAACTAGAGATGGGTATGAACCACTGGCTGCAGTTCGTGACCGGTTCATCCTTTGGACAAAAAGGTGTTCAAGCGTTTCCCAGCTCTGCCTCCTCCAGTTGATGCCCACTCAGAAGCAGCACCTAGAGGAGATGGGGCAGGGAAGCCAGGGCACTGCCTCTGAGTGGGCGCCTGTCAGAGGAGGCAGAACAGGACAACACCTGTTCATGCAAAGGACAAACTGGCAGGAACCGCTGAACCAGCAGTTTATGCCCATTTCTATTTGTAACGATGGTCATTGATTATTTTTATTACATCAAAGGACATGTTGTTTATTATGTTATGTTTCATGTAATTTGGTTTGATTTAAATTATCAGGTGTCATTCTTAGGTCGCCGTTTCTGTTTAGTTTGTGCTATTATGTATTTTGTTATTTTAACTGGGTGTATGCTCTGCTTAATTATGCAAACTGCCCCGAGTAGTGTTTCACTAAGTTGGGCGCTCTATCAGACAGACAGACGATGATACAGTCCAGTAAGATTTAGTTTTCCCTGGTAGAGAAGACCCAAGATTATTGTAGTTGTTCTATTCTGTAAATGTTTGTCATCTCACCCATATCTTTTTGAGAATGGGGCACAACAGTTGTTCAGTGTATTCCTAATGTAGCCACACAGTTAATTTATAATGAAGAGGTGCAGTGTGATGAAGGCCGGTGTTTCCATGGTTTCGGAAAGGCATGAGTGCTCAGGTGGCAGGGCTGTTCCCCATGGACTGATGGGGCTACACACAATCTCTGTCATCTTCTAAAGCAAGTACCAACTGCTGAGGGACAAAGTGGAAATAGCTGACATCTTTAGGTGCAATTTTCCCCTGGCCTCCTTCACTCTTCCCTAGCATAAGGGGAAAAATACACCGTGAGTTTTCCAAAAGCCTCAGAATGTAAGGTGTGAAGTTGTTCTATTTGCCCCCTTTTTGGTTTCTGCTAGCAGAATAACTGTATTAACCTAACTTCTCCTTTTCTCCCCAACCCTATTTTTATTCTTTCCAGTTGTGTTTGATGTCTATAAGGACAGCTGGGTAAGTGAACGTTTTGGTTGGGCAGCATTGTCTCATTTTCTCTGTATACAAATGCTGTTGCTTCCTAAGTAATTAGAGATACTTTATTCTGTGGTCTTTTCCTTCCCAAGACAAAGGTATCATGTGGCCTACTTCAGTACTCTAATATAAAAAAGTGAACCAACATTGTACTCAAGCATAATACAACTCAGGGTGCCGCCAGTCTTTGACTTTCTTTGAAATTTATTTCTAGCAAGCGTGACTAGTGCAGCTGAGATCCAGAGGTGTGTGAGTGCCAAAAGGATTCCCTCCCCCACTCTGAAAAGCATTTCAAGAACAGATTTCCACACTTCTCTGTTTCAAAAGAGATTTACCATGTGCTATGTTAAGCTGGACAAGTTGTTAAGTGCCCTTAGGGAAATAAAACTACTACTGTACTTTGGATGCCTGCCTGCCTTGTAATGAAATTGATTGGGAGTTGTTTAGTGTGGAGACAGTGCAAATAAATACAAATGCCACACATATGGATTATATCAAATTTCTTTAATTAAAGCCTAGAAAGGAGTAGAAACTGAGGTTCTGTAATCAAAACAGCTGTATAGTGTCAGTGACTGCAGTTGATGCTAGCAGAGTCACTGGTTTATGCCTTCTATTACCACTGAATGGCTAAAATCCAGTAGTAAGTTGCAACTAGAGTAGGCCCATTGAATCAAGGGAACTTACAGAGGACTTACCAAATCCTCACTGATTTCTTAGTTGCAGGTTTCTACTGGTTTTCAGCCATTATTACATAACATATCTAAATTCTTTATTTAAGCCCATTTGAATTTATTCTGCAATAATAGCTGCATCCTTATTTATGCTTAAGGAATTCTGCCAAATTGTTAGTTATAGCTTGCCATATCAAGCCTTTCCTTCTTTTCCATTCAAGTTTTGATTTGTTTAATTTGAGCTCTGGTAACATTTTACTCAAGGTGACTATTTTTTTAACTTGGTAAATTATTGATGATTAAATAAGTAATGAATTTCTGAAATCAGTTAAGTTATATTTGGCTTTGTGCAGTCATTCAGCTATTAATATGTCGTTTCCTTGGTTGCTTGCTATTACAACATTGATAAAGCTTTAAAATAGCAACTACCTGACAGGGTTTACTGTAAAATTCCTGAGCTTTATCTTAAAGCTGGTTTTAGTTGCCGCCCCTGAACTTTATCATAAATCTGGTTTTAGTTCCCACTCCTTTGCTTTAGAAGACGTAATGCTATTACTCCCCAAAATATAATTCTTTAAACATGAGCAAAAAAATTGCAGAGCATGTAATAGAACTACTCTGCCATAGGCACCCGGGAAATTAATTAGTTGTCTTCCAGATCTAAAGATAATGTCTGCTTCCACCCTTTCAGTGATATCTTATTGAAATGTGTTTGTTGCCTTATTTGAGGATGGAAACGGGGGAGGGGGATGTACAATCATACGTTGACCAGAATCCTATTAGTTACGCATGTTGGTGTAAGTCACAAGTCTCAGTTGTTGATTAAAAGTTCAGAAGTAATTTGTTGTCACACATCAGTTGTGTCATTCAGCATGTGACAGCAAATGCCTGTGCTGACTTTCTGCAGCAATTTGCACCTGAAATTTACAGCAGTAGTTTTATTTTTTTGCATAGGTTTAAAGTACGCCAGGTGGCTTTGAAGTTTGGAATACTTAGGGACACTTTCAAGGTGATAGTTGCAAACCTGGATTTGGAGAGGGCAAGATCCTAGACAGAGTGGCATTCCTTAGACTGCAAGGATGTGTGTATCAGTTTCTCAGCTGATTCGTTCTTCAAGAATAGGAGCAGTCTATCTGATTGGTGAGGACTTGAAATTTAAGCAGCATTGCTGTCAAAGGTCCACACTGATTGCTAAAGCACCCCACACTTTTTCAGTGACTCACCGAGGCCAATCCTGCTGTAGCTCTCGTATTCATGCTTTTCAATTTTCTTTTTTATAATTCTTAAAAACCTTAATGTCCAGAGTTTAGATCAGACCGGTCACTATGGGCAACAAAGAATTTTACCTGGTTACGTGAGTGGCATGGAGAAAAAAGGGGAGATCACTGTCCCCCTTCCCTACTCCAGCCAGCTTGGCTTCCATCTGCTTAGCTTCTCGTACTCTACGAACAGCTTCAAATATGCAGCATGCTGGTAGTGGAAGAAAAGAGCAATCTGTCTTCCCTTCATGAGCATTAGTATAGTTTGCTACAATCAACAGACAGTCCCAAATATAAATATAAGCAGTTGTACCTACTTACAAGAACTGTAGTATACAGATATAAACATGTGAATCTACAATGCTCCCCCCACACCTTTAATACCAGCACCACTTATTTGCCTTTGAACTCTCATTGCTGTGGATAGAAATTTGTCTATATACAGTGTAGGGATACTGCTAGATTTTTGTGTAATTGTAGAAATTTGGAGTAGAATTGGGCAGGTCAGCCTGGTAAAGTGGCCAGCAGAGGAAAAATTCTCAACTGTATGGAGTGCAAAGGGCAAGAACAACGTGCTCTGCTGATTCCCCGTTCTAGTTATTACCTAAGCAGACCCTTGCAGAGAGAGTGACACCAGCATATCAGCCACTTAACAATTGTGGAGGCAGAACATTAAAACAAATTGAATTTGACAGTAAGGGAAGTTTAGCTGTAAACAGAATCCCCAAGTGGGGCCCAACTCAGCAGGGATTTCTTATGAGATTCCCCGAAAAAATAGATAAGCGGATGACATTTGCAGAAGCAAAGTGCTTTTGGAATGAAACATTTTTAAGTCTTTGTTTTATTATGGCAACTGCAGAGGCATGTTCTAATGCACAGATAAGGAGGGAGAACATTCAGTGGGGAGAGCACTTGCAGTCACCTGACTATTGTCAAGAAGAAGTAGTCGCAATCAGAGGACAACGTAAAGATACCATTTCTAAGCCAAAACTTCAACGTTACTAATAATCAAGATCCTGGTTGTAAGGGACATTGTTTAGTTTCCAGTAAGTCGGCTCCATTGCAAGCAGATCTTAGGAGTAGCCATGTTAAAATCAGACATGAATATTGCTAAAATATACATGCAGTAGGTTTGTGGTGGAGGGGCAATATAATCTGCCTCTCTTCTGGCAAAAGTTTCTAATACTCTCCACGGAAGCTAGCAGTCTGTGTTTCAGACTGCAGGGAGGGACCACTAATTAAAAATCATCTACAGGCTATTCAGTTTTGCTGCTTTTTTGCTGTTATTTACAAGGCTGATCTACACAAATCTTTGTAAACTCCCAAGCAACTTAGTTTAGTTTGACTGTTCTTATCTATAGGATGTTGACAGCCTTCCCTACCACATCTTGCTGAAAATGTTATTCTTTCATCTTACTGGCCAAGGGGTTGTGTTATCTAATTTTCCAGCAAGGCCAGATAATAAATTGCATTTGGTAGAAGGATTATATCTGAAGTTGAGAGATCCCTTTGAGCTATACCTACTGGAAGCTCTGCTTTTCCATCGCCACAGAGAAAACCCTGCAGGTTCTGTTTCTCCTCTGTACTTGGAGAAGATAGAAAGCCCTTAGGCATTATATTTTAGATAGCGAGAGAAAGGCCACAGAAGGTGTCCTTTCATATTGTTCAATCATAAGGAGTTTTGTTCTCTAGAATGTTAATCTTTCTTCAGGAAACGGCTGCATTGGAGTGAAAGATAAAAGTGTTTTGGAGATAAGGAACACAGTGTAGCCCAGGACAGTGGTAAAGCAAAGTCCTGTGGATGTATGGCAGGCAGGCAGGCAGGCAAGCAAGCAATAAATAAATAAATATTTAAAAATTGAATATAGGGTGATTGTCAAGCTATATTGTCTTTTATGGTTCAGCCTGAAATAATTACCTGTGTCAAGGAGATCATCTTGAACACCTGTGTGTTTTCAGAGATGTGTACCACCAAAATAGTCCTGTTACCAATGTACTGAGGAACTAGTTTCATTACAAAGTATATTTTTTTAAAAAAACAGTTATTCTGCTAAAAAATAATGTTTGAGTATGTGCTTTGCATGAGCCTGAAAGATTTGCTGTGACATTTTGCTGCTAACTGTTTTTACATTCCCCCAATTGAAGTTTCATGTAGGATAGTCTTCCCCAGCATGGGTCTCTCAAAAGAGCTTAGATTCCAGCTCCCATCATGGCCATTTGCCAGGGCTGGTGGGAGTTGCAGCTGAAGACATGCAACAGGACCCACGTAAGAGAAGGTTCTCTGGGGCATCAGGATTTTTAAAACCATTGTTAAGAGCTTAGGAGAAAATAACAGGATTATACACTTATCCTGAACATGAATTTCCCTCTTAACCCCATGGGGGAGAATGACAAAGCCACATACTTAAATTAATGTTTGAAATGATTAGGAAGTCTGATGATGGAGAACCTGCTTAATATCAGGTGTAATTAATCTCCATGCCAGTTTACCCTCAACTGTAATTAAAGCAGGAATGGGGGAAGAGGATATTCTCTGGCCAAAGTGTCTGCAGACTGCAGTTAAGAGAGCCCTGGTGCTGTTGCTTTACCAGATCAAGGAGAGGGAGTAGCTAACTTTCCTCCCCACCACTTACTCTTGATCACAATCATCCAAAAGGAAACAGATTACTTGATTTAAAAACATTTCCTAGATGCTGTTAATCCTAAATGCTGACTGTAATCCTTGGCACCATACAAATTTATATTAGGTAAAAGAGGTCATAAAAGTGCAATTTTGACATCTTGGAAACATATTTCTTAGGCCATTTATAACTAGATGGCCATTCCAAGGTTATCCAAGCTCCACAGAGAAAAAAAATGGCGTTATTGAACTCTGTGTATTCTCCTAATTAATGTTGATGAATGACAAGATCTCTGATGAGCAAGGTGTGCTCACTATTAAGATTTGAAAAAATATTGTACAGTATCGCAGCATGACTGATTGCACAATACATTAGCAGAAGTGCTTCAGGGAAAGCATTTCTGCCATGGTGTAAGTGCGACTACTGCACATGAAACAGGACTTTGGCCAATAAAATATAGTTATACTTAAATGAGCATGCAAATCAGTGCTGTTTTGAATTTTCATTACATTCCAAAATGTATTTTTATGTTGTCCCATATGAACAGACTTATGCATTACCTCTACTATTTTAATTCCTGCAGGGCAGAGTGTGGTTAATCGATTTTAATCCATTTGGTGAAGTAACAGATTCTCTACTCTTTACCTGGGAGGAACTGAGGTCTGGGAACATTTTAAAAGATGACCAGAGTGAAGGTGCAGCCATGGAACAGGTAAGAATCAAATCAATGTAAAAAAATATTTTTTAAAAGTGGCACATTAAGCAGGTTTTCTTGATTCCTGTCGGCTTTTTCATGCCTGAACATCAGGATTCATTTTCCATGCATCACATATCCACTAGAATAATTTTCTCTTGCTGGAAATGGTTGTCTCAACTTCCCATTGAAGCTGAATTATACAGATAATGAATTCAGTTCTTCTCTATCGATGATTCAAAACACCAGGAAGTGTGCCCATATTGATGCACAATATTGTGCCTATGTGACCAGCAAAAAAAAAAAAAAAAGGATGTCAAACTTTTCATAGCAAAGGGCAGCCCGAATGTTGAAAACACCAATGACAGCAGTGAAGATGGTCTCTAGGATACCATGTAGTGCTCACTACCATTTACAAAGAGGCACCAAGCCGGGGGAAATCCCAGAACCTGACTTCTTTTTTTGTCAGTTAACCACTTGTCACTCAAACAGAGGGCTGTTTTTCAACAAGTTCTCTAGGTATTTTTAATATTCTTTTTTTGCCTGCAGTTTTAAGGTCAGATGCAGAATTCCCTTGCAAGCAAAAATCTGAAATAGCCTGTTTGGCCTGGATGAATGAAAAAGTTAGCTTAAGTGTCAGCTAATTCGGTCCTAATTGACATGTTCAAAAGTTCAGATAGCCCCAGATGTGGAGCTGATTCATCATTTGAAAGCCTGTGTCTGGAGACTGATCTTAAAAATACTGAGAGAATGTTTATGAAACATTCTAGAACAAAACTCAGTTATCTGCTTTTCTAAGGTATGGAGAAATTGAATATGCCTTACAAAATTGTATGTTAATTCCCTGAAGATACATGACAAAGTGTCCTCCTTTTCTGGAGGACACTCTAGTCCAGTGATGGCGAACCTTTTTGAGCCCGAGTGTCCAAACTGCGACACAAAACCAACTTATTTATTTCAAAGTGCCAACACTGCAATTAAACTTGAATAATGAGGTTTTAGTTTTGAAAAAAACAACTGCCCTGCACTGCAAGGGTTAAATGCTTTTTTTGGTTTTTTTTTTGTCTAGGGGTAGTATTAACAGAAATACTTACCCGTCCTCCAATCCCCCATTGGGCTAGACCAGTAATGGCCGCCATTGCACCCCTCCGCTGAACCACTGCACCAGCAGAGGGGAGTGCCGAAATCTGGGATCGGAGGATGGATAAATATTTCTCGATGACGACTTATGGATCACGTGCCCACAGAGAGGGCTCTGTGTGCCAGCTGTGGCACGTGTGCCATAGGTTCGCCATCGCTGCTCTAGTCTCTCTATTACTTTCTTTAATCAACCCTCCCTTTTTTTTACTCTTTCCATAATAGCTGTGACCTTTAGTTGAATTACAGTTCTTAGCTACAATACAGTGTATCATTTCCCAAAGCTCTTGCTGGCAAGCCTATACTACACATGCTCAGTGTTGTAACAAAATCACAGTTTCTCCCATATTTCAGCCTCTACAGCCTGGATTCTTTGAATAAAAAAAGGAGGCGGGGCCAACAATTATCTTTCAAGATAAGCAAGATTGGTCTTTTAAGTTTATGTGATTTATTTTAAATCTTGGGTAATTTGGGGTTACTTATTTCTGAGCAGGGAGATAATATAGTTTTATTTCTAAAACATCATAACTCAAACATTCTCTCTCCAAACTTCCCAAAATTTGGCACAGAGCAAGACCAGACTGTCTGCTAAAGCTGTGCCAACTTTCAGGCTGATCATGCTGATCCAATGTAAAAGTTACATTTTTTTGTTTGAGCTGCCTCCATTTTTTAGAATTGCCTTGAACATTGATTACCAGAATACACTTCCCCTTTTGTAAAGGAAGCACACCCAGACTTCTTTCTAAGAAAGTAAGAAACTATTTAGAGAAATATGCTTGGGATAGGAAGGGTTAGGAGGCATCCTTTATTGTGCCTAATGGGCATGGAAACTATGACTACCAGGAAGTATTGCAGCAGATTCCTTTTAAAAACAATAATTAACAACAGGAAGCAGAGGCCTGAGAAGATAATCCAGCCTCAGAGGTAGGGTTTGCCCTGGGTGAATGGAAGATAGCTCTCTGCAGGTGTATGTTTATCAACTGAAACTCCTGGAATTCTGCTTGGGGAATTCTTGGGGAATTCTGGGAGCTGGAATACAAAAACAGCTAAAAGGGATGCCTCTAATGGTCATCTTTAGAGATGGGGAAGAACCACCAAAAGGGCGGTTCATCTTGGTTTGTGGTTTGTCGAGGTTGATGAACCACTAATTTCCCTGTGGTTGACTGACGAATCACAAATTCGCCCCTTCCCACTGCCCCTCCCCTCCTTACCTTCTCTGTCTCTGCTGCCCACGCCACCACGGCCTCTGCTGTGACAGTGGCTACAGCTTCCCTTAGGGCTGCAGAGCCTGCCCTTTCTGCTTAGGGGCCCGCCAGTCAGCTGTTCGGTGGGCTTATAGGCAGAGAGGGAAAGCTAGGCGGCCCAAACAGAAGCCGCCATTCTGGCAGCCTAGTCTTCTCTCTCTATCCTATGGGGACAAATAAAAATGGATAAATATTCATCCCTTCATATTCATTGGGGTTTCCAGAATTGATGAATATTAAGGGATGAATATTGGATGAATCAGCAATTTCTTACGAATATCGTGATTCATTTTTTTATTTGTCCCCATGTCTAATCATCTTCTCTCTTGTCCAAGGAATGAGGGCTAGAACTATATTTGGGCCCAAGGCACTCATTTTCTCCCTTCATAGGTGATTTTAATGTGCCCAGCAGACATGGATGTCATTTTTAATGCGCTATGGACAAGGTCAAGGCATTACATACAGAACATAAAGAGGTAACATAGACAGGAGTGACATTTGTTTGAGAAGAGGGTGTAAGAGTCCTGTGGGATTGTGACGTTTACCCCTTGGCCCCTGCTTGTTTCACCAAACACAGAGCTCACGAAGGTATCCCAACACGCCCTTTAACACGCTGCCACCAGTTGATCTCTTTATCAACCTATATTTCCTATGAAAGACTGAGGTCCATTCAGTACTGAACTTTGAAATAAGAACAGGTTTATTGATTACAAGTTGTTTCAGGAATAATTCTTAAGCACATTCTTAAAGTTACACAAAGCTTCGGTAGTTTCCTTTAACCTTTTCTATCTTAACTAACACCGATAACACTCTGACTATTCACTCCTTAAATTCTCTCTCTACCTCAAACCCAAACTATCTCCCCTCAAACTCTATGACTGAACTAACTAGACTCACCCCTCCCTTCTAGTTTCTCTGGCTCCGCCTCCCAACAGCTCTCATTGGGACATGCAAATAATCTTCTACCTGAGCCAAAGCAGGGCGATCACTACAGGGATCTTAAAGACTAGCATGTTTTGTTTGGCATAAGGGTTCATGGTAGAGATGGGCATCGCATGCCAGGTCATCGCGGGTTGTTGGCACAGCACTGCAGGTGCTGCACGTTCCCTTTCCCCACCACCCACCCGGCTCCCTCACTCACCAGCCAGTGCGTGCTGCTCATCTCCTTCTCTTTGTGTGACCGTCCAGTCGCAGCAGGAATGTGTGCTTCCCTTCTCCGGCAGCCACCCACTCAGACAATTTGTGCCCATCTCTAGTTCATGGACAACAGCCCACTGGCACTAGATACAATCATTATACAGTCCACAGAGGTTTAGGCCAAATACAGAGTGCTAAAGTAAGATGGTATAAGACTCTTTTCTTGGTTTTGCTGCTGCACACACAACTACCCAAACGGAAACATTTGTGTAGAATATCTGTCTCAAGTTTTCTTTTTTAAAAAGCTGTTGGGGGAGGTTGTGTGTAAATGAAGCAAACGAAACCTGCTGTCATACTTTGATTAAAACTTGATAGGGTCACGGCAGGCCAAATAAAATGGGCCAGTCAACCAATCAACAATTGATTGTTCTCTCCCATGACTACAGTTGAACAGTGGGAGTGATGGGGAGGTATCCTTTACAAACTCTCTTCATGAGCTTCTGCATATGGGGATGCAAGAACTTGTAGGTGTCTGGGGGGAAAAAGTGTGGCAAAAGATTAATGTAAAACTGGCATCCCAAGTTACAATCCTGCTTTTTCAAGGTGCTCATAACATTCTGTGCTCCTGGCAGAAACATCATTCCTGAAGGGTAATAGAATACTCTCTGTAGCTCACTTTAATTTATGAACATTTGCCTTATACCTTTAACAGTATTTCATTTTCTCATGTTACTTCATTTATAAATGATGGGTTCTGCTTCACCATAAAACTGAACTGTCAGTTCCATTTTTAATATTTGGGAGCTCAAGGACTGAGAATGCTGATTTACAGTTACAGAAATGGGAGGCAGCCAGAGGCTCAGGGGGCACTGTGAGCAATCCTGTTACCCCACCTTGCCAACTAAACGGGCAGTGGGAGGGTGCAGAGGCAGCTCTGTGGGAATAGACTCCGCCAGCAGGCAACTTTGAACTCATCCATTCTCAAAATAGCCCTCCTCCAAATTCAGCTGTTGACTAAAGCTCTGTGAAGTCTTGAAACATTGGACTGCTGCAAAATATTGTGCAGCATTTCCTAACACAATGTGCATTTAGAAAATTATTGGTAAAATAGAACTAGCTGAATTAAGATTCTCCAGCGTGTTACAGAGTATGTTGTGAGATTCGTGCAGAGAATTTCAGATCAATACAGTAGTGATTTTAATCTGGTATTTCATGTTTATTCCCCCTGAATTTAGGACTGTCCATCATTCCGTTATACAAACAGCAACCTGACTGTCCAGCCTAGTCCCTATCTCAGCTACAGACTACCAAAAGATTTTGTAGATCTTTCCACTGGAGAAGATGTTCACAAACTAATTGACTTGCTCAAATTGGTAGGTAAAATTTTATAATACAGGGCTTTATCTTCAGATGTGTGTGGCAGTCATGTGCACAATTCCCAAAGTTATGCAATTTTGAAGTAATCATGTTGAGAGCAGTGTGTGTTTTCAGACAGTCCCAGTGGCCATTGAACTTATATATGTGAATCACTGGGTTTCTCTTCAGGTAATCATGGCCTTGAAAATCATTATAATGTCATATAATGCAAAGATTCTGTCCTGCAATGGCTTTTTTTATGCACCTGTTGCCACACAGTCTTACATGCTTCCAAAGGTATAGCATCTATACCTTGCTCTACAGCGGGAAATGCAGTAGGTCCCCTGTATCTGTGGGGGATTGGTTCCAAGCCACGCCACCCCCACAGATACCAAAAACCAAAGGTAATAGTGAACGCTATATATAACATACCCATTGGACCCAGGGTTCTCCTTGTACCTATAATGACAATAACTGAGGGTGATTGATGATGTTGAGGCTCTTTTAGGTAGAGGGAGTCACCTCAAGATGGTAGGAGAGTAGGCAAAATAGTGGCAAGTTACTTATACCGTATAGCAGAGGTCATCAACCCCTGGTCCGCGGCCCATTGCCGGTCCGTGGCTTGAGCCCGACCGGGCCGCGAAGACAGACCTCCCGTCCCCCCGCACGCACTCCCCTCCCCACAGCTGCTTTGCGCACACATGCGCGTGCCAGCACCGGCGTGAGCGCTCCCTCACACCTTCACGCATGCCCCCATGCGCGCAAAGCAGCTGTGGGGAGGGGAGTGCGTGCGGGGGGGGCGGGAGGTCTGTCTTTGCGGCCTGGCCGCGGCGGCGGGGGTGGCGGCCAAGAGCCGGGAGGCTGAGCATGGCCGGGTGCTCCGGCTGCTGGCCTCCTGGCGGGGGCGACGGGAATGGCCAAGAGCCGGGAGGCTGAGCATGGCCGGGGGGCTCCCTCTGGCCGTTCGCCTCCCGGCGGGCTCCAACGAGGCCGGGGTCGGCGCTCCTCGCCGCCCTCAGCAGGCTGATGCCGCCGCTGGTGCCTCCAGCTCCGGAAGCGGCACCAGCGGCTGCATTTGAATTTCCCGCGGAGGGCGGCGAGGAGCACCGGCCCGGCCTCGTTGGAGCCCGTCAGGAGGCGAGCGGCCAAAGGGAGCCCCCCGGCCATGCTCAGACTCCCAGGCTGCCGCCGCCGCCGCCACTGGCACACACTCCCTCACCCCTTCAAGCATGCGCCCGCGCGCAGGGGTGGGGTGGGCGTGCGGGTGGGCAGGCGCTCCTGCGCATGCGAGATTGTCTCCAATCCACAGACAACTCTTGACACTTCATTCTTTTCTCCATGCTCAGTGTCACACACAACACAAAGGTTAAGTCAGCTTTTTTCCATCTTAACTGGTTGCAGTTGTGATTACTATATTGCCCACACCTCTTACTTGCGACAGGTGTGTCTAAATACAAATTAAAGGAGCATCACATGCTTGACAAGCAATTATTTCTTACAAGGTGCCAATAATTTTGGCCAGTGCATTTTTGGGTTTCTGTGTGGGATTGTATCAGATTTGACTTCTCTGTTGTTGTTTTTTGTGTTGTTCCAACGCAAACCAAAGAAATGAACATGTGAGTACCAAAACATTTGCAACTGCAACAATTTTCTGAGAGAAGGGTTGCATTTTCTGACAGAATTGCAAGGGTGCCAATATTTTTGGCCATGACTATAAGATTCTAGCCAGTATATATGTATTAAATGGCCCACTATATGTACATAATGATGCATTCATTGGTTCTGAAAGTTTGAAAGAGAATCTGTTGTATCAACAGCAAACCTTCGAATTAAAGGAGAGCTATGTCATCTTCATAGTAATGCCTCAGTCAGGAAATCTGTTTCTGTGGATTTCCCTGATTGAAAGGAGAGTTCCTTGTTCAGACTTTTAAAAAAATATAGTGATGTTTTATTTAAATTTTATTTATTTAAAATATTTTTACCCCACCTTTCTCCTGAAAAGGATCCCAGGTGTTGATACCATCTAAGAGCTGCTTTCTTCCCTAGAATTCTTTGCCTATTCCTGTGTATTATCTTTGTTGGTGATGGTCAGGAACTAATATTGGATAAGGCAATCTTTATTATTTTTAGTTCATTTAAAAAACTGGTGATGGGCAAACACTGTCTCTATGGTTTGGTGTGCCCTAGCACTGTGTTATGCTTGTTTCTGGATGCACAGCTCCTGGTTATAACATTGACGGGAAGTGTCTTTAAGATACTAACACAATATCTTGGTTGTCTTCTCAGAAAAGAAATCAGCAAGACGATGAAGAATTGTGACGTGCTAGATAATAGCAATGAGAGAGCCACAGCTTCAATGGATAATATTTTAATTGGACCAGCTCTGAGAACATCAACTGTTCATATTATTCTTGCAGAACTGCAATGATTCAAATTTTGTGTGGACATTCAGTTGAATAAATATGTTTGCAGTTGACTTGCCAATAGCTACTTGGGGAGACAGCTGCCCCTTACTGGTACTGTTGGGTCTCCCTTCCCTACTGCTAATGCTTGCTGTCTATTGTAAACCCCAATGTGTTGACAACCCACTGCAGCTAACAGACTTCTGGTTTTGCCGTAGTGCTTCCTTTCGAACCACATTAGGTCTTTAAAGACAAACTTATTGTCACCATGACTCTGTACTCACCTGGGGGGGGGGGGGAACCCAAAGGAGGAGTTGTCACAATTCCCATGTTGCCTGAGCTCGTTTTTGATGTTCTGAAAAAGGGAAAGATGACAGGAATGAAAGGACAAGGAACTTGGGAGACAGGAAGCAGCCAAACAATTATTGTGAAGGGGAGTTTCTTCAACGGTTGTGAGTGGAAGCCTTTAGCAGGAGGGGGAGTCATCTGTATTTTCCATGGGCCCAAGTCATGATGTATTGGCACACTCGGCCAGATCACAGTTCTCACAAGACTGGGTTTTTTTCTTCTAGTCACCATCTGCCTTGCCTCAGAAGATGGGAGTCCCTGAGGAATGTTTTCAATGATAATCCTACTGCATGGGCAGGATTGTTTCAAAGGAGGGGATCCATTAAGTTGTTGTTGTTTAGTCGTTCAGTCGTGTCCGACTCTTCGTGACCCCATGGACCAGAGCACGCCAGGCCCTCCTGTCTTCCACTGCCTCCCGGAGTTTGGTCAAATTCATGTTGGTAGCTTCGATGACACTGTCCAACCATCTCGTCCTCTGTTGTCCCCTTCTCCTCTTGCCTTCACACTTTCCCAACATCAGGGTCTTTTCCAGGGAGTCTTCTCTTCTTATGAGATGGCCAAAGTATTGGAGCCTCAGCTTCAGGATCTGGCCCAAAGCCATGAAGGACCAGCACCACAGAAAACTGTTAACCAGTGAGAATGCTAAAATACCAGTGTGATACATTCCCACCAGCTGGTTCTGTTCTTACTGCTATATTTTGGACTAGCCAAAGATTCTGAACAAAAATGGATCTGGATAGAACACAGGCATGGTGTAATTTTGAGTTTTCCAGGTCCTTTATGACAGTGGTTAGGCAATCTTTATCCAAAAGGTGGACAGCAGCTGGTATAACAGGAGACAGAAAATACTCCCAAGCCACTGATGCCTTTTGGATTTTAATAATGAAGTTGGATTTGGAAGACCCCCAACCTACACACCTAAGTAGAATTTAAAGGGACCTCAATTAAAGGTCACTTATCTTGCATTCATAAGGTTGGAATTTTGTGGCAACTAAGAGAATTATATGCTTGATCATCTTTGAGTTAGGGTGGGGGGAAGCCATGTGTAAGCAGCTAGCCTTTAGCCTTTATGTTTATGAAAAAAGTTTGAAAATGTATGGGTGACGTGTAGTGCAGTTTATTAAAAGGGAAGGGAGGGAGGGGGTAGTAAGAGGTCTTCTGAAATTGGGGTTTATTGCCCTGCTATGCTTTCTGGAAATGGTGGGAGTTATCTGACATCAGCGTGATAGGTTGAGGAAGCAAATTTATATGGCCTATACTTCTCCTCTGTAGAGCTACAGTATTTAGTTTATGTATACTGAATATTTTGGCACAGCCATCTTAATCTAGAAGGTGTAAGTCTATGAAGTTTACATAGCATTATAATTCCCTCCATTTAGTTAAACCCTAACCCCAGTTGTTTTAGGTGGAGGTGGAGGCTGTATAAAAAACGTATTATAGTTTGACTTCAAACTTGTAACATCTGTTAAGGAGTCAGAACCTGGAAATGCCTAGGCCAAAACTAGTTCCCTTCAGGAGGTCCACCTCCCTTGAACTAGCTACAAAAAAGGAGCAGAGCATGTGGTATAATAGACCTTACTAACTGGCCACTTGAGGCAGTGCAGGTTAAGGTGGCTCCCAAAGTGATGCTAGCTTTTTTGCTTCCAAAATGATGCTGGGAGAAAATTGTAAGCTTTCAAATTGGAAAGGACACTTTTGGTATTTAATAATGCTGGTGGCCCTTTGAACATGTAATCTAGGTAAGTGTCCTTGGCAGTATGCTGACATAGTGTAAGCAAACTTTCTACCCAATTTGTTCATCAGATCTAGAAGAACTTAGACTCTTATCTTACCAGCCCAATAGCTAATCTTCCCATTTTTGAATGTCCTCATGGTACAGCACTCTTTCCTGCCACCACCAGATTTCAGTAACTGTAGTCCTACCACACCCATTTGTTAACACAGAAATCCTGCTGTCTTAGCATCTATCACTTCCATCAACGGTGGATTGGTCATGGTGGGTTGTTCCATTTTTGCTCTAGTGCTAAGTCTGATGATCCTCCCCAAAGCTTGGAATTATATTTACTTGGAAGTAAATCTTATTTATGTTCAAAATAGCTTCTTCCCTTGTGTTGGGTCCTGTTACCAGAGAATGCTTGTGTCCATGAAGTTGGCTAATCAGGTTCATTCATTCCAAGCATTTCTTCTAAATTTTGGGAATTGGCAGCCCTTTGCACAGGCCAGTTAGATAAGCCTTCTTGGCTTTCAGATGCTCAAATGTTGTTCTAGTTTTTTCCATGTGTGTGCCTACTCCCCACCACCAACACCAAGTGCAACAAACTTGTCATACTGGTAGAAAGATGCACAGCTTAGAAAATTGTGACCTGATGGCATTGGATATATGCTTGGCCGGAAGATGTGTGAACTGAGGTCCAAAAAAAGTAATATTTCCAAATTCTGGGGAGAATGGGATACAAAATGGCATTTGAGGCCGGTACTAATCCTATTCAGTGTTACTAAGCACTGCCTCAACAAACAGCCATTAAACTATTTTCAGCAGTTGTACTGGAAGGAAACTTCTATGCTTTTATGCTTTATCCTGGCTTACATTGATTTGGCTTGGGTCAACTGGAGTTTTCTTTCAGCAGATCTGCCAGCTTTCTGCTCCTAAAATAACCCGTAACCTAGATTGCATATGCTGGTTTACACATCATTTGTTTTCTCTATACCCTACCATTATCATGTGCTTGGTAGCTGGAAGCTGAATTTGTCAACTGGTGCCATTTAGAACATGTTCCAGATGAGGCAATTTGCAATTACTATCCGGAGTGGGGATAAAGGGAGTGAGAAGGAGTTGGTCATCACAGAATGCCAGTCATCGCTGGAAGTTGCAGTCATCAGGGGGATGATATGCATATGTGAATTACTCTGCAGTGTGATGATGCGTGCTCCATTTCTTTCTTTTAATTTATTTTTTATTTTTAACAACTAGGGATAAAGTAAGGATTTATTTCTGTGGTATACATCGTTTGAGCGCTTGCTCCTTACTGTACTCCTTCCAAGCACACCAATGTAATTTATTGCTCTGTTGGACTCATTCTCAGATTGCATAAAGCAATAACATATTTAAAAGTGCTAGTGTGTGTAATTCATCAGTCACTGAAATGAATGTCAAACATTAAGTCCTTGAAGTAGTCTTGGATGCACGAATAACAAAGAGCTTCTCATAGCAACCAGTTGTTTTGCCTTCCCAATCTATGGGAGATAAAAAACAGTCTCTGGGACCATTCAGAGTGTCATGCAGCTCACTCTTTTTCCCTATTGAAAACAGCACTAAAAGGGAAACCTCCACTTTGCTGAACATGTCCCATCATACATAATGCAGAGTTACCTGGTCCTGGTCTTTGGGTGTTGAAAAGGGATGATGGAAGATTATCAACTTCCAAACAAGAATTCTCTCTCAAGATGAGAATGATGGGATTTCTGGGGAATTAATAATTAGAAAGTAAAGGAAGGGATCCAGTCAATCTCTTTGAGCCATGCCTTTCCACTCCATCCTTTTTTCCTGTCACTTTACTCTAGATTTATACTACAGAGGGAAAATGGCCACTTTAACATGGCTGTTTCCTCTGTCTCACACAACTTCCTATTGGCTTTCTTTCTCCCAAGTGCATCTCTTTACCTTTTCCCTTAGGAATAAATGGTAGCCATTTGCTGATGTAGGGGCAAATGAGTGTATTCAGGGACACATCTGGGGGACAGAGACTAAGCCATCTTCCTAGGTAACTCTCCATTTAAAAATCAAACCTGCTGCTTAAACACTGTAGACAGTGGTGGACTATTGGGTGAATAGGGGAGAACATTGCTATTTTGAGCATTTGTTATACTATGTGGGGAATATTTGGAGTGGTTGTCCAACTTACCTGGATAACATGAGGTTGGGGAAGGCTAGTCCTTGTACTAGCTAGCCTTCAGGTTATATTCTTCTAGCCATGCCACAAATTTCTTTAGTAACCACCATTTTCTTCCACTGGCATCACCACATGTCTACAGGCGCAAGACAAGCTGGGACTTCTTGGTTAAGATTTCACCTTTGCTTTGATCTTGCTCATAGCCTTAGGCAAGCCATTGCCTAGCCACAATTTCAATTGCAGTATGTGGATGATGTATCTGAGCTAACTAATGGGTTGCTATAAAGCAGTGGTTCCAACCTTCGGTTATTCAGGTGTTCTTGGACTACAATTCCGAGAAGACTTCATCAACAGCTGTGCTGGCTGGGGTTCTCGGAACTGCAGTCCAAGAACACCCGGGCTACCCAAGGTTGAGAGCCACAGCTACAAAGATTAGGGATGTGTCCAGATTTCCCCAAGAATTTCCTAGGCAGTGGTGTTTTGCAACCCCGTAAGGCCACCCTAGGACCTCAAAATTTAAAAAATGAGAAATATGTACGTTACATCATACATGTATGTGTGATTATATATAAATGGTTACACTTTCTTCTGCCAAAAATAACTGTTCCTGCTCCTGGAGTGGTTTTCATTTTGGGGGCCTTGAGGGAATGCCCCCAAGACCCCACTCCCAAAATTAAAAAAAAAAAAAAAGCACAAATGCCAGTCCAGGCACTTCCTAATTGCCTTCTTTTAAGGGCAAATGGAGTTCTTAGGACTCCATTTTTATGCCCAATGCAGTCCACGATGGGGGCTGGGAGCACAAATGTGGCGCCAATGTCCCCTAAGAGCACCGACCCCCTGCTGTGCAAGGTAATTTTCCTTTGGGGTGATAGATCATTGCAAACTGAGCAGAATCTCTGTAGCAATCTGTTTGCAAAAGTACAGAGGGAGAAGGCACTGGAGTTGTTGAGAAGCAGTGCTATCTTCACTTCAATGTCCATGCCATCCTGCCACATCAGCAATCTGTAGCCAAATCCAGACTCTTGCTGTTCCTGTTTTCTTGCAACCTCTCTTGCTAATGTCAGGCCAAATGAGGCAAATGTCCCAGGTGTTTGGAACAGCTTTCTAACTGTGGTACAGGATTCAGTAAGGTGTCTCCACTGATGGAACTGCTCCTGGCAGCAGAACTGAAATGGGGCAGTCCCCCTTCACTACTGCAGCACCTCCCAAACCTGCTCTGGAAAGTTGGAAAATCTTCTGGAGCAGATTTTGGGAGGCGTGGCAGGCTACAAGAAGGAGGGAACAAAAGTCCCATGACACCTGTGGTTGGACATCAGCACATTACTGTATCAGATATAAGGGAATAGTAAACCACTTCTTTGTCTCCTCTACCTAGAAAACCTTGGAAAGGGTTGCCATAAGTTGAAATCGACTTGACAGCACATCATCATCATCATTATCATCATCATCATCATCATTTTTAATTTATTTTTTACTATGTGAAATATAGTATATAATACAGATATAATATGCCTTGGTCTGATGTATTTTTTCTCTGCTGTTTAGAACTTAAGTCATAGGAAATGTTCCAGCTCCAGTGCTGAATGATAATTCTCCCCCCTAGCACTTCTAGGTGAGTTAATGCTGGCTCTCTTTGATGTATATTTTCGGACGATTGGAATCAATTAACTTTGCCTAAGCTCTGCATTTAATGTTGTAAAATCAATTACATTACTAGGAAGCATAAATCAAGATAACTCTTAATTATTACCTCTGGCAAATGGCTATGCAGTCAGTTTATGAATAATGTTCATTTGCCATGAAGCCTACTTTATTATTACACTTTGAAGTTGGTTTTTGTTTTTATTTTTTGTGTATAACTCTGTATATGAGAGATGCATAACAAGGTAGGTAACCTAAGGCAGTTGCAGCAATCATAAGAGATGTAATAACTTGATGCCTGTGGAAGCCTTCTTTAAAGCAAACCACAGCTTGGGAATAAATTAACTAGCAGCATGGCAGACACCTGCTTCCAGCTAGTTGTTTCTTAAATCACAAATGGAGAGATAGGCATATCATTTTCCTTCTTTCAGATTTTCTTGCTTTTAAACAATCAAAAGACCTGAGAGGCAGGGAGGTGGAGATGCAGTACTCAATAGAATCGTGATAATGATTCTGTTGCCCTCACCAGATCCCCTGGGTCTGAGTATGGATACCTGAAAATGGGGGCCCAGGACAGAATGGGGATTCTGTTGGTGTACTGCCCACCCTGCTGCTCAGCAATCTCCCCTCCTAAGCTGGATGAGCTGGGCTCTGAGGTAATGCTGGAATCCTCTAGGCTTGAAGTACTGGGGGACTTCCATGCTGAGGCCACCTTATTAGGAGCAGCTTAGGACTTCATGTTCTCCATGAGGACCATAGGTCTGTCCCAAGTGGTATTTGGCCTCTCTTATGCTGAGGGTACACTCTGGATCTAGTCTTCTGTGATGGGTAGGATGGTTGTGATCTGGGTGTGGAGGAACTTTTTGTAGTTCCATTGTCATGGACAGATCACCACCTGGTAAGGTTTAAATTTGCTGGAACTCACAACCTCTACACAAGACTGATGAATGCAACTGGTCTTGTGACAGCTCTTGGGGAGTTACCTGTTGCCTCACAAATGATCCTGTCGAAGCCCTGGTTGGAAAGGAGAAATGGCTGTGGCTGTGGATGCCATTGCCCCTAAGTGTCCTCTCCCACAGATGAGAGCCAGATGAGCCCCCTGGCTTACCAGGAGGGCAGAACACTTGGAGTGAATCTGACAGAACATGGGCTAGAGCTCATTTGAAGGTCTATTCCATGGCAGTGGCTGCAGCGAAGAAAGGATTATTCTCTGCCACCACTGCATCTGCATAGAGTTGCCCAGTGGAGTTGTTTCAATTGGTCAGGGGTTTAATGCATGCACCACCAAAAGAACAAGATGCTAACTGCTCAACAACCAGCTGTGAGGAAGTTGCACAACACTTTGCAGGCAAAGTCTCTTGGATCCACTCTGAAGTGGATGCTGTAGTTGATACAGGTGCTATAATTTTGCCCTCTGCTTGTTCCTGTTATAATGAATATCTTTCATTTGGTGCAGCCTGAGGATGTGGACAGAAGTCTTGGAGAGGCGAAACCCACCACGTGTGTGCTAGATCCTTGCCCTTCCTGGCTTATAAAAGCAACCAGAGGGGGAATGGCCACGTCAGGGAGAGGGATGGTGAATGCCTCCTTGCAGCAGGGTAGGATCCTAGCAAGTTAAGCAGTCCATTTCTGGGCCTACTTCAAAGTGTTGGTTATTTACCTGTAAAACCTGGTACAGTTTGGGTACAAGCTATCTGGTGGACCTTACATGCACTCCTGGTCCTTAAGATCATCATTCCCTCCCTTTATGTTGCCCTGTTCAGCCTCTGCACAGCTCTTCCACCAGGTGGCTCTTCTGCCATCTAAAGACTGATTCATCCCAAAACTAACCAGGCTATAAGAAAACAGATTGTTGGATCTGCGTGGATAAACCCAGAATTACGTACTGAGAGAGCGTTATACCTGTGAATCTCCCTTGGTGTCTGGAGCAATGATATTTACCAGGCAGTTGTATGGATCCCATGAAAAGAGAAGCAGTCCTTTCAAAACTATTGGAAATGATAGCATATGTTCTGGACCATGATGGTCTGTCAAGTCATACTGGTTTGGGGGCATGTAAAGCGAAGTGTATATAATATTGCCCATGGTTTTTCATACGTTTAATGTATGCTTTTCCTTGTCCATGTACGTCATTCTGCTTGCATATCAGATGGACTACACTTTATTGCTCAGGCATCAAATGCACTAGGCCAGTGATGGCGAACCTTTTTGAGCCCGAGTGCCCAAACAGAAAAAAACAAAACAACCCAGCGGGCGCCGGGCAGTGGTGGAAGTGGAAGTGGTGGCGGAAGGGGGGATCCCGGGCACAGAAGTGCCTCCAGACCCCATTCCGGATCCGCCTCCAGTCATACCCAACCCTGCCACTGCCTATAGCTCGGCTGGCCAGCTGCTCCGGATCCTGGCCTGCCACCTGTCGGGGTGCTAGCACCGCGGCTGCAGCTGCCTCCTCAGGTTTGGCTGCCGGGGGTAGCGATCTAGCGACTTATGGCTCGCGTGCCCACAGAGAGGGCTCTGCGTGCCAGCTGTGGCACGCGTGCCATAGGTTCGCCACCGCTGCACTAACCTCTTTTTTTTATGCATATACATAAATGCAGTTAGCAATAAGATAGTAGGCTGGTTAATACATACAGCACTCACTGTCTCATGTGTGAATATTCTCCTTTGAAAACTCCTCCAAGTGTAAAAAAAATAGTTCTGCGCCTGGAGTTTGATCTTCAGTGACTTTCTGACAATTCCAAAGCATTGCTTGATCCTTACGAAGGGATGAAGAACATCTTGTGTAAATCAAGGCTGGCTTGTTTGCAAAAAGTATTTTGGAAGGTCATTATAATTAATCTTAAATATACATATTTGCCATTAGATCTGCTTTTCACAACTTTGGAAGGTGATTAAAAAGAAATGGAACTTTAAAAGTGTCTGTGTGGAGGGGAAACAACAGAAATTAATTGGATTGAAATAGAAATAGAATTCTTCTCATTAGAACAATGGTGGACCAAGACTTGATCTATTATTATTCAATAACTTTACGTACTGTTAGAACAATGCCTCTGGGAAATATTAACAGTCAGTAAAAACAGTTCACAAAAGATTTTAAATGAATGAATTAGTGGACAAGGAAGGATAAGCCCAGTAAAACGTCTCTCAGTCTATACCACCTGAGAAGACACTCACTATACTTTTAGAAACTGCAGATAGTGTATATGATTATGTTTGTTGCCATGGCTTTTCTCCCAGGTTGTGCAAGTATACATTGTCAGTTGGATAGAACATTAATTCAGTCACTTTAAAAACTCCTATTTAAAACCATAAAGACCAGTCTTCGGGGGCAGTGTTTTCAATTTTCAGCAGGGGAAGATTTGTGGGAGGTGGACAGGATTCACAGCTAAGTTCTAAGGCCCACACATAGCTGTGTATTCAAGATCAAACAGCAAACAAGTCAATTTTAAGAGGACGTGTTGAGCTGACTTTTTATAGCTCTTATAAATGATAGATTTATGTTCAAAGAATAATCCCGTGGGTTGGAAGCACTGGGAAAGCTCCTGCTCCCACGCCCCTCCCTTCGTGGTGCCACTGTTATTCTTCAATTGGAAACCCACCAATAGCCGAGGAGAGTGAGTTGCTTGGATGAGGCTGAATTGTGCCAGCTGAACTTGGAACCGTTTCATAGAAGAGCACTGATGAAGAGGAGATCTAAATAAAGATGAAAGACTGCTTCAGAGCAGAGATTATTAATCTGCACTACCTTGACCATTGATTGCCTGAAGGTTCTATTTTGGGTTGTCTTTCAAAGGGTTATGGATCAGTGAAGAATATTTGTACTTGGTCTTGAACTTTTTCTAAAAAAATTGCGCAGCTTGACGCCATTTGGACCAGGAAGAGCTAGCTCTTGGAACAAACTTACTAAATTATGAGTTTAATATGTCAAACAGACATATTAAAGGCTACAGTCTAGGGTCTATTATTTTTCACAATACAGCTTTGGTGCCATCTACAAATATTTCCTTCAGAAATAAAATACTAGTTAGGGGGCCCTTCTCAGTGGCCAGACCTAGGGCCTATGACTTTGACAGGTACGGATTTTGATAATGTCTCAAGAAAAAAATGTTATTAAGATATGGGTTACATGCTTTGATATGAAGACCAAAGACATTTATTAGGGATCTTCCATGTACATGCACACACGCACGCACACACACAAATAGCAGAGAATGGCAGGTCTGTAATGTGGAAAGAAAGAACCACCTACCTCTTAAAATAGTCACATGGAGAACTAGATTACATAGAGGTCATGTAAAAGGCTATGGATAGGAGTTGACAGAACCAAGGTGCACCTAAGAAAATGGGAGTTTTGCATTGACAGAGCTCCTTAGGAGTGTGGAGAAGAACAGGCAACATCACACCTATGCCAGTGTACTCCATGCCCTTAAACATTTACCAGGGAAGATTTGTTATTATCCAGCCAAAATGCTCTTGATGTTGCCCATTATTGGGTGAAAACGACTTGATATGTTAATCGCACTATAGTATTTCTGGCACAAGGAAAGAAGACACATGCAGCAGTTTTCAAGTGGTTCATGAAAAAATGTTTTAGAGAAAACATTGGTATTAATTAAAGTACTAGTATTAAGGTCATGACAACCTGTGATGGAAATTGGTATGACACACATATTTTCATTTGATGGTGACCTCAGTGGTTGATTTTGAAGGCTTATAATATGGAAAAGTAGTGGCTCATTACTGGCTAGGACATGTGTACACATTTTGTGAGTCATTATGTTTGTAAGCATAGCTGTCACTCACTGACAACATATAATGATTCAATAGTAGGTTTGCCAGGTTGGTGGCTTACCATGACATTTCAGGGCAAAACTAGAGACAAAGGGGCTGGGACCTTGTGATGTCACAGAGGACAGGACTGGTGTAATAATTGTGAAATAATGTGTGTCCGTGTGTAAACGGGACTGATGCAGGTATGGATTTTCTGCACTATGTCCCAAACAAATTTTATGTATGCAGTACTCGTACAAACACTCGTACTCTTTCAGCACTAAGTTCTTTCCTGGCTGTTCTCTAGAATTTCAGGGAAATATAGCATAGTAGTTCTGGGGATTTCAGCCAGAGTCCAATGATATAGAGAATTCTATTCAGTGAGAGTTCAGAAAACTAGTCCCAAAACAGGAAGCTTCTTAGTGTTTTCTCCCATTGTGTCTTGATTTCGTTTTGTCCATTAATCTCATTTTCAATCAGTTTCCTTACCTCAGAAGATTAGTTTGCTTAATCTCAGGGAATAATTTGCTCTCCCTGGTCTCCAGGCAGGAAAAGTAAAATTCAGGGTGAGCAGCGTTGGAGGAGGAGAAGTCTGTGAGTTTACAATCTGGGAATTCATCTCCACCCACTTCCAGCTTGCACCACAGCTCGCTGGCCCTGATGAAGATGTCTGCTTATTCACTGCACTAGTGCAACACTGGTGCACTGAACACCCAGAAGTGAAGGGGGGGGGGCTGGAAATAGAGGCAATACATGGCTTGTCTGGAGTGAAGTTAAACAAGCATTATTTTGCTTTCCTTGTCAATTATTGTGGAACAACATTTGTTGCAACATTAGCTCAGCATCTAAGTCTATGCTTGCATCAACAAAAGGATGTTCAGCAGCTAAAAAGTGGCCAAATTATGTATTAACGTCCCAGAACATGAGAGAAGCAATAGTCATAGGCAGTGCTATCTGGCTTGGTGAGAACTAGAAAGATGCCTGTCATCTGGCGAATGCATTGACAGTCTATTGGAGGCATCAATTGAAACAGAATCTGTCAAGTGGTACAACATTGTGAAACGAATCATTGATGTTGTACTATTCCTCGGTGAACGGGGGCTTGCTTTGCGTGGCAGTTCCCAGCACATTGGTGAAAAAGACAATGCAAATTTTCTGGGAGTCATAGAGTTGTTGTCTCATTGGAATCCAATTCTAAAAAACATGTGTTGCAAGTTAAAGAGTCACAAGAAAAGGGAGAACGACTTCAAGTACATTATCTCAGTGCCAATTCCCAAAACGAGTTAATTGCTGAATGTTCCTCACTTGTAAAGCAACACATGTTGGAGGAAAACTGCAAAGTACTTTGCTGTTATTGTTGATTCCTTGCCAGATTGATCCCATGTTGAACAAACAACTTTTTTTTTTGCGTTATGTAATACCATATGAAAACCACTATGAAATTGTAGAAAGATTTTTACAATTTGTTGACACAAGCCATAAAACAGGATATGACATAGTACAGATGATATTAGAAATATTAAAAGAACACGATATACCACTGTCGGATTGTCGTGCACAGGGCTATGACAATGCAGCCAACATGGCAGGAAAATATAAAGGTGCACAAGCAAGAATACTTGAGCAATGTGAAACAGCTTTATTTTCACCATGTGGATGCCTCACACTTAACTTGTGTGGAAATGATGCCGCAGAATGCATTCCTGAAGCCATAACATACTTTGGAACTGTACAAACTGTTTACAACTTGTTTAGTTCTAGTCCACAGAGATTGGAAATCTTGCAGAAGTGTATTGGCTGTTCTCTTCACAGCATGTCTAACACAGAATGGTCAGACCGTGTTGATAGTATAAAGCCCTTTGTAGCCCACCTGCCAGGTATCAAATTAGCATAGAAAACCTCTTGGAGTTGAACCTAACTGCCAAAACAAGAACAGAGATTAATGGCACTTTGTCTTATGTCACATCCTTCATTTGTGTGATAATGTCTGTTGTATGGCACAGAGTATTAGTTCCAGTTGATATCTGTAACAAGGTGATTCAGTCCAGAAATGCAACGCTGGGTGTCGAAGTGTCCAACTTAAAAAGCTTGATTTCAGAACTGACAAATTTTTGGAACAGCTGGAAAAGTATGTGGAGCGAAGCTAAGCATGTTGCTTCTAATTTGTGCATAGAAGTGAAACTCTCGAACTCGGAGTCAGGGTGAAGCAAAATGCAAAATGGATGAATCCCCTGAAGAAGCATATTTCAGACAGTCTGTCTTCTATTTAATATTGGATAATGTTATTGGTGAACTGACTGTTCGTTTCAATGCTGCAGTGAACATTTCTGAGAAGTTCAGCTTCCTCTGGAAGTACCTATCAATTCCTCAAGATGAACTGAAAGAAAAATCAAAATTACTGGCAGATCAATATCCCGCTGATATCAGTGAAGATCTTGTAATGGAGATAAGTCATTTGCCATCTGTTCATCAAGCAAATTTTGGAGAGGGCCAACTGAGTCCATTGGAGCTACTGAATTGCTTGAAAAGATACAAGCTGGAAGGACTCTTTCCAAATATATGTGTCTGCCTCTCTATTCTGTTAACAATTACTGCCACTGTCGCCTTTGCAGAGCGCTCATTCAGCAAACTAAAGCTGATAAAAAATTATCTAAGATTGACTATGTCACAGGGGTGACTGGTAGATTTGGCAAGACTCAGTATTGAGTCTGATCTTTCAAAAACAATTGATTTTGATGATGTGATTTGCAATTTTGCCAGGAAAAAGGCTAGGAAAGCACCTTTGATTAGCAGAATATAAATACCATTACATCTTAACTATAATAACTGTTATGAGCTTGTAATCTAGTATTAAATGCATTGCTTATGTATATTGTTTCATTATTGTTTATATACTAATATGTATTGTTTTTATTATCTTTTACAGAAGTACCTGTCCTCTTTTTAATATATTTGCAAGTATGTTTGAATGTAATTAATAAATGTACAATTATGACATTATTGATTTATTTGTCCATGTGTAGGTGAGGGGGCCCATATATTAGCCTTGCCCCAGCACTTAATAATCTTCTCGGTGGCCCTGGTTATGGAAATCCTTTTGTTAATGGTGATGCTCTAGTTTTCCAAAAGGACTTTTTAAAAAGCTCTTCTGCTTTGCTTTACTTAGCTGTTTTACTCCTGGCTTTACTCCTCACCAGGCATAATTGTATTATCCTTTCCTACAATATTTTTGATATTTCTGGGGAACCCATTAGGATAAAAAGAAATATGATCCTTTACTCAGTTTAGAGAAATGAGGATTTTCTGCAGAGACCGTGCACACTGAAGTACTAGAAATAAACATCTGCAGGACTTTAAAAAACATTATCTTCCTAACATTTTAGATGCCTGTTTCTAGTGATTTGGTATATACTGTCTCAGCTGAAAAGCATAATTTGTATGAGCTATTACAATGTCGCTTTGGAACCATGGCTGTCCTGGGAAGTGGAGTTGCAAGAGAACAAGTGCTGCTCATGGTCATTTTACTGTTCTTCAATAGAAGAACTTAAATCCCAGAAGGTACAACACATCTGTTAAGGGAGCTGTCCTAATTTTAGCACTAAAGAAAGGGCAGTCTTAATTTTTAGCACTAAAGCTGAAAGAAATTAGCTAACAATTTCAATTATTCAAAAATCTCAGATTTATTAAAGTGGAATATTGTGCTTCTCTATCCACAATTCAGAACATCAGGAAATGGCCCAATATTGCTGCACAATATCATGCCCATGTTGCCAGCAGGGAAAAGGATGCCAAGCTTTACATAGCAAAGGGCACCCCAATGTTGACAACACAAATGTCAGCAATCAAGATGGTCTACAGGATACCCTTTTGTGCTCACAACCATTCACAAAGAGTCACCAAACAGAGAAAATCCCAGAATCTGACTCCTTTTTTCATCAGTTAACCACTTACCACCCAAACACAAAGCAATTCTGAGAGCCCATATCTTGCAAACCAAAAATCATGGCCAGATCATGTCCAAAGATATTCCTTTGTTTAAAGCAACTTCCAAAATGGGGACTGCAGCATCAGCTCAGAAGTGTAGGTTTCAGATTTTACCTCTGCTGCCGTGAATTAGAATGCCTCTCCAACTCTTGTTAGACAGAGCATTGCCAGTCATTCAACATCATCTGCCCACCCCCTCAATCCAATATAAATTAGTTTATATCTGTGATTTTTAGTGATTTAAGAAAATGTATCACCCTTCCTTGCCTGCAGATTGTGTACAAGAAACATGTGGCTTTGAGTGGAGGGAGGGGGATTATGGAAGATACCCTGAGTAACTAACCAGAGTACCATCCATGGCCAAACTAGAACATTTAATATCATCCAGGCAGGACTGCAAATTGAGGACAAGAGCTTATTCTAATCCATAGCTACTGCTTTTAATTTGGCTGCAGTTGTCTTACCTAATGTGTATATTAAATTCTATCTCAATTGCTCTGATAGGAGGGTTGCCATGTTTTTGTGTGCCTCTATTCTTAGTCACAAAGGCACCATGTGTTTTGATAAAAGGTGCTTGGTGCTGAATGATTGGCAATCCCTTGTCTAATTTGCATCACCAAAGGTGAAACCTGAAACCTACATCTCTGATCTGAGTCTGTAACCATATTTTGAAACTTGCTTTAAACAAAGGAAACTGGCCTGCATGTCTGGCTATGATTTCTGAATCATTTATGTTTTGTTGTTGTTGTTGTTTGCACCATGCACAGCTCTGCAGTGCCTATCCTGATGAAAACCTGTGCAGCTTTGGAAGCTGGTTTATTTTATGTGTTTTTAGTGGTCTGAAAAATCTTCAGATAACTTTTTTTTTCTTTTTAATTTCCCCCCTTTTGTCTTCTTTAAAAATCAGCAATAAAAGTTAAAGAAAGATCAGCTCTTTAAAATGTATGTAGTGACAATAAGGACTAGGACCACTCAGATTAATATATGTAAAAACTAAGTCTGCAGCAGGTATCATAATTTACCTAACTAATCAAGGAGGCAATTAAAATAAGAATATTTAGAGAAGTTGGAGTTATGTGCATATAATAGCACTGAGAGGAAGCTCCATGGATTTAAATAAGTGAGGATTAAATAATTTGGTTATTTATGTATATTGTACTCATAAACACATATTTAATGTCTTCTAATTTTTGAAACAGTAAACGTGTCAGCTAATACAAATGAAGCATCCGTTTCATTTATAATAAATGAATATCATGGCATTACAATGAGACTTTACTTTCCTATATATGTCTTCCACATTATTAATGCCCCACTGCTCTTCTGAGTTCTGCCTATCTGCCTTGTGTTTCATAGTTCAGAAAATTTCAAGAGAGATACTGAAACCTCTTAACTGTCACTCACAATATTTATTTATTTATTTACATACTTACTTATTTGGTAAGAAGGGAATTGTGATGCTATAAGAAATAACAAGTGGGAATTTTTAAAGGAGTTGCGATGCCCACATCTGATGCAGTGCAACAGGAAAGGGCTGTGTGATTCAGGTGCCATGGAGGTCCATTCCCTCCCCCTAGAACTGGCTGGTCCACTCACTGGTCGCTGTGCGGTGCACATGCCCATCATCATCAACATCACACCAATCATGGAAGTAGCCTGGCCAGCACTTCCCCACCTCTTCGCACAGCTGACTGCTCAACAGCTAAGCAGGGAGACTCTTCATCCCACCTCCTCGCCAGAGTGGTCGGCTGTGCGGGGAAGCGGGGAAGCGCCAGCTGGGCTATGTCTGCAATTGGCACGATGTCAACGATGACAGATGCACGTGCCGTGTGGCAACCAGTGAGTGGACTGGCCGGTTCTGGGGGGGAGGGAATGGACCTCCGTGGCACCTATGGTGCCACTATTTGTATTCATATCCCCAGGGATACAAAGGAGATGAAAAATCAGAACATCTACTATCCAAAATAACATTTCTTGGGGAGGGAGAGACAGATTTTCCTGGCTACCACTGCAATTATTTCACTCCCACATGTAAACTTTTAAAATAAAGTTTTTGCAGTTGTTTGCACAGCATAGAACACAGAACTCGTCAAGGTTCCTCCTACACCATTTTTAAAGCACGATCATAAAAGAGACAATAGTGTGTTGCTTTGTATCATTTCATCGTCCTTGCTAACCACTGAGCATCCAGATCACAGTAACACAAAACCATGGCAAACACCTTGAATTGAAAATAAATGTTTCTGGTACAAAACTGGAAAATAAACTTGCATCATTTTTTAAATTCTTAATTCTCACTCACTGGTCTGCTTATGGAACTCACAGCTTTCTCTTAATCATGCTCAGCTCCATTCTTACATACACTTGGTTCAAAAAGGAACCAGCACTTGTCCATCCTCTGGCAAAGCAAGAATAGTGGGCACTTATGTGTACCAGCAAAGCTAGAGCCCCATGCTCAGTCTCACAGGTCCCTTCCCCCAAGACTCACCCTGAGGATCAGACTGTAGCTCACTTGATCCTCCCCATCCTTTTGGTTTGTTCTTTGCCACTCTGCGGCATTCATATGACGTGCTGATGATGGTGTGCAATAAAATGGTTTATTAGAAATTAGTTACCAAGTACCAAAAAGATGGACAGCAGCTGAAAAAACAAGTAAGGGCCAGATATAGGTTCTGTTTTCAGCTGGTCTTGAACTACCTTTCATCCCCATTGACACTCCTTCCTTTTTTCTTCAGTCTTCACACTCAAATATCACTGCCTCCTTCCATGTTTCCCCTTAGCCATATCTCTGTGGCCATGTTACAACTGCTGCCTTGACCATTATACGAGATTGTCATCACGACAACAAACTTCCTACCCCCCTATACCTTTGAAGTGGATGGAACAAGTGGGAAAACCCACTATGTCATGAGTTCTATGTCACATTATAAGGCCTAAGGATGGGAAATTCACCAACCTGGCAATGCCAGTCTCTAAAATAAATACGTAGAATGATGTCAGTTCTCATGGAAAAATTGCATTTGTGACATCTGCAGCCATTACTTTACTCTTCCACCCATGCCAAACTAGACATTACACCATTGACAGAATTAGTAAGTGCATAGATGTTAATTTTCTTCTTTTTTTAAAAGTAAGCAATAGGCCCGGAATGAGTGCTGTTCCAGGCTGGAGGTAGACATGGGAATGCCTTCAACTCTTTCCCCCCGCATGCCAGACTTTTAAAAATAAAATTGTGTGCTAATTAAAAGCTTCTAGTTGAGACACTCTGGTGCTAAAATGAGCTCTATCGCAAGTTCCAAAGTACTAAACTCTTCCCCCTTCAAACACACCCCTAGAACAGAATAAGCCATGGAGACAGCAGGGAGAAAAAGGCTTGGGAACACATGGATTTTACCACTGCTGTTACCAGGACAAGCATTACATTGTGGATGGCAGGAAAAACACTGGAACAATTAGTGTAGAACCAGGTACTTTTTATGTGAATACATGCTTTTGATATGCTCTCATTTAAGTTCAGATGTGCCTGTCACCTAGGGCAAGCTGCTAAGAAAACCTGAGGAATAAGAGCCTGATATTCAGTTTAACTAAGATTAACAACAAAATGGCTAGTATCTTCCCTATTAATCCCGATGCTCTGTCATCTGTGAAGGGAAGATGGAAGTACATGTATTTATTTATAGAGTTGTCATGGTAAGTGGAATAGTATGGACTGTTAAATAGCATGACTCAAGAAATGAAAGCTCAAAGTCTGACTTATTCATTGTGGAAACACAGACAAATGTCTTGCTTTGTGGAACTGAAATCCTGTCAACAACTTTCTATTTTCCCCAGAAGATGATAGCAAATGCCTCCAAGACAATGACTGCAAAATACAGTTATATTCGGGGGGGGGGGGGGAGTGGGGTAAAAATACCTTTGAAAAGCAAATTCCTTTCAAGAGTGGGAGCATAACCAAATTTTGTACTTAGAAAGGTTATAAGAGATTAACCCAATTCACAAAATGTCTTTAACAAAATTCCACAGTTGGGTGATATCTTTATTTTTCTCCTCATTCCTCCGGCTCTATTGTTTACTTTGTTTTTAGTGATGTTTACCAGCTGCCTTGAGCAGTGTTTTTAATAGGTTGGGTAAAAATCTATCAAATAAATAACTAGTTCATGTTTGTTGAAATATGATGACTTTGAGGTAGTAGCTAAATATTCTGAAAGACTCAGGAGCACAGTAATCTTATTTTTCTATGGAAAACCAATACTATGACTTCAGTTGCTGAAATCATGATTTTTTGACGTTTTTAAACAGTCAAACGTGGCAGTAGCAGAAGTCTTTGTTAATCTGACCAACTAGCTGATTTTGTTAGAAAGAAGAGAACTGTCACAATTCCCTGAAAGTTGTCTTATTTTCTAGTTATGGTAATATAAGTTTAAACACGTAGAATGTTCAGGTTTCGCCCTATTGTAATGCAGAGTGAGGCAGCTACTTCAGACAGCAGATCTCAAGTGTCATGGAAGGGCAACACATGACCAGTTTTTAAATTTGTTGTTATTTTTTTTTTATTATTCTTTGTTGCCAGAGATTGAAAAAAAAACTGCTTGTGCGATTTTCTGCCTTATGTGTGTAAATAATTGGGCTAGCTTTGGGTATCTCTCTCCCTCCCTCCCTGTGTGTGTGTGTATGATTTGCTATTGTGCTACAGAGAGCAAATCCTCTTGGGCCTATCGGGAATCTGCTTCAAAACCAGTTTCAACAAGGTTTTGTGTGCTAAGAATGCTTGAGAAAGATTTAATCCTCTCTCAATCCACAGTCATGTCTACTGTTTCACACAATATCATTTCCCCCACTCCACTCTGAGTGAAGTGCTTTTGGTTTTTATTCTGCAGTAATAATACTGAGCTCACTTTTAATTATATGATGGCCAGAATCCTGCGTCACTGAGTTACACTTGTGCAAGAGAAATCACATAGGAGTTGGTGGCAATTGCCCCTCCTTAACAAAGTGTTCGCTGTGTGCCTGGGTGCCTGGCCACCATCTTACTAATGAGCCAGAAATTTGCCACCAATATTTATTCAGTTTTCTGTTGTTTTAAATCAGGAACAGGATTCTAGCCTTTATTATATCGTAACTCTAGAGCAATGGGAAAGATGTGCATCAGTTTGGAAGCCTCTTAATCCACCTAGATGTGGCATTTGCCTGAGCTATTGATCCAACTAGTATGTATCCGGCAGCCCATCTGAGAATAGCAGTCTGATTCAGGGAATGCATTCTGGCCCCCACAGCTCTGCCCTCCAATAGAAGGGAATAGTTGAATGGGCTGCCCTCACCGATCCTCCTATACTTGTGGCATCTATTGCCTGAGGCAGCTGCCTTGTTCTCAGAGATGGAACATATTTAATTTTGGGGCTACAGAATTCTGGGAGACCCAAACCCAAACCACATCCTTTCCATCTCTGCTAATTTTGCCTAGTGTTGAAAGGCTGTTGTGCCTAAGACAGAAAGGTGGGCAAGTCATGTGGAGGGCAAGCTGGCTTGCTGAACCTATCATCATCATCATCATCATCATCATCACCACCACCACTTTTATTGGCATAAACCTATGGAATTACAAATGTATGCTGAGCAGCTGAAGTGATATGCACTTTTTTGAAGAGAAGATGTGTATTAAATGCTCAGGCGTATGGGTATCAAAGACATTTTGAAATCTGTATTTGAACATTTCCAAAAGAAAGCAAATGGCACAGCAGTCCAGAGTACTGCTGCTTTTTGGAATATATGCTTGCAGGGCCCTGGAAGAAGGCATACAGTTTTGGAAAGCCAGTAAATAGCCACTTGTGTGTGACAAGGAAGGAAAACAACTGCAGTTTTCAGATATACAACTGTGTTAATAATGTCATTGTCACCTTGGAGGCTCATTTCCAGGTGTTAATATGAAATTTGCCATTCTGCTGCGTCCCAACTTCACACTTGGTTCTACTCCAGTCTACACATCATCAGTACTGTATAGAAACCTGTGTCTGAGAAGGGGGGTTATTCCAAAATAAATGTGTTAGACTTAAAGGTGCTACAATACTGTTGCTTTTGTTTCTGTTGCTGCTGAAAGAGGCAGAAGATTAGCCATAATACCAAAAAGAGGGAGCAAAGTTGCCCTTGTCAAATTACCATAATATAGTAATGTAGGTATACTTCCATTACGGGAAAAGGAAGTTTTTTGTAACACATTATTTTGTAATTAATTACTTCCAGGCTCTCCTGGGAGAGTGTGACTTGGCCAGCACAGTGTGCTGCTCAAGTGGTACTCACATGTCTGTGCTCTACTAACTATGTTAAATATAATTTTGTGAAGGTTTAGAAGAAGGGAATGATAAACCACTTCTGAGTATTCTTTGCCTGGAAAACGGTAGCCATAAGTCGGAATTGATTTGACGGCACATGATGATGATGATGATTAGCTTTCCTAGCAGCCAGTTGGTAACATTATTCCCCAGCTTGGCAACAGATTTTCCTCAATTCCTGCAATTAATTTTTGTCCCCCTTTAAATTATACTTCCCAGGCCCTTACAGACTATCACCTGAAGAAGTAATTTAACAGTTCATTTACATCTCAGTGGGGAAGAATTTGAATACCTGTTACAATTACAGTAGTGGACCCTAGAAGTTAACATGCTAGAAATCTTATGAAACATTTTGATATTGCCTGCTTTGGTAGAAGATCTATGGCTTGTCTGTCTGCAGCTTCATGCGGTGGTCTTGGCAAAGGTTTGTACATACAAGAAAATCAAGGTCAAGCTACTTGCTAGAGGTGAGGCTGAATGGGGATTTAATATTTACATTTGGCTCAAATGAATCGAGATAAGTTTTCCGATTTTTGGACAATGCATTTTGTGCTTTAATTTCAGGTGTATCTATAAAGAAACCTAAGATCATCAAGGACTGCAATGTGTTGTTAACTTCTGTCGGGCAGGCACTTATTCAGGTGGGCAAACAAAATGTGTAAACTAGGAGACAATGTCAAGAATTTGGGGTGTGGAGATGGGTCCGAGACAAGTCAGTCTTCCAGGTCAACAGCAAGAAGACTCACAGAGATGGTAGATTCCTTCTCCAGTAGTGTATTTACAAAATATGTACAGCAGAGTTACATACAGCAGACGAAACAATACACTTATCTGTAAAATAAATGGACAGCACGTTGTGCAGCAACTCGCCAACACAATACTCCACATAGCACTATAGTGTGCAGCACTTAAATAGTGTGAAACAACCAATCACGGGCACATAACCTGTTGTCCTCTCCTAGACGCTACATCATACCCAATACACATTTCAAGGACTGCATCAGCTACATGTGCTGACCTTGTGGCTGCAGACCTGTTATAAAAACTGATGTATAATAGAACACTCTGGTTCATGTACAAAGAGTAAATTCTACTTTATGGGCCACAATATCCTGACAGACAAAAGCCAGATTACATATAGGAACACACCTAGTTACCTGTGGAGAATAAGAATTTCCTCTAGGGGACCAGGTCAGGAAGCACTACAAAACTGAGTGTTGTTGTTTTTTAAATAAACTGTCACATTTATATGCAAGTATTCTGCATATAGATGTGACAGTTTAGTTTAAAAAAATGTGGGCGACTAGTTTTCATGGCAATAATGTGCAAGGTGGGATAAAAAATATATATGGTGTCAACTCCCTTGGCTTGCAGCCATATTGTCACCAGCTGTTGCAATCAAATAAATAGTTGTTGGCCATATATATGTCTGATTGCTCACTTGATGGTGGGACTGATCAAGTGGAGATTATGAATATCTATCAGTCTGCCTTTCTAATCTGTGTCCTTTTTGCTTTGCAGAGGATTTAGTTTTCAACATGAATCAGGGAGGAACACCAGCTGCAAGGTGTTGAAAGACAAATCCTGATCGGTACATACAATCACTTCAGCCACAGACTTGTCATCACTGTATATACTGCTAATATATGGTGCTGACAACTATGTTGCCAAGAGACATCTACTGAAAAAAAGAGAGAGAGAGGTATCATTATTCTGGAAGAGAACGGCAAAACTGCAAAAGAAGAAAAAGAAGAAAGTAAGTCCTAAGACCGTGTGTGTGTGTGTGTGTGGAATCGAAAAGGGCAACAAATAGACCACCTAGGATGAATCAGAATCAATAGTCACAGAATGTGGAGTGGCTGGGGAGGATGGGTAGAGTTCCACGTTTATCCTGGAGGACAGCATAGTTGCTTTAATATGTTGTTTTTGGAAGCCCCTGCATCAAAGAAGAATGTGGCCGTATGCCAATAAAGATATCATCCATCCATCCATCCATCCATCCATCCATCCATCCATCCATCCATCCATCCATCCATCCATCCATCCATCCATCCATCCATCCATCCATCCATCCATCCATCCAAGAGGTGGGCAACCTTAGAGGGTCTAACAGCTCATTCCTGTTTCTTAAAACACAAATTTGAGGGCTGAAACAAGGTGCAAGGAGGGACAGATTTCTTTAGAGGTAATTCTGCATCCTGGAGGTTTCTAGAGGTATAAACCAACCCTTCCTTCCTTCCTTCCTTCCTTCCTTCCTTGATTGGAGTGCCAGGGACCATAAACATTTTTTTGTGGATCATATGCAGCCCGCAGGTTGTGTGGTTCCTACACTTCTCTATGCCAGCTTTCCATAACAATGCAGTGTGGTCAAGAAACAGAAACCAAGATGGATGAATCTACACAAACCCAATAGTGGAGCAGGGAGGATTTCCCCTTTCCAACAGTGTTTCTAATATGAGTTTCCTTCCTTTGCTGGATATAAGAGAATACATACAATTTCTTTATGGAGTAGTTTCTGGGGAAGAGCAGGATTAAAGCTTGAAGACACTGCAATAGTGGAAGCCAGATTTGCTTCCCATACCTCCCCCATCTTCAGTAGCAGAGATCCTATACAGATTTTTGTTTCCTTACTGGTTTTTACAGTTTGCAAAGCTTCCCTGCAAACAAACCAATTAATGCAAATGAGTTTGTGTAACAATTTACCTCTTCACTGAACAAAATGTAGAAAGACGAGGCTATTTAGATGTGCAGGCTTTGCATCTGAGTATTTCTTCCATCAAAGGCAGCCAGTGGTTTACTGACAGGAGAATACAGTACTTGAGTGCTGGGAAGCTACATTTACAACACTTAATTAAAAGACTTGCTTCCCTCTTCCCTATTCAATTGCATTAATGCACATGCGATACAATAAAAGCCCCATGCCAAGCTAATTTCAACTCTGTTAGAAGCAGAGCAACAGTAACTGTTTGGCAAGTACAGAGGAGAAAATGGGAAGATAAAAGAAATTTCAATTTTAAATTTGGATGGGAACATTATCAATTGCAATATAACGAGCAGATTATTGTGTTTAAACAAGGAGAGTGATTACTGTAAAGGCAAGTAAATTGTGTTCCTGATGTTTTCTGCTTTGAGGAAGCCTCTTAATTTCTCACCTCTTTTTAAACTGTAACTTTGCTGAGGACCCTGTTTGATTTATGTTGATAAATCCGAATAGCCCCATTTATTCCACTGGCACTCTGAAGAGGATTGTAGTTGTGGTGGGGGCACAGCCTTCATGCCAAGTGTTTGTGCTCTTGGGTGGGGCAAAGTCTCTCGGATAATCACTGCTACTCTTGATTAGCAGGACCAGCATAGGATTTAGATCTACCATCCAATGAGCAACAGCAGAAACTACAAATCCAGGCAAGAGGAAGCATCTCTTTAAGCAACTATATCCTGCTTTGTGACCTTATTTATTTATTAATTATTTATTTATTAGATTTCTATCCCGCCCATCTAGACCAAGGGTCTACTCTGGGCGGTTTACAAATTTAAAAACAATAAAACCAAAAACCAAAAAGTCCAAGATGGAGAAGTATAAATAATTAAGATATGGCAGTTAAGATATGGCAGGAGGGAAAGCCTGCCCAAATAGCCAGGTTTTAAGTTTATTCCTGAAAACACCCAGAGAGGGAGCCAGGCGGATCTCCACTGGCAAGTTATTCCAAAGGCGAGGGGCCACTGCCGAGAAGACCCTACTCCTTGTTCTTTCCTTCTGGACCTCCCTCGGCGTTAGGCCCCTCAGCCGCCCAGCCTGGCTGGAACGAGTGACTCTGGCAGAACTGGGTGGGAGAAGGCACTCTGCCAGACCTTGTCTCTGTGATGCTGTCACTGCTGTCAGACAGAGCCTGCCTTACCCTCAGGCAGAGTGAGGTAGTTGCCTCAGGAAGCAGGTCCTGAAAAGGCAAGTCAGTGACCCAGCAGCTTCTACTGGTGGTCCTCACTTCCATCAGTTTGTCCCTTACCCCCCTTTAAAGCCATCCAAGTGGGCAGCCAGAACTACCTCCTGTAGCAGTGAATTCAAAAGTTTTACTAAGTGCTGTGTGAAGTGGTCCTTCCTTTTATCTCTCCTGAAACTCTTGCCATTCAGCTTCAGTGGATGAAGCTGAATGGCAAGAGATATACATTACTGGATTACTGGAGAATATTTTAAAAGGCATTTTATTCTGGTTTGCTGCAGAAAATTTTTTTTGACAGATTTGCTGTGACCCTCGAAGGACGTGAAATTAGCCCATGGTTCTGCCAAAATTGCTGGCTTCCAGGAAGACAGAATTACACCTGCATCATCTTCTTCTACGTCCTTGCAAGATATGAACAAGGTTCTAATAATTTCATGCTTGAGTGCTTTTAATTTTTCTTCTATATTTATGTATATATTTATGCATTTAAATTTAATTTCTTAATTTTAAAGGACATTTTACCCTATTTTCAGTCAAAAGGGCTTCAAGAAAGACTGACACATGATATTAAAAAATGACAAGAGAAAAGAAAAACGATGAAGAAGGAAGAGGGGGGAAAGGAAAGTGAAGTTAAATTATTAAACATGGTTAGAGTCAAAGCAAAGCAAAGTGTGCTGCTTATATGGTGCTTAAAGCTTTCTCTGAGCAGTTTACAATTTAATTATGCAGGTTACACATTGTCCCTCAATTTACTAACCTCAGAAGGATGGAAGGTTGAGTCAACCTCGAGCAGGCTGCCTGAGCCCGAGACTGAACTCAGGTTGTGAACAGAGCATTGCAGTACTGCGGTTTAACCACTGCATCATGAGTCAGGACAAGTCCAAGCTATTTTGCTGCCTGAGGCATAAGGCAAGATGTACCATTGCCATTCCATGTATAGGAACAAGTGTGCTTCCTCACTGACAATGAGACAATCTCTTTCACTGCACAGGATACCTGTGGACCGCAGGCTGGTTCAGGGGGTGCAGGATGGTCTGTATGGCACACACAGTCCTGTCTCACAAGACAGAGGAGCTGTTCTTGCTGCCCCCCCCCCCCATCTGCCATATGAAGCTGTTTACTCATTCTGCCTAATGGTAGGGCCAGCCCTGAGTAGAGTGTTTTATGTTTCCCCCCTATAATTTTTGTGCACTGGTGCTATTTTCACCCAGCACAAATTATATATAAGATGCAGTTCTATACCACTAGCTTAGTGGGCTAGTCACAGGCAAGACATTGAAAAAGAAAAAAAAGGAAAAAAAAAAGGGGGGGGGGAAATCCACTTTCTCAGCAACATGATTCACAATAGCTTGGCTGGATTTGCCAATCAACCAGGATTAAAGCACCTGGGAGTTCATACTGATTATAATTACTAAGAAGGAACAGCTAGAATCCTTTGTGTCACTGATCCACAGCAGGCAGGCATGTTGCAGGCACCTCTTGTTAAAAGCACCAAGGGTTCCAAGCCTTCTTCCATTAGTAGTTATTTTACACACACACCAGCTTCTGCTAGGACAAAATCTCTGTTGATGCAGTGGCAATGTTGTGTCACCTCAGTGCTAGGTGAAAATTCAAAGCTGTTGGCTGTCACTCTCTATATGTAATTTGCACACTTTTGACGGCTTCAGAAGCACTCCTCACATTCAAATGCCAGCGCTGGCCTCAGGCACATTGTGCTATCTACGGATGGAGTGCCATAGCGACTTTTCAAGATATGAAGGAGTTCACTTTTGAATGAGAAAAAGAAAGACCATCTCCAAGATATTAACTGATATTTTATTCCAGTGTGAGAATATGATCTCATTGTGCTGCTTTTGCAATGGTTATATTTTCTAGACCAAGGGGAAAGAGGGAGAGAGAATTGCTGTCCAATTATAACTATAGCTCTGTGCAGTTATAATTTTTCCAGTTCTCTAGGAATAGGAATAATCACGTTTTGTCAAGTTAATTCTGACTTATGATGATCCTTCTCTGTCCTAGAGACAGAGTAATCAGAAGTGGTTTACTTCATCCTTCTTCTTCTGGGGGCACCTTCAGACTGCAGCTTGCCCAAAGCTATTTTCTACAAGGGGGATACTGACCCTTTTCTCTGTCATTGCTTTCTTCATGTGCAGAGCAACCTGTCTGTAGAGGACAGCATCCTGTCCACACACAGCCTCTAGACATTACCAAGAACCGTGATTTTCCAGGCTTAAAAGGGAGGGGGGCATGTCATGATGCTTTGAATCTAGTGCGTAAATTCCAGAAGAACAGACAAGAAGCCTCTCTCATGCTGTTGATCGCCAATGGATGTGTGTGCCATTCCTAAGAAAAGGACAAGCTCCTCTCTCAAGAACATCTCTTTCCATTGTCCATGAACTGATGTGACAAGCCAAACATGTCTGTGTTCAATTGGGGGGGGGGGGAGAGAGAAAGAGAGAAAATCCATGGGCAGCTTGTAGGAATGTTCTTGATCAGTCTAGCATCAACTGTGATATTGGTGTTTATTTGCCTTCTGTTTACCATTTCTGCAATGGTCATGTCACCTGATTACACTGCTTGAAATGAACTTGTTACAAATAACGAGTTCCGTCCGCGTGCGTGCGTGCGTGCGTGCGTGCGTGCGTGCGTGCGTGCGCCCGCCCGCCCGCCCGCCCGCCCGCCCGCCCGCCCGTCCGTCCGTCCGTCCGTCCGTCCGTCCGTCTGTCTGTCTATCTATCTATCTATCTATCTATCTATCTATCTATCTATCTATCTATCTATCTATCTATCTATCTATCTATCTATCTATCTATCTATTATGCTGCCCATCTAACAAACCAGCTACTCTGGGCGGTTTACAACAATTTTGTTGTTGTTTAGTCGTTTAGTCGTGTCCGACTCTTCATGACCCCATGGACCAGAGCACGCCAGGCCCTCCTGTCTTCCACTGCCTCCCAGAGTTTGGTCAGATTCATGTTGGTAGCTTCGATGACACTGTCCAACCATCTCGTCCTCTGTCGCCCCCTTCTCCTCTTGCCTTCACACTTTCCCAACATCAGGGTCTTTTCCAGGGAGTCTTCTCTTCTCATGAGATGGCCAAAGTATTGGAGCCTCAGCTTCAGGATCTGTCCTTCCAGTGAGCACTCAGGGTTGATTTCCTTTAGAATGGATAGGTTTGTTCTCCTTGCAGTCCAGGGGACTCTCAAGAGCCTCCTCCAGCACCACAATTCAAAAGGATCAATTCTTCGGCAGTCAGCTTTCTTTATGGTCCAGCTCTCGCTTCCATACATCGCTACTGAAAAAACCATAGCTTTGACTATGCGGACCTTTGTTGGCAAGGTGATGTCTCTGCTTTTTAAGATGCTGTCTAGGTTTGTCATCGCTTTCCTGCCAAGAAGCAGGCGTCTTTTAATTTCGTGGCTGCTGTCCCCATCTGCAGTGATCATGGAGCCCAGGAAAGTAAAATCTGTCATTGCCTCCATATCTTCCCCTTCTATTTGCCAGGAGGTGATGGGACCAGTGGCCATGATCTTAGTTTTTTTTGATGTTGAGCTTCAGACCATTTTTTGCGCTCTCCTCTTTCACCCTCATTAAGAGGTTCTTTAATTCCTCCTCACTTTCTGCCATCAGAGTGGTATCATCTGCATATCTGAGGTTGTTGATATTTCTTCCGGCAATCTTGATTCTGGCTTGGGATTCATCCAGTCCAGCCTTTCGCATGATGTATTCTGCATATAAGTTAAATAAGCAGGGAGACAATATACAGCCTTGTCGTACTCCTTTCCCAATTTTGAACCAATCAGTGTTTCCATATCCAGTTCTAACTGTTGCTTCCTGTCCCACGTATAGGTTTCTCAGGAGATATATAAGGTGGTCAGGCACTCCCATTTCTTTAAGGACTTGCCATAGTTTGCTGTGGTACAAAAATACACCAGACAAAATATACTATAAAACTGGACAACTACAACCAAAGACTATAAACAGCTATAGCCACTACGTGGCAGAACAGGTAGCAATAGGATTGAGTGTAATGCGTTCTAATTATTATTCTTTCTTTTCCTTCTTTTCTCCTCTCTCCCTTAACTAAGGAGGATCTCCCCAAAAGCTTCCCTAAAGAACTCAATTTTCAGGAGCATTCTGGGAGCTGTAGTTCAAGTAAATAACTTTTGTAAGCTCTGTTCAGCTTGTGGTTGGTTTGGTTATGCACAAGGAGGATCCAGCTATTGGATTCTTGACTTAATGGAAAATGGATGTGCCAGACACAGAGAATTTCCGGCCATAGCCTCCTATGTTGCTTGCCAAAAGCACAGATGTGTATTTAGCTTTGTCTCATGTTGCTGCTGTGTTTCTGGTTTATTATCAGATCAGCTGCTCGTGGCATCCTCTGTCTGACTCCTTGCTTTGGAATCAGGCCAAGGAGTTGTGTGTGGTGAACTGCCTTCCTGTCTGCCAGGTGTGGATTCTTTTAAAAGGAGCTCTGATTTAACCTTTATATTCAGTACAGTAGTTTGATTAGTGATTTTCAAAATTGGGTCCCCAGATATTCCATGGACGACAACTTCCAGAAATCCTGGCCAGCACAGCTAGCGGTGAAGATTAAGAACCACTGAGTTAGATCATTCAGAATAAGGGACACTTTGCTGCACTGGCCTCTAGATGAGTGTCTGAGTTAGGAGACGTGTATTTCTGCAAAAGGCCAGCTGTCTCAGAGCAAAGGGGCAGTTCTCGTGGTAGTTGCATGTTTGTGGGCAGCAAGTTCTGGGCTGCATCCTGAAAGCCGGCCTGGTTTCCAGTTCCCAAAACCAGTTATCAATGTCTATGTGTCAGACCAAAAAGTCCAGTGCAAGTGATTCATCACCTTAAACACAGGGGGCAGGCAGAAGCAGGTTGTCAGACAGTCCAGGTTTGGCAAAGATGTAGATTGTTCCAAGGAGTCCAGGCAAGGCAAAGATGAGCATGAGTGAGAGATGAGTTGTCTTGACAAACTATCAGTGCTTACCAAATGTACAGCTCTCAACATGCCTCTTTTGGGTTTCCAATTGTTTCCAAGGGACCTTGAGACACTGGTTTGCCTGAATCTTCTTAGCCATTGCTTTTCTCTTGGGCAAACTGGCCTCACGTCTGTCCGACCCTCCTCATTGTCCAATGTCTCACTGGCAAGAACTGACCCTCAGCCTTCCCCAAGGATGCTGTCACCTGGACCACTGGGTTCCTTCTTCACTTTCTCCCTCTGATTGCAAATTATCCTCTTTCCCTTCCAAAGATGACTGATGAAGATGAATTAGGACAGGTAGATTACTTGAGACTTTGAACTTCTAGTTCAAAAAATACTGCCCACGATCATTTGGTGGAGCATGGCAGAATTCAGAGGGTGGGACCAAGTCAGACCCTCATCGTTTTGAGATGTGGAGCTTGAGAAAATAATGCGGGTTACAAGCAGAGCCAGTAGAATCTGATAGGTTCAGAAGCTGGGACACTTTCAAAAGATCACACCATGTCTAGAAATTGTTTGATTTAGGGCCTCACTAGGCAAGATGCTAATTCCATATCTAGAATCTGTGCATCTTTAAGAGGAAAAGACTGGCCAGAATGTTATCACAAAAATCCATGTGAATAAGGACAATCTCACAGGAGAGAGAGACTGTTACCACTCCTTGTACAATTGCTCTTATGTCATTGTATAATGCAACTGGATTCTGTTCTATCTGTTTATTCTAACATGAGCTTGCCTCAATCTATATTTTGCAAATTGGCTTGCTTTTGTTTTGTAATTTGTAAACTGGGAGATAGCACATGTTTAGCTTTCATTCCAGATATCTCTGGCAAGTGGCACTGAAAGATTTGCATGTCCAGAGGGATAATGTAAGAGAAAGAAACATGCATTTGCCATAAAGTGTAATCTGACCCAGAACTACAGTTTTCATAAGGTGATATTTTATTACTATTTGAAATAGCACCCGTGAAGTGTTTGAGAAATACATCAACTTACCAACAACAGCAATGGACTGTTTCAGCACATCCTCATTTCTACAAACTCTTTCTGAGATAGATTCCAAAGTTTGCTGACTATTCAGAGTTTAATACTAGCTTTTTTTCAGGATACGGGTTTGCTGCGTGGGCTAGTAAAACAACAACAACATATATTTGGCTATAGCAATACCAGAGGTAACATGATTACAGTGTATCCCCACCCACCCCTTGGCACTTGGCCCACAAGCAGGTATGTAACTTAATTTCTCTTGTTATTTATTCATTTAATGAGTATCCTAATTGCCCTTCAAGTTTGTCATCTTCCTAAGTTGGTTCACAACAAAAAAATTAACAAAATTAATTTTAAGACCAAATTAAAATTAAATCAATAACAAAAGCAGTACATACTGCAAAAATACTATCAACTAAAAACAACAGAAAATAAATAACTTTTAAAATCCTCTTAAAAATAACAATTGATGAAGTCAGCCCCATATCTCTTGGAAGGGAGTGCCAGAGGGCAAGACTGATCACCGAGAAGCCCCTACATTAAAAGGCTTGCAGTGGAGGGCATTAATTGATTCTAATGGAAAGTTTTGTCTCAGGCTGTGTGAAGTAACATGAAAGTTCTAGCAGTGACATATCTATACATTGCATTATTATTATGCATCAGTGAACCAACCCTTTTAGTGCTTGGAAACTGGTGAATTTCCTCAGGGGAAAACATGGAATCCTTGTACACTGCAGGATTAAGTTTTAAACTTTCTTGTAAAGATATCCTTCATGAATAAAGTGCACTGTATTCTTGCTGTTACTGGCAGTTCAATTTATGAGTGCAATATCATATTGTGTGAGTTCTTTCATGACTGTAATTGCGAATAGCTCCAAAGTAATTCAGGAGAGAGATTCCATTGTTTCAGAGTGTTCTTCTGGTATGTTATAACTTTATATTGATTGCTGTAAAATTTTCTACATCCTCTGGAAAAAAAAACCCAATTTTGTTGGATTCAGACTGCTGAGAAATGATTGCCGACTCATTTCCTTTGGGGACCTGCTAGATTACAGCCATTTTATCTCATTTCAGATTTTTTATATGAAGTTGCTACAACTCACATATCTTTCTGCAACATGTTTTGGTCCAAAGGGAGATGACCTCTATCTCTTCCAATAATAATTCTGTCCAGAATAGAATTAGCTGACTGCTAGAAACTTTTTGAGCAGCTTCTTTGTCTGAATTCAGCATAATATACTTTTTTAGGGTTCCTGATCCATGGCATATAGGACTTTCCTATAGTTTATTTTCAATGCCATCTTAACACATTTCAAGCAAAAGCACCCTGAACTTACAAAACAGTTGTAAATTAATTAAAGGTATCTTAGTAATTTAATTGGATGAATATCAATAAACAGATCAATGTAATTTGCTTATTAAGACAAATAGGTCATTTGGAATTGTGTGAGAATGAATTGCCTCTCCTGAGATGGTGCTGCCACATTTCAATAAGTATTTATAACAAGAAAATCAAACAACAACAACAATTGAAGTCAAGCCAGTCATAGGATATCCTACCATACTGTTAAAACACAGTGAGGGAAATAAAAAAAATCATCCTGGCAATAATTTAAAAAACAAACAAACCACCTTCTTATCTTCATATATGTTTAGAGAGGCCACCCAGTTTTGCCAGAAATAAAATTCAACTTTAAATTTGGAATGTCCTATGCAAACAAAAGATCTGCATTACTTTCAAAGGTCATCACCCTGTTGACTCTGATTCATGTGGTCAGTTCTGTGTGTAGTTCCTCTTGTTAGGCTCTTTGTGAAAAAGAGGAATCCACTTGTGAATGCTCTGTGTTTGTAAACAAAAATCTGCCCCAAGAGGCTATTTTTTTAAAAAAAGACAAGTGTAACACTATTGAGTTGTCTGTTTCTTCCCAGCTCCAATGTTGTTGTGTTTAAATTTAAGCTTGTGTGCAAACTTTTAACATTTTGTTGTACTGAATGCTGAAATATAATTGCGGAAACCCCCTGCTGCAGATGAGCAAAATCATCCCAAAAGGATGCATCAGACAGATGAAGAGAGTGTGCCAAGGACTGCTTCTTGCACATATGCCAGCCAACATCCTATGTCGCAAAACTACCCATTACACTTCTTTCTTCATTAAATTTAGATCCCATCCTTCTGCCAAAAATCGTGCTTAAAATAGCTGACGTAAATAATCCGACAGTGCAGCACTAACCTGGAACCAAGATTCACAGAATCATAAAACTGTAGAATAGAAAAAACACCTAAGGGTTATCATATCAAACATTTAAATTTATTCCCAACTGTTTTGTACATATTATTGTTATAAATGTAAGCTCTTCTAGAATGCAAATAACTATGGTGCTAAACAGACCCACATTACATTTAGAAAACCAGCTAAAAATCAACTACAGACTTGTCATCTATGAACCCTACCTTTCCAGCAAATAAGTACAGCTTTTAAGATCTGCAACCATCCAGTAGAGGGCAGTGTTACACAACAACACAAGTTAGCAAATACTTCTGTTTGATTGCAGTGCCTATGATCCAAGAGGAATTTAAAAGCGGTTGCAGCCTAGCCTTCTACAAAAATTGGAGTTAAAAATACTTTTAATAAGAAGCAAAACCAAAGTCATAGGATTTATCACACATCTTGCAAATAATGAATTTGGAGCCTGCTGACTTCAAATAGAAGATCTTTTACATGTGCAGATTCTCATGCTATGCTGTCAGGTTCTTTGGAAGTAAGGTTTGCTGGCTGTAAAACCTTCTTTCTGACTGAGATCAAGCTGGTGGCTCACCTTCACTGTTTATTGTGCTGCCAAACTGAGTTATGCCTGGACAGGACAATTTGATACGTATTTCTACTCCCTTAATGATCATCTCTTCCCCCCCCCATCCCCCAGATAAGTTCATTGATGGAGAACATCAATGAATCATCTTCTGTTTGCACTGTGTGTAACAGACAAAACCAGGATGAGACATGTGAGTATGGACGACACACATGCACACACACGGAGAGAGAGAGAGAGAGAGAGAGAGAGGGGTGTGGTGGTTTGTATATATTAGCGCAGGTGCTATTCTGGGCGGGTTACAGCCAAAGAAACATAAACATAAAATAAATCACAAATAATATCCTAAGAAATAAACCACACATATACATAAAGTGCATATATATACTTAAAGAGTTTCTGTAATTGTTTAGAATTCCATTGAGAATTCAAAAACAAAAGAGTTTTGTTATTAAGATATTATACTTCTTTTGTAACTACTTAAATTTTTTCTATTCATACTGTCAATATGAATTCCCAGTGTGGTATAATGGACAGAGTGATGGGCTAGGACACTGGAGAACAGGGTTTGAATCCCCACTTAGCCATGGGAACTCACTTGGGGGAGTGGAACTGGTAAAACCACACCTTAAATATCTCACTTTCTTTGAAAGCCCTATTAGGGTTGCTATAAGTTGGTTCCAACTTGACAGCACAGAACATACACATTCATAATGCATTTGAAATGTATCTTTTGTCCTATATGTACAATAGTTGACATCATTCCTCCATGTAGCTAGTTGCTGTGGTGTGTGTAGGATGTAAAGTATCAGGGTATTCCCAACAGGGACTGCAGCCCCTTGGTGAAGATGCCTGACTTACTCTAGTGCAATGGTGGATGCCTGCTGCAGGAAGGGAACTGTTGTCCTGCCCTCTTCCGTGCTTCAGTGGAGAGGAAGGCAGGGCGAGAATTATGTTTAGTTTGTTTTTGATATGAACTTTCCCAAAGGTGCAAATTTCTTCATAAACTCAACAAAAATAACTTAGGGTTGATAAAATTTGAATGTGGAAGATAATAAAATGGACGTATTTAATCTATTTAGGTAGACCATTAGGTTTTTAAAAGCCTGGCTTTGAATCTTTGTTTATTTAACCACATTTGCAGTGTGAAATTAGAATTCCGTGTCATCAGCATAGAGACATAACAGGCAGGTACAGCAAGCTCTTATTTCTGCTGGGAATGGCTGTAGCTTTTGGATCTGGCCAATGCAGATGGCTGAGAAGTACAAGTACAAAGCAGTGTGATTAATGTGTGTGGGCTTGTTCCAAGATGATGACTGTGGGTCTTTTAGAATAAGAAATATCATCTTCAGTTTTTAATCTCCCCCTGCCGTGACATCTTCAACATTTCTGGTCTGTGTGATCTGCCAGTCTGGTGTTAAGGCTGCAGCTTGAGCTATATGATCCAATCTACTTCAGTGGCTTAAAGAACAAGGGTGCCAAACTTTTGCTGGGCTTGTGTGCATATTTAGGGTGTTGAGAAAGTGCTGTGGGCACTATCAGAAAATGTTTACCATGGGTGGCTGGGTGGGTCACGACACTTTCCCCAAATCACCTATAAATAAATGCCCTTTAAAGTAATACTCATGTCATACTTAGTCTTTCTCCCTCAGAATAACAGCCACCCAGGGTTTCTTGTTTACCTGAATTTCCCCAGCTTCCTTCCCTGCTCCGACTCCTCATTTCCCTCCACTCCTGCATCACTGTCCACTTCCAAAACGGCAGCACGGTCATTTCTCTCTCCTCAGAGGCCACATCCCTGCCTGCTGGTAGCATCCAATTGGCATGTTTCTTTCTCCTTTCTCCTGGCAGTGTCCTATTGGGTGCCACTAGAAGACAGAAACAGAAAACCTCTTCTGATTAGCTTTTCTTCTCCCTGCTGACAAGAGTCCAATTAGTACTGTTCTACTCTCAATTCTCTCCTGTGCACCTAATGGCTAACCAGAATGGTGTGAGTGTCTCAGCAAAAAACGTGGATGAGATTGAAGAGCCACTGGGAGACCGCAGCAGCCATTTTAATTTATAATCTGTGAGCAGAAGGCACAAAGAGACTTTGTGGGCACGATGGGCCCAGGGACATATGTGGGCCCTACGTGGGAAATCCCAGGCACGTAACAATAGGATTCTGGTTGCAGGAGGCTCTGTTTGTGAGAACAGGGATACCTCACATGTTTTAAGTGAATGTGTCAAACGTCCATGTGTATATACTCAGCCCTTCACCTGTTATGTCAAACACATTTATAAGAATTGGTATTACACAGATACGTGCATAAGGAAGACAAAGGTAGCAGCCACCCCCTCCTGTGTGCACACAAGTTGCCAGATATTCTTTCCTGTTACAGCCGGTTGCATTCAATTAGTGAGACAGATTAGTCTGTACAGATGTATAACTATGACAATAAACAGTGTCTTGACCAATGTGACTAAAGGACAGAGGGTCTGGGGTTTGAAAAATGGGAACAAGCCTGCTGTGCTACGCTGCTGGTTACAGTCATGCAGTTTGGCACCATGTGCTGTGCTGACACATTGGGTGCCTTAGGGAATAACGCATTTTCAGGAAGATGTGTCACTTTGTCAAATTCTGTATCGCACAACTGCCTTGGACATGCTTCAGCAATAGCATTGCATGATGACAGGTTTTGTTAAAAGCATACAACAGCTTTGTATTGAGGCCATCTCACAAATAGTGAATGGCCTCAGTACAAAGCAGTTTCTTACATACTTTCAATAAGAACTCCAGCAATGGTCTGTTCATGCTTAGCTTTCTGAGATTCTTCAGACTGAGATGTCACTGAAATCTGGGACTTTATAGTTGACATGAGCAGCATGCAATGCACATATTCTGCTGCTGAGCTCTGGCCCTTCCCCTCCAGGTTGCTGGCATAGCAATGCTGATCCGTACTGCTGTGCCAGCAAATATGTCTTGAGATGCCTTACCGTGTCATGGATCATGGCATTATTTTGCTGCAAAAGCCACATAACACGTAGCTGTTTACCTCTCTGGTTGCAAACCCTAACACTCCATCTTGTGTGCTCACACTCTCTTTTGGAAGCAACCCCCTTGGGAAGGAAAAGAATGAAAGAAACAAGCTTCAGAAGGTAGACAGGCAGAAATTTTCCCCTAAGTCCCTGAGAATTTGAAGGGTTATTTTGAAATGCTATTCTCTACCTCATAGTTCCTATTCACACATACATGCGTTAATATAATTTGATTTTCCTATACTCTACACTTTATATAGAATGATGCCTTATACTAAGCAAGGCCATTGACCACAGGTTGCTCATGGAATAGCATCCCTTCTCCAATCACAAGCTGCCTCTGCCATTGGTCCATCCAGCTCAGCATAGCCAATCCCCACTAGTAGCAGTAGTAGTAATCATCAGAATCATCTTAGAACTGCAGAGCTGGAAGGGACCCTATGGATCATTGAGTCTAGCCTGTCACGAAGGGACAGTGGAGAACCGAACTCTCAGCCTCTGGTTTTTCAGACTGCAATTTTCATTACCTGCCACAATATGGTTTATAGGCCTGATCAAGAACAGTTGGCCACCTAAGTCAAAGAATGAAATGATACCTTGTTCCACCACACCAATTTTAGAAAAGCTGGCTGGACTGGCAACTGAAAGCTTTCCTCAGGACAGGCTATTTGACATGGAGCTTTCTCCAGCAGGTCACCCTCTCTCTTCGATACCTCCCTGTCTTATCTCACATCTACTTCTTTCTGTTGCCTAATGGTAAGGTGCCATGGGCCCACAGTCTGGAAAGCTACTTTGAAGCAGAATGGGCACCGTAACATACTGAAGCCACTATAATTGAGGAAGGACAAGATGATGCCCTCTCTGGGTTCCTTCTTAAAATGATCTTTAGAAGCTCTGTAACCAACTTGTTAAACCAGTGGTTCTCAAACTGGGTCCTCAGATGTTCTTGGACTGTGATTCCCAGAAGCCTTCACCATTTCCTGTGCTGGCCAGGATTTCTGAGAGTTGTAGTCCAAGAACATCTCGGGACCCAAGTTTGAGAACTAGTGTGTTAAACCAATTGTAATTTATTAGGACATTACGATAGGTCTAACAAAGAACAAAGCCCTAGCAAAGAAAAATAGCCTATAATTAGCCTTGATAAGAAATGTTTAGTATTTCACTTGGGGATAAAAAAGTACTTGGAAGTCAGAAAGTTTTAAAGCAGGAGTTTTATAAAACATACACATACAGAGTATCTCTCATACTGTGCGAAATTTCCCGAGAACTGGTGTGTACTGCAGCAAAACCAAAAGAGATTTGTTACAGGCGTGCAGGCTTTATTTACTTTTTTCTGGGCCGAAGCCCATTTCATCAGAAGCATGGAGAAAAGCCCCAGTGGGCAGACATTTCTACACAAGCAGTAGAAGTGTGTGAAATGTAATAGAAACGCAAAAGGGGCTGGAATGGGGATTAAAGATGATCCTTAAGAGTCACTCTGCAGACATTAGCAGAGGACAAACAAGCCCACCCAAGGACTCTCCCACATGGTGTTGTGTGGTAACGCTAATTACTGAAGGGACTGTATTAATTTTGATTTTTGCCTCCCACAGACTACCCACACAAGGTCTCCAAGTTGGTTTCTGTCGGGTTTCAGAGTCCCCTGTCATTCTCCCGCCCCGAGCGAGGGAGAACAGGCTCCGCGCTGAGACGTCCCCCGGCTGCGTCCGCCTTTCCCCTTGGCAAGCGAGTCCCTCCAATGCGGAGGACCTCCCGGTCGGGGCTGTCGCATTGTTGCCCTTGCTGCACTGTACTCTGGGGTCGCGTCTCACTCTCGGCTCGCCGGGAGGGAGCCGGAAGGCGGAGGGGAGCGCGCCTCAGCCAGCCGGCTCGAACAGAGGCCGGGGCGGAGGAGAGAGGCAGAGGCAGAGACGTCCACGTCCTGGGTTTCCCCTCTCCCCGCCCTCCATTTGCGAAAAAAAGAGAGAGAGGGAGAGACAGAAAGAAGACGTTTCGAAGCATCAGAGAAAGCGCGCCAAGGCTTTGGTAGTTGGCGCGCGCGCGCGCGCGGAGGGGGTGCGGGATTCCTCACGCGCGTCCTTTTGCTGCAATGCGAATTCGTCTCGAGCCATTCGGAAGGGGAACTTAAGGAGCCAAAAGCAGAACCCTGGGCGGGGAGAGGCTGTGGCGGGGGGGGGGAGGGGGGGGAAAGAGCCGGCGGAAAAAGAAGGCGTCGGGTTGTGGCTTGCTTGTGGGGGTGGTTTTTGCGGACTCTGTCCCCGCCCCGCTATTACCATAACAACCAACTACAGCCTAATGTGTCACTGAAAACCCACTTAGCCAACCAGAACAGCAGCCGCCCGAGGCAACGGGAAGAGTCCACAGCCCTATCTTTATCCATCTCCCTCACACTCAGTCTCTCTCACACACGCGCACATTCAAACACAAGCTATTTATCTTGACGCCGGCTTGGAGAAGTTCACTTCTTGCTGAAGAAGAACTAGCAAAAAAGGGGAGCGCGCGCTCTTCCTTCTGGAGGGCAGCAAATAAAAGAGGCGTCCGGCGTTTCTTACGGGGTCAACCAAGTAAAAGTGGAAGGCAAAGTCTCCTTCCAGCTCTCTTCTGAGTACTTTTATTTTTCTTTTCTTTTTTTGCTTGGGTGTGGTGTGGAATCAGCCGCGCTCCTAATTTGCTCCCGAAGTTGGTGTAAAAAGCTGTAATTTGTCGGTGAGGTGGCTTTAAAACAGACAGCCCCCAAACGAGAAAAAAAACCCAAACAAACCCAACTTTGAACTAAAGTCAGCAGAAAGAAATAAAGGGAACTGGGGAAGGAGAAGAGGGGAAGGAAGGGAACAAAATCTCTTTTAAAAAAGGGAAAGTAAAGAAAAGAAGGCGGGAAAAGAAGACTCGGGGAAGACGAGAAAGAAGCGGTGGGGGTGGCGTAGACCCGAAGAAGGGGGGGGAAGGAAGGGAGAGAAGTGTGTTGGGGGGGGCCGGTGAAGGGGAAGCAGTCGAGCGCGAGAAGGCAGCACGAGCGCAGCGGCAACCAGGAAGTCGGCGTGCTCTAGTCTAAGGGAGAGAGGAGGGAGCCGCTGCCGCGGTCGCCAGCGAGTGGAAAGAAAGAGGAAGCACCCGAAGAGAAAGCAAAAGCCAGCTGGGGAAGCGCTGGCTGGCTGCTCGCTCGCTCCTCTCCTTCTGGCTCCCGCTCTCCCGGAGCATCCTCATTTCCCCGGGTGGCTTCTGCCTGCCTCGCCGCCTGCTGCCATGGCCCAGGAGAACGGCGAGGACAGCTCCTCCTGGAAGAAGCAAGCCGGCGACATCAACAAGATCTTCGAGTTCAAGGAGACCTTGGGGACGTAAGTCTCTCCCTCTTTCTTTCTTTACTCCCGCCATCGCTCGGGCCGTCCCGCTTGGGTACCAGCCCCGGGGGAAGGGAGGCGAGCGGTCGTTCTCTCGTCCGGTCGGTCATTCCTCCTTCGAGTCCGAGGCTGGTGCTGGGAAGGGAGGCGGTGGGTGCTGCTGCTGCTGCTTCCTCTTCCTCCTTCTCTTGCGACGGAGATGGCAAAAGAGCGCCTCTGTCCTGTTCCAGCAGCATCTCTTTGCGCCAAGCAGAAGCCAAAAGAGGAACAAAAGGTGGGGAAGTTACAGCTTTCCACGGCTGTGCTTATGTGTGAAAAATCGTGCATTGCAAGGTTGCTAATTCCGCCCTCCGCTAAAGAGGCTCCCCTCTACTCTGCCCTTAACAGGGTGGATGGGGGAACCCCAATCGCTCATAACTTTATCTCCTGGAAAGGACAGACCCTTTCTCAGTTGCACAAAAATCTATGGGACAGCCATCCCTTAGTGTCATAACCTCTGCACCTCAGAAAGACCAATACAGTACTTTACAACTGATCCACTCTTTTTCCCCCCTTCAGGCATGTGTTGCAGAAATGCAGTAAGTCTGCAGAGCAACCCCCCCCACACTTTTAGCAGTCCTGCAGACTTGCCCTACAAATCTAATGCAACTGAGCAATTCCCCCCCCCCAAAAAAAGACCCTCCTCTTCAGACTACCCCATTGGAAGACCATAGAAGAGCATTTTCAGAAAATAATTGCTACATAGTGTTCTGCAAAGCTCTATAGCCTTGAAGACAGGGAAGCTTGCAGTGCTTTAGAAACCCTTGCATGACACCTGCTGTGAGTAGACATACAGTGCAGAGAGCAACGTTAAGCCCTCTCGTGAAGTTCCTGTAAACCAGTGATAGAATCTGAGAGATTAAGCATCTCACCTCCTCACACTTGTCCTTATTTTAAAATTAGAGGGGTTGACAATTTTAGGTCATCTGTGGCCATACGTAAATCAGTTTTTATGGAGAGGTAAAACATTTGAGCCAGTGTACTTTGGTCATATGCCTAGTACAATGTTTGTTACATTACAGAGTGTATTTGAGAGAATAAGCTGATATGGGTGTTCTGATATGTTTGTTTTTCAAGTCCACAATGTACATAATTAAGAGATGGACGTAATATCTATCTGCGATAGTGTCAAGATGAGATGCTTTTGTGGCCACATTATTTCTGTTTAGAAGGGAGTATGCAGTAAATAAATGCGCATTAGAGACGTATGAATATAAAAATGAATATTCAGTGCGAGTTTCAGAGAAAAATATGTGTCAGTTTGTTTTAGCAAAAATAAGAATCTTGTCACTCCTATTATGGCATAAACTTTTGTGGGTCAGTGATACCTGATGAAATTGGCAAAATATTATGCCATAATAAACGTGTTATTCTATAAGGTGCCACAAGATTTTTGTTGTATTTATTCCACGTTTGTGAGAAGACAATTGCGATTGTCAATATATGCCTGCAGTGGTGTTAGGCGACTTTGAACCTCTTGCAGACTTTTGAAAGGGTGCTATTTAACTGTTCCATATTTCTTCATGAACTTGATCACAAAAAAAAATTGAATCAATTTTAATTATAACAACACCTACCTTTTGGCAAAAAGTGCACCCATGCTGTCTAGTCGCAATAGAGAGAGTCAGGTACACATATTAGTAGAAACGGAATTTAAAAGCATGAAATAAGTATGGTTTGACTGTTATGCTTTCCTGTAAAGCTGACAGCAGAGTCTATTCATAGAAAAAAGAGCTGAAATAATCAGAGTGGATTGGATCTATTTTATCCAGTGTGTCACTGTAGCTTAACTGTTGTGGATTGACTATTTCCCTCTCTTTATTTATAGAGCCTGTATATAAAGATTAGCAAAATTGAAGGTTGTGTTTTTTAAAAATATGTCTAAATCAACATGTTTAGATAGTTTAAAGGAACAAGGTGTGATAGAAAAATGGTTTGTAGGTCTGCAAAATGTTTTCTTTTTATATAAGTGCTTTTAAAAAAATGTTCTTGTTGCAGATATCTGTGCTTTATAGGAAAGGTCAACACGGGCTGCTATGTAGCTGTTGATTTTAGATTTGTAAACACATCTGGCTTGGATATGAACTGCAGCTGTATTTTTCACATGCATGCCTCTTTAGGCATGATAGACAGGATGGTCATTATAACTTGTACGTCCCTAGCTACAGAATGCACTTTCAGAAACAGTGCACTGTTAGAATGCACTGTTAGAATAAATCATTTATGTAATATGTCATTTCTGTTTCACTTTGTTTCCTATGAGAGGTTTTACAAAAATATAGCATTGCAATAGACAAGCAACATTAATTTGCCAAAATGTGAGTACAACAATCAAACATTTAACATGGAAGTGGTTAATGTCTGAATGTGGATTGGAATTGAGCAGGCATTGGTAGTAGGTAGCCAAGCATACTTTACTTATTGTTGTTGTTGTTTCAATTTTTATATCACCCCATAGTGCTAGAGCACTCTAGGTTGTTTACAGCATAATTATGCAAGCAACATCCCCCCCCCCCGCCAGCTGGGTACTAATTTTATCGACTTCAGAAGGATGGAAGGCTAAGTCCACCTTGAGCCAGCTACCTGAACCTGTCTGGATCATTATAGTTAATTAAACGACGTGCATTCAACTTTTTGGACATTATTCTTACTCTTCTGCTTCTTTCTGTTTACTATATCTTGTTGTATCAATATTCTGCAGAACAGAAACATTTTTTTCATACTGTCATAAATATGTAATACTTTGTATGAGAGCATGTAAAGTCCTCAAATTGTAAGTCATAATAAGAAACTCATTTTCCTGATGGTTACATAATAGAATTCTGTGTCTCTGTGTAATAGTCTTTAAGGCAAACCACTCAGAATAAATTTGGTTGCTAAAGATGGCCCAAAGAGCATATAACTTTGGGAGCCACTCCTTTGCTCTTTTCTTCATGATAATGGCCATCAACAAATACCATGTGATGGTGTCATCTTGCCTCTGAATAGGCAGATTGGTACAAATGGTTTCCTGTTGTTGTTGTTTAGTCGTTAAGTCATGTCTGACTCTTTGTGACCCCATGGACCAGAGCACGCCAGGCCCTCCTGTCTTCCACTGCCTCCCGGAGTTTGGTCAGATTCATGTTGGTAGCTTCGATGACACTGTCCAACCATCTCGTCCTCTGTCGTCCCCTTCTCCTCTTGCCTTCACACTTTCCCAACATCAGGGTCTTTTCCAGGGAGTCTTCTCTTCTCTTCTCATGAGATGGCCAAAGTATTGGAGCCTCAGCTTCAGGATCTGTCCTTCCAGTGAGCACTCAGGGTTGATTTCCTTAAGAATGGATAGGTTTGTTCTCTTTGCAGTCCAGGGGACTCTCAAGAGTCTCCTCCAGCACCACAATTCAAAAGGATCAATTCTTTGGCGGTCAGCCTTCTTTATGGTCCAGCTCTCACTTCCATACATCGCTACTGGAAAAACCATAGCTTTGACTATGCGGACCTTTGTCGGCAAGGTGATGTCTCTGCTTTTTAAGATGCTGTCTAGGTTTGTCATCGCTTTCCTCCCAAGAAGCAGGTGTCTTTTAATTTCGTGGCTGCTGTCCCCATCTGCAGTGATCATGGAGCCCAAGAAAGTAAAATCTGTCACTGCCTCCATATCTTCCCCTTCTATTTGCCAGGAGGTGATGGGACCAGTGGCCATGATCTTAGTTTTTTTGATGTTGAGCTTCAGACCATTTTTGGCGCTCTCCTCTTTCACCTTCATTAAGAGGTTCTTTAATTCCTCCTCACTTTCTGCCATCAGAGTGGTATCATCTACGTATCTGAGGTTGTTGATATTTCTTCCGGCAATCTTAATTCCGGTTTGGGATTCCTCCAGTCCAGCCTTTCGCATGATGTATTCTGCATATAAGTTAAATAAGCAGGGAGACAATATACAGCCTTGTCGTACTCCTTTCCCAATTTTGAACCAATCAGTTGTTCCATATCCAGTTCTAACTGTTGCTTCCTGTCCCACATATAGATTTCTCAGGAGATAGATAAGGTGGTCAGGCACTCCCATTTCTTTAAGAACTTGCCATAGTTTGTTGTGGTCCACACAGTCAAAGGCTTTTGCGTAGTCAATGAAGCAGAAGTAGATGGTTTCCTGTACCTTGTGCCAAAGAAAATTACTACAAATGACTACTAAGTCACCAGTGTAATTAATCTTTATGTGTTGGTGTTATACTTTATGATATGTGGCTACAAGGCAATATTTAGCTATATAATTGTCAGTTAGGAGATTATGATGTTAGTGGTGTATTTTATAGAACATTTGGATTTAATTTTATGAATGAAAAGAGAGACTGAGACAAGCTTGGCTGAAAAATACTGAGTCATAGAAAGCTGAATTCTGTGACCTGTATAAATTATGCATTTTAATCCTAATTTCTTTAGTTGGAGTAACCTATTTTGTATTTTTGCCTAATTACATGTGGGTTTTTATGGTCAAAGGAAGAAACAAAGAGGAAACCCAAACCTGCCTTGCAATTGGGAAAATCGTTAATCTAACTTTCTGGCCTTGCCACAGGTTGACTTCATGCTTTCAGATGTATTTTTGCTGCCGTGAAGGCTACGAACTTGAACCTTTCAAAAAGCTAGAGTCTATATCCAGTACCAAAGCCTGTGGTTTTGCCAAGGTTATTAGAGTTATGGCATGCATATAGACAGGTGCATACCACACTGTGATTATGGCTACTGTTGTTAAAGCCGTAACTAGCAATTGTGGCAGCTTAAGCTAGCAGCACCACCTCCCAACCTGTACCAATAACTCCACCTTGCAACAGTCCCCCAAAAAGGAAGAGGATAGTTTGGTGCCCTTCCCCTAAAAGAGAAAGTCTCTCCTGTTGGGAAAAGGAAAGTGAATAGGGCTGGAAGCTGTCTTCATTTCTTTTATTGCAGAATTCCCTCATAGAGTTTGAAACCCTTAAAATTTGGTTGCCCTGAGGCAAAATCCCAGTCGCCCCACAGTCCTGGCAGTTATGTGGGAGCAAATTCCATTGAACTTGCTTTTGAGGAGGGGCGGAGCGACGGCAGCGAGAACAGGGGAATCCTAGGGCTCTGGGAACCCCTGTGTAAACTCCGGGTCAGCAGACCCCCCCCAGAAGTGAAGGGGGGCAAGTTTTCACAGGAGAGTGGACTTGCAGCAAGTAGGGTTGGGAAACCTCTGAATTCAGACAGCAAATCTGTCTTCATGAGAGTTTCCTTCCTCAAAGCAACTGGCTCGGGAGACACCATGTCTGGTGAATCAGCTGCCTAACTTTGCCAGGAGGGGAGGTGTGTGAAGAAGATTTATGCCTGACTTCATGAACAGTGAGAATTATATACAGGAGTTTCAAATGAACATTGTCAATCAACTTAAGGATCACATGAATACCCAGACCCTTGAAATTAAGACGATGATTTTAGGATATAAAGTGGAGGGGGAGAATATGCAGATGGAAGCCCAGCTCACCGGAGCAGCGGAAGCAGCAGAGAGAGAGACTTTAGAATTAAGATCAAAGGAGGCTAAAATAATGGGCCTGCATGAGAGGGAGGGTCAGGTGGATGAGTTGGGGATTTATATTAATGAGGAGATTAGTCAAAAATTTTATATTTCCTTGATAGAAGAGAACTTAAAGAAGGAAAATGTGAAGGCAGTGAGGTTGGAAGGGGTACAAAATTCTGGCTATAATTTAGACATATATGACTGGATTCGAAGGTGGAACGATAATTACAGTTGGATTAAATCAGTAAATTTGAGAGAAAATGGTTTAAAGAGGTTCTATAGATGGCACTTTAAAACTGGTAAAAGGGTGTTAGAGATTAATTCAGGTTAAAATACTGTCAGCAACTTGGGACTTCCTCTTTGTACAGGTGGTAGATAAGTATATATAACTTCTAAAGTAGAAATGTTCTTGTTGAATATAATAACAGAAATTGTTGATTGAAAGATACACATATACATATAGATTAATTTAGGTTAAAATATTGTCAGCAATTCTGGATTCTCTTCTGTATAGGTGGTTGATAAGTATATATAACTTTTAAATTAGAAATGTCCATGTTCAATACAATATTAGAAATTGTTGACTGAAAGATATAGATAGATAGATAGATAGATAGAGAGAGTAAACATATGTGTACTATAATATAGTTATGCAGTTAATTCAGGTTAAAATACTGTTAGCAACTTTGGACTCTCTTTTGTATAGGTGGTAGATAAGTATATATAACTTTAAAACTAGAAATGTCCATGTTAAATACAATAACAGAAATTGCTGAGTGAAAAGTAAACATATGTGTATTATAACATAGTTATGTAGTTTAGATTATATATTAGATAGTGTATTATGGTAATCACTTCAAATTTAGAAGGCTTTTGCTGAATTTAATACTAGAAGTTTTGATCTGAAATATATATGTGTATATATACATATATATACAGAGTGGAGAATATAATATGGTTTAAAGATTTTAGTAGGGTAATATGGTTATGTAGTCAATACTATATATTAGATATGATTGTATGGAAAACACCACCCTGTGTGTATGTTTGGTATGTCTTGTATGTTTGTTTGTGATACGATAAAAAATTAAAAAAAGAAAAAAAGAACTGGGACTTGCTTTTGAATAAATATGCATATAATTGAGTTCTGAAGGCTTCTTTACAGCTGGTGGTTGATTCAGTGTCTTCCTTTCTCATACTCAAAATACATATGGATTGGGTCCAGTCAGTGCTGTTTTGTTAATGTAGTCCAGTGTCTTGACTCTTGCAGAATTTATTGGGTTCTGAACTGTTTGGTGTCTGTACTAGAATGATGACTTCCACCAAGTAAGTATCGTTATTTAGAGACACGTACAATATTTAAACATCTTTAAAATACTGAATTTAGAAAGAAAGTGCCCCATGTTCTACTTCCAGTTCTCTTGGTTCACATGGGGGATTTCAAGAAGCTTTTATGTGAGGAATCAACAGATTTGGAGATACTTGTAGTACCTGATATGTTCTTAAATACCACTGGTCTGATTAATAGCCTGTTTTAGCCTCAGAGGGAAAGGGACAGTAAGCTATGGGTGAATGATTAAAGCTAAAGCTTCATGTTTTTTTTCCCTTCCTGTCCTAAAAGTGCCCTGAGGCTACCATTACATTTATTTGTGTATAATGTGTAGTTTGGGCCTGGGTGTGTCAGCAGTGGCAATGCCTGCCTTTACTTCTCTGCTTGGCATGCAGATATTCCTGCAGATGCACAGTTTTCCTCCACATGCAAAAACTTGCAGCTTGTTATCATATATTCAGCCAAAAAAGCCGTTGCAGTGACTGTATTTGATTGATTAAACTTTTAAACTGCCTGACAACAAAAGTTCTCTAGGTGGAATACAGAATGTAACAATATAAAATAAAAACGGTAAACAATTCAGTGGGGTTTCCTCCCACACATGTGATCATAGGATGCAGTGCTGTGCACATTTACTTACTAAGGCCTATTGCACTTTAAACTGTCTGTAGAACTGATGTTGGTAGTATTTTCTGGTAGCATATAGGTTCTGAAAGCAGGACATAATTGCATGTTCTGGTCTTGTTTCTGCGGCACCTTTCAAAGCATGTACTGTATATTAACCACTCTTATCGAGTCTAAGAATAGCTGAAATCTTTATACATTGTTCTTTAATTTTTCATGTGATGTAACCAAGGACCGATACAGATTATTTTGGATGGCTGTGATACTTCTGTGTGGATGAACTCCATCACACAATTTTAGAACTTAGTATTTTTTTTGTGGTAGTTAGTGATATAGAAATTAAACCATGTTCTTCACTGCCATGAGTTAGTGGGTGTTGATTAGATGATTAATACTTTTTGCATTGTTGAAAGCCCGTGTCCTAGTGTTAGCTTCTTATGACAACTGGTTTAGTATTCTTGCATGTAATTGACAATGTGAGAGGAAGGATGGAACCATTTTTCTGCTACTTTTGAAATCTTGCAACATTTTAACGATTTAGAAGCTTTTAGATTGCTCAGAGAATATTTACATTTTAGGCTTTTACATAAAAACTTTTAGGAGTTTTGTTGAAGAGGTGCTAGCAGCTTTTACAGCACTTTAGGAAAGGTGCTCCGTTGCTTTCTCAGGGAAAATCAAACAGGCATGGCCCCTGGAATATTGCTATGATGTCTCCAAGAGACCCAGGGAAAGGTTCACCAGCCTGGGTTCTAGCTGGAGGGTGAGGAGCCTCTTTCAGCCTGAAATGTCAGTTCATCTGGGAATTGGGGGATGCATTCCCATAGCTAAAGGGACAGAACTAAAGACAAAAGGTGGGACCAAAATACCAGCATATTTTAGCTTAAAGGTCTCAGTGCTAGAACATAAACGTAGGAGGGGCACTTCTTCAGCCTTTCACAATAGAGGAAAATGTACAAAAGTTGGGAAACCACCAAGCTATAGGAAGAATAGTCATCTGTAGCTGGATTTAGGACCCCGGGAGAGTCAGATTCTTCCGAGGTCCTGAGCTTCCCTACCCCTGTTTTAAAACATGCCGCCTTATTCCTATATTTCTTGCCAGCTTCTATAAATATCTTCCCTAACTTTGCAAGGTGCTCTCTTTAATTAAAAACTCTCAATACTGTGTTTCCCCGAAAATAAGACAGGGTCTTATATTAATGTTTTACTCCAAACAACGCATTAGGGCTTATTTTCAGGGGATGTTTTATTTTACAGTCATGTCATCTTCTTCTGGTTGCTGCACAATGCGGCACAATGGTGGAGGGTGGGGTTTCACTTAACTGGGGCTTATTTTCGGGGTAGGGCTTATATTACGAGCATCCTGAAAAATCATACTAGGGCTTATTTTCAGGGTAGGTCTTATTTTCAGGGTATGTGTAGGCTGAGAAATACATTTTCAGCATTCCTGTGGAATATGAGATTGCTTGAGATTTAATGGTGGCAGAAAATTTGTGAACCACTAAACAAAACATGCTCAAGCTTGCCAGGCTGCTCTAGACTCCAAAATGTTACCCTGTACACATAAGCTTGATCCACTGATTCTGCAAGAGAGAGAGAGAGCAGCCCTGAAACTTGCTTCCCCTCTCTTCAGAGCATGCATTTTTGCCAGTTAAAATTTTATCTTCATTTTATTTTAAAACAACTGTTTTGGAACTTCTCTCTATTTTGGTTCTCTAGTCAATATTTTGCATTAGAAACTGGATTTGATTGGGTGCAGTGTATCTGGTTTGGAAGCTAGCCTTATCTATGACCTGGGGTACTGGGACAAAGATGCTGACTTGAATGGAAAGGAATAAAACAAAAAACCTGAAAAGGTGTCTATCCTTTCTCTTCTGTCTGTGAACCTGGTTTGTTGTGTATTTAGCCCATACAAGCTACTGGAAACTCTGGCCGTAGTGCTGCTCCTCTGACGAGCAGAAATAAAAGTTTTCTTGTAGGTCTTAGTACAGATAGTCTGGCTTATCTTGAGGGGAAATTGAAACATGGGAAGGGCACTGTAAGCTATATAGCTGTATAAATGGTCTTTGACCCTTGATCATTTTTGGGGAAAATATCTATTAGGATAGATATTGGAGGTGTTCTGTGATAAGTGGAGGTTTAATAATAATTACACGCTGTCAAGCCAATTCTGACTTTTGGCGACCCTTTCTGGGGTTTTCTAGGTGTATAGAGTAGTAAGTAGTTTTCCATTCCCTTCTTCTGAAGGCACCCTGAGACTGGGCAGCTTGCACAAAGCTACAGAGGCTGGTTTTTCCCTGGCTCCACAGCCAGATGCCTAACTTTCTGAGCTATCCAACCAGCATAAGGGAAGGACTACTGTATCATTTTTCATATAAACAGCAAAAGCTAGATTCTTGTTGACTTATGTGGTTGTGTAAGGGCACTCACACAAGTAATGTGACCTGTTTTCTCAGCCATCTGTTGCATGCTGGGATCTCCTCTGGCTGTGCAGTCGATCATGTGACAGACAGCCCGGAAAATATGAAAAACACTTATGCAAATCCTCTTATGCACACAGAAAACTTCAGTTGGATTTTGTCCAAAGAGTCTTGTGACGTTTTAAGACTAGCAAGTTTTAGTTACTAGAATGAAGCCTGCCTCATTAGAGGCATAGGGTGACTACAGTCCACGTGAACTTCTCCCAAATTTGTTTTTAGTCTTTAAGGTGCTGTATGACTTTTTGTTGTTTTTGCTGCAACAGATTAACACCCTACTTAGAATTCTTGGTCCTTCCCTCAGGTACAGTGCTTCGGGCAGGCCGTGTTAAAGAAATAGCATGTTTGTTTTTATATGACATCCTCTTGATTTGTATGTTATACTTCTTGGATATTTCCAAGACAAAGCGTTAAAGCAGGGATGGGCAACAGACAGAAGGCATTTGGGGCCCAAATGTATGCTGCAGCAAGCCTGCTCCCCAAGTTAAAAATTATTTTTAAGAGATGTTTTTGCTCAAAAAATGTCCTTGTGAGGGGCAAATTTGCCATGTTTTGAGGGTCCTCATGAAACCTGGCCTCCCCCCACAATCCCTCCCCCCAAAATTTTTGGCCACTAGAGGGCAGAAGTTTTTTTCAATATCTATCCGTCCATTTTTGTAAGAAAATTTTGAGGGTAGGGATTGCACAAGTGGGTGCAGCCTTCGGTGTCCAGCGATGGACATAATCACCCCCCACACCTTTGGAATTTGCTGACTCCTGCCTTAATGGAAGATTTAGAGTTAGTTACCTGCTTATGTTCTTTAGTTAGTCAAACTACCATATTATCTTGGAAATTTCTCTTTTACTTTAAACATGGGGTGATTTTGTTTGGGCAGTGCTTTTTGTTTGTTTGTTTAAATAAGTTTATTTAATATATGATAGTGAAAGAAGGATGCCTACTAGATTGACTGTTAAATGGAGCCTTTTTATAAATTTAACGGCAATACATACCCATATATGCTATGGCCTATTATATTAGTTTTTATTTAAATTGCTGTGTGTATTATGCTGCACTGTATCTATTATATATTTGTCTTCTATATTTTTCAGATTAAAAAGTGAAACAAGCACTCATAAATACACTTCTGCTCAGCCATGTTTAGTGTATGATGGCCATAATTCAGTGGCGTCCAGAGCTTGCTGAAAGCAACCTAATACATAATCCCACCACAGTCAAACACTCTCTTTCTCATTATGCTGTGTGGTAACCTTAATTTACCAATAATCATTTTCCTTGTAATCAAATATGAAGAACAATATTATTTATCTCCACAGAGGTTAGAAACCTAAAAATAGAAGATCTTGACTTGAATATATATTTATTTAGCTTTTATCTGTTATTTTCCTTTAAGGATGTTAATTTGCTTAAAATCCTAAAAAAGATGAGTGCTCCTATGTTTCTATATCCACAGTTCTACCTTATGTATTGGCACATCTGCTTTAGTACTACAAGAACAAGTAAAATCTGAACTAGGACATTGAAAGGCAAATATATATAAATGGTGTGGGACTTTTTTCCAGGCTAGTTTTATGCCACCCAGAAGTCTTTTTATGGGTATTAACTTTGCTCAAGCGTTCCATCAATAAAATATAATCTGTGGACATATATTTTTCATTTGTATATAAAACCTTTGTGTTTAAACTTTCAGGATGTGAAAGCAAGAGACAAATTTTGGAATTATTGCTCTATTGTTGAATTTACCATTTGGCATAAAAACATTCTTCTGTTGTTTATCTTCTTGAATCATGTTAAGTACTGGTTCCTCAGAAATTTACTAAATAAAAGTGTATTTAGTTACATTTGTAGCAACAAGATTCTGGTGTGGAATATCATATGGCATACACAGAAACAGGTGTCTTCTTAAATTTGTTCAAATCTTGGTCACTTGCCATCCCTGGATGCCACCTTGGCTTACGTTTTAGACCATACAATTGTATAGGTCCTTAGACTTTTGTGCTTGCTCTCGAATAAACCGTTGATTCTGTGTCACTGATAATAACCTTAACCTATTTCATATGCATGTTTTGACTGCAGGCTCTCCACTTTGTTGGTTCTGTTAGGAAGAAGAAGCTAGAAGGCAATCCCAGAGGGGACGAAACCTTAAGATTTGTGATCCAGAACCCTATTGGTCATTTGCATTGGCTCAACCCAGGAGAACAGGCTGCGACTCATTAACAGCAATTCATTGTTGTAATTTATGCCACTGCATTTATAGAGGCATAAGTAATTAATAGGATTCTGGCTTGAGTAAGGGTCAAAGGCCTCCTTTTGGATATATTTAAGATTAAATGTGTAAAAAGCAGTGTGCTTTTCTTCAGAACTGGATGGGTGGATAGTGAGTTGGGTACCTGACTGGGAAGTCAGAAGTCAGGAATTCAATTCATTAGCATGCCTCCCTGGGAGAAGAGCCAACATGTGTGGCCTTGGACAGGCTAAGCAATCCCAGAGCACCCTCAGAAAAAGGGAATAATAATAAACCATTGCTGAATATACCTACCCTGTTTTCCCAAAAATAAGACCTAACCTGAAAATAAGCCCTAGTATGATTGTTCAGGATGCTTGCAATATAAGCCCTACCCCAAAAATAAGCCCCAGTTAAGTGAAACTCTGCCCCCCCACCATTGTGCAATATTGTGCAGCAACCAAAAGATGACATGACTGTATTTGAATAAATGTAGATTGTTGTACATGAAAAAAATAAAACATCCCCTGTAAATAAGCCCTAATCCTTTTTTCGAGCAAAAATTAATATAAGACCCTGTCTTATTTTCGGGGAAACACGGTAGAAAGCCCTGAGAAGATTCACTGTAAGTCTGAATTGACTTGACAGCTTACAATTATTGTAATTTATGTTAGTCAATTGCCCAGTGTTATAGATCTTCCTCAGTTATGATATGCGGACAAAAACACAAGGGAAAGGGAGGAAGCTCCATCCGCAGCAACCCTGAAACCAATAGCAAGTCAAGCAGACAAAAGCAGAAGAGGTAAATAATAGCATGCAAAGGAGAGCATGGAAGTATGCCTGCAGTGAGGAGCAGCAGCACAGTTGCCTTGGGACACAAGACAGGAAAAGAAGGAAATAATTATGATATAAAAAGAGAAGAAAAGCTGAAATCAATGTACTTTATATTTGGAACAAAGAACAACTTAAGTGTTGTGAGACTGAATGTGAAATACTGAGAAAATGTATTACTGAAAAACATAATCTATGCACTTTTTCTTTAAAGAAAGAACAAGTAGACTGCTTGCAGAAAATGTTCTCATCCTCTGGTGTCTTATAAATGAATCCTTCTCATATGTTTCCATTAGTGCTGGGCCATTCCAAACTTTCCTTGGCATTTTGGGATAGAGTGGGTCGAAAACTCCCCTTATGGATCAGATTAATTTTTTGAGGGGAGAAATCACAGAAATTTACTGTCACTTCAAGAGATGGCCCGTCTGTCCCCAGCAGGCCAGAAATATTTTCTTCTTTCCATGAGGTACAACCTTCATGGGAATGATTGCAATACTCTCACATTCCTGAGAAGGGCGAAATGGCTCTTCCCCTCCCCTGGCTGAACAGATGGTCTTATGAAAGAAGTGTAGTGGATTTATTATTGATCCAACAGTACTTTCCACTGTTTTCCTAACATCAGAGATCCCTTTGGGCATCTGTATCCCAAAGAACTCCTGTGCAAACTCAGCCTATTGCACATTCTGGTATATATGTAGAGTGTGTTAGATTCAACGTGTTGTGTCTGGATGTCATGCCAAAGAAACTGAGAGTGCACATTAGAATGTGTTCAGTATTAGTCTGTGACTGTTGCTTTCGTGAATAAAATGGTACTGACAGGCAAGCTGTCTTTTAACCTGTTCTTCCACCATTACTGACCTTCTGATTGAGAAATCCTGCTGTTTTTTGGAATCTATGTGAAGTTTTCTTGTCCCTCTGCGTTTATGGTCAAAAATATTGGCACCCTTGCAATTCTGTCAGAAAATGCAACCCTTCTCTCAGGAAATTGTTGCAGTTGCAAATGTTTTGGTACTCACATGTTCATTTCTTTGGTTTGCGTTGGAACAACACAAAAAAACAGAGAAGAAAAGTCAAATCTGATACAATTCCACACAGAAACCCAAAAACGCACTGGCCAAAGTTATTGGCACCCTTAACTTAATATTTGGTAGCACCCCCTTTGGAAAAAATAACTGAAATCAATCGCTTCCTGTAACCATGAATGAGTTTCTTACACCTCTCTACTGGAATTTTGGACCACTCTTCTTTTGCAAACTGCTCCAGGGCCTTCGGATTTGAAGGATGCCTTCTCCCAACTGCTGTTTTGAGATCTTTCCACAGGTGTTCTATGGGATTCAGATTTGGACTCATTGCTGGCCATTTCAGAACTCTCCAGTGCTTTGTTTGTAACCATTTCTGAGTGCTTTTTGAAGTGCGTTTCGAGTCATTATCCTGCTGGAAGACTCATGACCTCTGGTGGAGACGCAGCTTTCAGACACTGGCCATTATGTTGCGTCCCAAAATTCTTTGGTAATCATCAGATTTCATGATACCGTTCACACAGTCAAAGCATCCAGTGCCCGAAGCAGCAAAGCAACCCCAAAACATCTTTGAACCTCCACCATGTTTGACTGTAGGGACTGTGTTCTTTTCTTGGAATGCCTCATTTCTTTTTCTGTAAACAGTGCCATGATGTCCTTGACCAAAAAGCTCTACTTTTGTCTCATCTGTCCACAGTACGTTCTCCCAGAAGGATTGTGGTTTTGTCACATAAGTTTTGGCATCCGCCAGTCTTGCTTTTTTATGCCTTTGTGTCAGCAGTGGTGTCCTCTTGGGTCTCTACCTTTTCATTCAGATGGCGATGGATAGTGTGAGCTGACACTGTTGTACCCTGTGTCTGCAGATCAGCTTGAATTTGTTGGGAAGTTAATCTGGGTTCTGTATCCACTATTCGAACAACCCTTCATTGTACTTTTTCAGTAATTTTGCTCTTCTGTCCACGTCCAGGGAGGTTAGCTACAGTGCCATGGGCTGTAAACCTCTTGATGATATTGCGCACAGTGGACGCAGGAACATTAAGATCTCTGGAGATGGACTTGTAGCCTTGAAATTGTCGATGTTTTTCCACAATTTTTTCTCTCCACAGACAACTCTTGACACTTCATTCTTTTCTCCATGCTCAGTGTCACACACAACACAAAGGTTGAGTCAACTTTTCTCCATCTTAACTAGTTGCAAATGTGATTACTATATTGCCCACACCTCTTACTTGTGACAGGTGTGTCTAAATACAAATTAAAGGAGCATCACATGTTTGAAAAACAATTATTTCTTACAATTTAGACAGGGTGCCAATAAATTTGGCCAGTGCATTTTTGGGTTTCTGTGTGGGATTGTATCAGATTTGACTTTTCTTCTCTGTTTTTGTGTGTGTGTTGTTCCAACGCAAACCAAAGAAATTAACATGTGAGTACCAAAACATTTGCAACTGCAACAATTCCCTGAGAGAAGGGTTGCATTTTCTGACAGAATTGCAAGGGTGCCAATATTTTTGGCCATGACTGTATGTGTTTCATTGCTGCCAGCATCCTTTAAACTTAAGGATAAGATGTATTTAATAAAGGGAAACATAATTGTATCATTTGATAGGCAGTTATCACCTTATAAAATAAGGTTCTCAATTTATTACCAGTAATAATACTCACATACCCAATGAGTCATAGCTGACAATTGTGATTGCTTAATAGGACCTAATTTTACACTCATTTTCAAGAGTTAGAAAACACAGTTGAAGTGAAGTTATTATGCAGAAGCAAGTTACTGAACCACATTTTAAAAAGAAGAATCAGAAAAGAAACTCACCTGAATAACTCACCTGTCAGTTTTATTGCTTTGAAAACTCGTGGTGTGTTTGCAATAAAAAATAAAATGCTAATAATTGTAAAAATAGTCTGTAAACATATATTTCTGCCTTGTTTCTGAATGGTGTAACTGAAATTAAAATTTTATTTCACAGTATAAAGATACTAACATGAAGCTTAAATCTCCTTCCCAGTTTAGCTACTGGCATACACTTCAAGTTTTTGTAAATATTCTAATTGTCAATAACATTTTGAAGTAGAACATAATATTTTGAGTTGTACTGTATATGTGAAATATATGCTAGTTAGTCAATATGTATTTATGTATGTTTTGATAAACAATCTCTTGGCCAAACTGAAGAACTTCCTGGTTAAAACAAACAAAAAGATAAGTGATGATGTAGCTACACTTTAGTTTACCCCACTATTCATGCCAGAGTCAGCATGGTTAAATTTGATATTTTCCCCCGTCAACCATGCAAGATAAAGCTAATTGCAAGTGAGCCCAGTTTTTCCCCCCAGAGGTACAGTATTTGTTGCTCTTTTATTTGTCTGGCAGGGGTAGTGTTATTTTGTAGAGATTCTGCTGACTTTCCTCCCCCAGTTTCTAGCACATGGGATGACCTATATTGGTCCAAAGGGACAGTGGCAGGTGTGTCATAGGGTGATGTTGATGGTAGTATGTCTTTTACAATTTTATTTTTGGCAACTGACATAGCATTGAAATGATACAACAACTTGTGAAATTGCAGTGAGTATCTGACAGAGTGCTAAATGGGAAAAACATAATAAAAACTGCTTGAAGGCGAGACTAGATGCTCACTTGAGGGGAATGTTCTTCCTGTATTGGTATACTGCATTGTGCTGAAGTATATGCCAGTACAGTGGGAACATCCACCTCAAGTGAGCAGCTCTTGGTAAGCAGTTTCACAAGTTGTTGTATCAGTGCAGCTCTATGTCATTTACCAAACATTTTTTTTAAATTGGGAAAGAGAATGGTGTTAATGGCAGAGAAGAGTGGGTGACCCATGGTCCTTGTAAGAATTGAAGCAATTTGTGATGTGGACTCTTGCCCCCAAAATTACCTGGGAAAATTAAACATTCTGTTTGAATAAGAAAAACAATTTAACTGCCATAGGAAGCTTCAAACTGGCCCCAATCAAGCTGTAACAGCTTCCCTGTCTAGTCTAACCCTAATGTAAGACTGTCCTGTTTTAGTAGTGAAGATACTGGATTTGTCCTAAGTATAGTAAGGTATCTCTGCCTAATCTGAACATAGAAGTTGTGGAATTTCTTTTGCAAGTAAGTCTGCTGTTAAGCCAATTTAATTATCTATATTAATTATTTATTAATTAAATGTCATTTTCTTGTTCTAAATTGTGCCCCTAATTAATTGGGTAATCAGTGTAAAAATATAAGAAGGGATGGTACCTGCGATGAGGTGATTCTTTGAGGTTTCCATTGCGCCTTCTATATTGATGAAGAGAGATGCTGTTTCTCATATTAAATTGTGAAATTTAAAGATTTCTTCTTCAGCATATGATAGAAATGCTTGAGGGAGGGAAGTGTGGTGATAAAGCATGATTTTGATGGACAGTTTGAAAGGATGGCAAAAGTTATTGCTGTTCTATAAACCACAGTTTAATAATCACTGATATAGTATGCATTGTTTTTAAGAAGAATGCTTATCGTTACACTTTCCAAAAAGTAGAATGCTTTTTAAAACATAATAGTTTTGCAACTTCTATCTTCTTAGCAGTGTAGTGGAAAGATATAACAGCTGAATTTCTAACTTCCTTCTTTTATTTTTATTAACTCAGGGGGAATGGAGAGAAATGATTGCTTTAGGAGAAACATGAGCATTTAGAAACCAGAATAAATACTATTATATTCAAGATACTAGAAGGATGAACAAATTATTGTCAAAGAGCATGTATCAGATGTATTTGAAGGTCCAGTCGCCTGGATCCAAAACTCCTATTGTGTTGGCAAAAGTTATTTCTAGTCATGTAGTGGGACGTTTGCCCATCTTTTTTACCTTCCATGCATGACATCTCTCAAACCCCCTGAAAGTTTGCTTTAGGCTTTCTGGATCCTGTTCTGGAGTGCTACAGATGAGTGAATTGGTGAATGTTCCCTCCTGTGGTGCTCAAGTGTCTTTTGGATGCAAATCTTTGTCTCTTCAGTGCTGTTACAGATAGAACAATTTAGGCTAAATAGTACATGGAGTAGGAGATTGACGAGAACTAGAAGCCCCAGCATATGAAATGGTCTATAGTTTTCATATAGCAGTGTGGGGGAAGAGAGGAAAAGCTGTTTAATACACAGAGAGATTCACTACATCCTCCATCCTGTTTGTGGGTTTTTTGATTACCTGTCCTTGGATGTTTGCCAGCCCTTACTACTGTGTTAGTTAAGTGTTCCTTTTGTGGTTAGTTTTTACTTATAGCCCAACAAAGACAATGCTATTTGATGGAGTTAGTGAAATGATGGGTATGGAACATTCTTGTTTAGATATTTGCATCTCTGAGCTATTTCTGAGGATTTGAAGGATCCAGACATTTAATTTTTGTTGCTTTACTGTTTCTTAGATGTGTAAGCAAACCCAGTTTTTTTTTTAGTATTGTGTAATTAGTTCTCTTGTATCTTGCTCTGTTGTGCTTTACTTGGCCACTTATTATACTGCCATGAATTTTAACTTACACTCATCTGTGAAATGGCTGCAATTAATTTGAACCTACACTTGTCTGTGATAACAGTTGTTCTCAGGGACTAAGTGTGAGGGAACCTGCCCCAATGATTTCATAGTAACATGACTCCTTCCCAGTCCTTAGGTAAAGGTAAAGGTTCCCCTTGACAATTTGTCCAGTCGTGTTCGACTCTAGGGGGCGGTGCTCATCCCCGTTTCCAAGCCATAGAGCCAGCGTTTGTCCAAAGACAATCTTCCGTGGTCACATGGCCAGTGCGACTTAGACACGGAACGCTGTTACCTTCCCACCGAGGTGGTCCCTATTTATCTACTTGCATTTGCATGCTTTCGAACCGCTAGGTTGGCGGGAGCTGGGACAAGCGACGGGTGCTCACTCCGTCGCGTGGATTCGATCTTACAGCTGCAGATCTATAGATCTTACAGCACAGAGGCTTCTGCGGTTTAACCCGCAGCGCCACCACGTCCCTCTCTTCCCAGTCCTTAGCCACTACTAATTGTTCTGTTGTTCACACTGTCACTGATATTGATAGAAGACATTGAAGAGTCTTATGGTTCCTTAAAGACTTAACACATTTTATTATGACATAAGCTTTTGTAAGCTAGAGTTCATGTTGATAATGGGCTCAAGTTCGCAAAAACAGTTAAAAAAAGAAAAAGAAAACATTGATCTTTAAGAAGCCACAAGGTTTTTTGATGCTTTTGGTGTGTCAGAATAATGTCCCTCTCTTAGAAAAAATGTCACATTCAGAGGGAATGCTCCTCAAATTTGTTGCTTCAGGTTCTGAATAACCTCTTCGCTGTATACACAAACTGAATAGCAAAGCATGTGAAGATATTAGTATGTACACTTCTCTAAATATGCCAGATTGTAGTAAAACGAAGTGAATATGGTAATGAAAGGCAGAGAAGGACTATGTGAATTTTCCATTGCATGAGTTCACCATTCCTATTAGGATGCTATTTGCAAACACACACTCCCATTTTGTTTTGGATAAGCTCATTCTTACCCAGTTCACACGAGAAAACAATGAACAAAAGACATTACTTTAGAGAGAGAGTATGTCTACGCACGTACCTGTGTATAGGCAGACAGAAAAATAAGTAATTTTTTGACAGGTGAGACAGAATACACATTATAGCTCAAACTTTACAAAACTAGCACAAAGTCTGCCTGAGCTGAATCAAAATGTCATTTTTTTTCCTGAATATATATAATGTTTACAAATCTATATGGATTTGTTCCATTTCCTGTTTCTGTTAAAGGTCCAGCTGGCTGGGATATGGTTCAGGACCTTCTTGGCTGTAGCAACTGGAGAATGCAATTCCCTTCCTTGGAAGGCATAGTACAGAGTTAATTGGTTTTAATGATGAACAATGTTAGTTCTATGTGAACAGGAAATGCAGAGAAAAATAGTTTTGGTGTAAATTTAAGCTCTGCAAGCTGGATAATGTCATTTTTCGGCAACATATCATTAACTGAAGTAAAATGAAAACTTCACATCTCTCCCTTCAGTTGCTGAGGCTTCTCAGGGATTATTTTGAATTTGGGAGCCTTGGTGTGTGTGTGTGTGTGCGTGCGTGCGTGCGTGCATGAGACTTTTATATCAGAAAATCATTATTGCATCCATCACCAGTGACAGTCCCAATCCAGCAGCAGGAGCACATTTTGTGATATTAAAAGTTTTCCTCTCCCATCCCATAGTTCCCAAAGGCTTCTCAAGGGCAAAAGGCATCCCTAGGGATTTCTGGAACCTGAAGAGGAGCAGATAGGAAGTTTTAAACTACATTTATTTATTTATTTTATTTATTCAATTTCTATACCACTCATCTGGTTCTTCTTCGTGGCCTCTGTGAATGCACACAATTGGGTTTAGACAGCGCCTGCACTGGTCTTCTCGGAATCTTCTAGAGCTTTTGTAAAAAGTAACAAGTTTAGAGTTGCCCCTATCGCGCATGCTCCACCCCCTCAGCCTTCAGTTCCATTTTACCGCCTTGGCGATAGGAACTTCTCGGTATAGAGCTTTCAAATTACTACTCGTTTTGGATCGTTTTCTGGCTACAAGGCCATTCTGGGTGGTTCACAACATAATAAAACAACAAATAACACTTTAAATAAAATCAGAGCATAATAACAGTACAAAAATCAAATTAAATATATTAACCAACTTAAGCTAAGAAAAAGAGAAACTAAGAAAAAGACAATGTGAAAACAATTAATAAGACAAAGGTAGTGGAATAGATAACTTAAGCACTGACAGCACCTCTGCACTCTGTCAATGTGATATCCAGGAAAGCCTGTCTGAACAGTCACGTTTTCAAAGATCTCTTGAAAATTCCCAGTGAAGGGGCTAGGCCTATTTGGGGTGGGAGATTATTCCACAAGTGGGGAGCAATCGCAGAGAAGGCCTCGTTTCTGGTCTTCTTTTCCAGGTCTCTCTTGGGGTCAGTGCTCTCAACTGCCCAGCCTGGGAAGATGGACTAGGTTGGGCAGATCTCACTGGAAGAAGGCGTTCTGCCAGGTATTGAGATCCCAAACCATTTAGGGCCTTGTATGTCAGCATCATCACATTAAAGATATTCATCTGTGGATGATGACACCATCTAATTTGCAAGGCATACATTTATGCCAACAGGATTACAGCCTCTGTTTCAGTTCAGTAAAGCTTCCTGAGAAAAGGTTTGTGGTGCCATCCAGTTAATTCCAGCTTATGACCACTGTTCCCAGGGTTTTCCTAGGTAAAAAGTACTCAGATGTGATGGACCACACCTTACTTCTGATGGTGCTGTAGGATTGTGCAGGTTGTCCAAGATTGCACTGGTTGCAGAGTCTGTAACTCTATTAGCATACGCTGTAGAGATGATCTTGGTTTATGCATTTCCTGGGAGGCACGATGAAGATTTGAACTCCTAGCCTCCATGTCAGGCACTCCAATCTTCTGAGCTATACCAACTGACGCACTGTGGTATAGCAGGTAGTATATGAATCTCTTGCATACAGAGAGATTCACATGGATGTTAGAACTTGTTACACCTGAGGAGACAACTATTGTAGTTCTTCACAGAAGGCTGAGCCATTAAAATTTTCAATCTCTGCAGATAGTACTGTTCATCCTGCACAATGTCTAGTGTGTTATGTATGGAAAAGCCCCATTTGTGTACTGGAAGAGATTGTGTTGTAATGGAGCTGGGAAAAATGTAATACCATATTTCAAAAGACAGTGAAAGCTCTCCAAGCTGAAGAAGATAACTGCACTTTGTAACTGTAAATTGGAATCTCCAAGCATTCATTTGAATTAACTAGCCTCTGTATTTTTCTCATTGTAAACTATACCAAGCAGCAGCACTCTTGTTGAGAGCTAAACAAAGGCTCTGTCATATAAATAAAGTGTTAAGAACTTGGAAGGAAGCAGGAAGAGCAAGATAAATTGTTTAGAAGGGCAGAAGTATGCTCCCCCCATATGCACATATGGGGGGAGTATACGTGCAATTCTACACATGTTTATTTAGGGTAACTTCGTCCATATTCTGGGGGCTTACTCCCTTGTAGTGTGTTTAAGATTGCAGCCTTAATGACATGTTTTGGGATATGATTTTACCATGTTCAAATTGGTGAAGCTATTTACTACATTTCCACATATATAAAATCACAGTGACCTTTTGTTACCACTAATTAGAGGCTGACCAAATTACTTTTTTGAATTACAAATCCCAGCATTCCTTTGCCAACATGGCCACTGGCCTTGATTCCTAAGAGAGTGTGATAATTATAATTTTAAAAAGGAACTTTGTTAGGTTCTGTCACTATATGATCTATCTCCTGAGTGACCATTCTAGAAGAGAGGTGCAGATCATAGTTAACTTTTTCTGGAGTAATTAATTCTTTTCTTAAGTATTCTTGATGCTGGCTATCTCCATGTGGAGGGAACTGATCTGAATATCATTGGAATTTGGAGAACTTCCAATGTCATCCTCATGTCAGCAAGGTTTTTTCTTTTATGTTTGCTTTCTCCAAGCACTTGTATTGCATTTGCTTCTCAGAGGGGCCAGCTTGCTGTCCTCAATTCCTGTCTTCTTCCAGAAGTAATAGTTTTGCTAATGCTTTGTGAGAGAAGGCCTGGGATGACCAGGAAGGAAGGTCAAATCAATTCCACTGCTAAGCACCCAGTGTGCATTATTTACTGTTTGCACTGAATGCTGGAACATTTCTTCTTTATAGTCTAACTTCTTGTGTATTTTTAAGCATGGTCAAGTTAACTTGGTGATCAAATACCTAAATTGGCATTAAGTTATATTTCTAGAATAATGTTTGTTGAGACTTCGATCAGGATGTACATAAAAATGAAGGATGAATTCGTTTTCTCTTTTTGTATTTCTGTGGTCTTATTCACAGATGCACACTACACTGACCCCCCTGATGACTATAATATAAAGTGGTAAGTGTCATGTACGACTAAATCATAGAGATATTCCTAAACAAAGAGTACAGGTTTCACTTCCTGTCACCTCAGGCACTGTGACTGAAATTCCATGATCCCAAGAATCAAAACAGACTGGCAAATGGTTACTGCTCTTTGTAAGCCATGATTCTTCTTCGTGGCCTCTGTGAATCACACTCTGGGTGATCCGCGCCTGCGCGGAGCCTCATCGGAAAGTTCTAGAGCTTCTGCGGTAGCAAAAAACACATTAGAATAAGGCCCCTCCCCCCTCGTATAAGTACCTTGGCGCCAAGGCTCCCCTTTCAGTTTCTTTCAACCGCCGCGTTGAGAGCCTCATAGTTCTGCTTCTGTGAGTAAAAGAGAAAGAGTTTATTCTTGATTCCTTCCTGTTATCAATCTTTTTTCCTTTAAACTTTTAGATCATATTCATTATCATCAGATATTTTTTCCTTTCCGCTTCGCTCGGCCTCCGTCCGCAGCACCCCCCCTCCCCTCAATCATCGTTTTTTCTCCTCAAATTATTTTCTCCTATTCATGGCCCCTTTGGGCCCGTTTAAACACTGCGTGGTCTGTGATAACAAAATACCACTCTCCGATGGCCACGCCAAGTGTCTTTTTTGCTTGGGAGAGGCACACTAGGCGTCCTCCTGCCAGCATTGTAAGAAGCGTGGAGTCCTCCGTTCTCGCTTATCCAGATTAAAACTCCGTCTTTGGGAACAATCCCTTCAACCAACCAAAATGGCCCAACCTCCTTGTAAGGCCACCTCACAAACCAAAGCAATGGAGAAGGCTCTTTTTGAAGCCTCAAAACAACGTCCATTGACCACACCATCCCACTCCGACGCTCCATCCACTTAGTCTAAAACTTCAAAAACCCATAAATCGAAGCGCTCAATACTGAAATCCTCGCTATCGAAGCCCTCTACTAAATGTCAAATGTCCACCGAAGCCTCTTCGGTTCTGGAGCCTTCTCTGCCTGAAAGACCTAAACAGCATAAATCTAAAGCTGCAGTCATCTCTCAGCAGCCTCAACAAACCGTGAATCAATCTCTATTGGTTCGCCTTCTGACGATGATGGAATCCCCTCTCATCAACCCTGCTCCCAATCACCGGAATGGGATGACAGAGTCCATCGATTAACATCTTCTCCTCCCAGTCCTCAACACTCTGTTCTTTTGAGCAACCCTTCTGTAGTTGCTTCACCTGACAGGGTTGATTCCGAACAACAACTAGAGACCATACCTTATTTGGTAACATCTGATCGTCCACCATGACCGCCTCAGAGACATCGGCCCCAACAGTCCCTGGAGCCGTCTATTTCATCACACGTGGCTCAGACCCGCGTTCAGCACTCTCATCGGGTTTCCATTTGCCCCAACCAGTGCTCGACCGGACAAACCGCAACCGCCAATCAGCCAGTTGCTCTATCCAGCTCAGCCATACCTTCTCACGGCCGGCCTCGATCTCAACAGCCATCGCTGTTGAAACGGCCATATCACCATGACCCACAGGGACTCCAGATCCAGGACGGTCAAGCAATTTTCTTCTACACACGAGGCTTTTACAGCTCCAGCCTCCCGATATTTTCCCGCTAACCCAGACGAGGTAAATCATTCCTCTCACTCAGCATCTCCAGCGTCTATATACTCCACTGCTTTACCAGCTCATCAACAACCTCCGTTTCGACATCACCGAGACACAGGCTCTGATATCGATGATCCTCGATATCCATCCTGGTCCATGGACACTCGTTCTGTCCCTCTATCGACGCATGATTTCCGTCGCCCGATAGAACCAAGCCATCGAACTCGACATCACTATGACCCCGAGTTTGACACCGACGTGCAGCCATATCAAGCGACGCCCATGGACACTCGAATGACATCTCTCGGTGTCGAAAATCCTCGACACCGACAAATGCCCATGGACATACCGGCTCCATCGACATCGAGCCACAAACGTCAATACTATGACACTCAACCTATCGACACCGAAGTCGATCGACAATCCATCAATTCCTGATGCGATCCCGATTATTCCGATCACGGATCCAGACCTCAAACGCCGCCAGTATGTCGATCCCGACCCACCATCACCGGTGGAAGACTTCCAAACTTACACCCAACATGATCCGTATGGCTAAGTCTCTCAATCTCCAAATCCACCGTCCTTCGACAGAACCGGCCGATCATCTATACGACCTAATCTCTAAAGATACAACTACTCCACTACTCCAGTGCTCCAGCTTCCATCTCTACTCAGCACCGCTCAACGATCCTGGACAAAACCAGCCTCTTTCCATACCATGTCTAAACAAATCGATAGCCTCTACAGAGTCCATGACCCTGGAGCTCTATTTCTTCAAAAACAACCAGGTCCAAACTCTATTTTTGTCGAAGCCTCACAATCCAGATCTCGACATCGACAAACCCTCATACCACCAAATAAAGACAGTAGAAGGATTGACTCAATGGGAAGATGGCTGTATTCATCAGCAGCGTTCACCATGCGTGTTGCTAACTACCAGGGAGCCATGGGTGCATATCAACGTTTCCTTTGGGACAATATGTCAACCTTTGTCAAATCTTTACCAGAAGATAAAAAAGTACTCGCCCATACCTTTCAACAAGAAGGTCTTTCCGTCGCCAAACAACAGATGCTTTCTGCTAGGCACACGGTAGACGCCACAGCAAAGTCAATGGCCACCTCAGTAGCCTTGCGACGTTTCTCTTGGCTAAGGACAGCTGGCCTGGCTGAGGATGCCCGCTCAGGTATGGAAGACCTTCCATTCGACGGGGTAGGCCTCTTTAATGCTGAAACTGATGATATTTTGGAAAATGTGCAAAAGAAAAGATCAGCAGCTAGACGTTGGGGAGTTTATCCATCTTACCCACAACGTCCCCAACAAAATCAATGGAGACGGCCGTACAACTCACATCAAAAATTCCAACGTGATCCTCCAAAACAAACATCTTATACACCCTATTTCAGAAATCAAAGAAATAAACCCTGACAACAACCCATTACTAGGCGCAATGACCGCAAGCCCAAACATCACGTTTGACACTCCCATGACTGAGATTGCACACCACTCCACCCATCCTGCCCTCTGGAGACACCTACCTATCTGGGAATCCATCACTACAGATGCCTGGGTACTGTCCATCATCCGCGACGGCTACCGCATCCATTTCTTCCAACTTCCTCTGGCAACACACGTCATCACTCCACCATCTCCAACCCTACAAGAGGAAATAAAAAATTTACTCCTCAAAGACGCCATACAACCCGTCTCACAACACAACAAAGGGTTGTTCTCTTGCTATTTCACCGTACCCAAAAAGGACAGAGGTCTTTGCCCTATCTTAGACCTACAAGAGTTAAACAAATACATCATTACCACAAAGTTCTGTATGGTTACCTCGAATCAGTTCTCCCTTTACTCCGCAAAAACGACTGGTTCACTGTCATAGATCTCAAAGACGCATACTTCCATATTTCCATACATCCCTCACACAGAAAATTCCTTCAATTTCAGCTAGGATCACAAGCCTACCAATTCAAAAGGCTTCCTTTCGGTCTCGCAACCGCTCCAAGAGTATTCACGAAGTGCATGGCACTGGTAGCTGCTTACCTCAGGTTGCAAAAAATTATCATATTTCCGTATATCGATGATTGGCTCCTCGTAGCTCATTACCGTCACAAGGCCCAACGAGACACTCACTTCACCCTTACCCTCCTTCGCGATCTCGGTCTCGCTGTCAACGAACAAAAATCAAATTTGAAACCTACAAAGATTATTCATTATATAGGCACATGCATAGATTCCACACAAGCTCGCGCCTTTCTTCCTCCAGACAAGAGAGAAAATCTCATCGCATTACTTCAAGTTTTCACCCCTCATGCTATGGTACCCGCCTTGACTGTGCAACGTGTACTAGGCACCATGGCCTCTATGACTTCAGTAGTGCAGCACGTACGTCTCAAGATGAGATCTCTTCAGTCGTGGTTTCTCGCCCTCTTCGACCCACTCACAGACCCTCCTCACACTCTTTTAAGAGTCACCCCAGAACTCGCCTCCCAACTTCAGTGGTGGCGTTTCCCTCCCAACCTATCCGTTGGGCAGCCGTTCCGACAACCACGACCACAAATACAGGTCACCACCGACGCCAGCCTCACAGGCTGGGGAGCTCACTGCAAATCTCTCAAAATCCACGCCAAGTGGTCTTCCAGAGAGAAATTGCTTCACATCAACGAATTAGAGCTGTTGGCGGTTCTAAAAGCTTGCAAAGCTTTCAGAAATCTCCTCGCTGGCAAGATGGTACAAATTGCCACCGACAACACCATGGTGATGTACTATATTCTGAAACAAGGTGGCACCCACTCTCCAAGTCTCCTCTATTTAGCAGTTGACCTCTGGGAGTGGTGCCTAGCACATCATATCTGCCTCACGGCTTTACACATTGCCGGCCACGACAACGACTTGGCCGATCTACTTAGCTGCACAAACTCTCAAGCTCACGAATGGGAGTTAGACCAATCAGTTTTTCTTCGCCTATGCGAACGATGGGGCAAACCAACTCTCTACCTCTTCGCCTCCTGTGTGAATCGGAAGTGCAAACGATACTGCTCCCGAGCCGGCATTGGCAAACACTCCCAAGGAGATGCATTCGTCAGCCGATGGCCCAAGACCCTCACTTACCTTTTTCCGCCGTTCCCACTTTTCCACAAGGTCGTGATTCGCCTACAACAAGACAAACCCGATGCCATCGTTATAGCCCCTTGGTGGCCGAGACAACCCTGGTTTCCAGTCCTTCACAATCTCTCATCAGACATTCACCACCTCCCTCGCCTGCCCCACCTCCTGACGCAGAACAACACCCAAGTACTCCACCCAGACATACCTGTTCTGCACCTGGCAGCGTGGAGGATTCCACCTCGCTAATGAACGTCCTCCGTCAATCAAAGAAGCCCTCCACTAGAAAGGCTTACCTGTATAAATGGAACAGATTCAAATCTTTCACTGAAGCTTCTTCATTGCCATCTGTCAACCCATCACTTGCTACTGTTCTACGTTTTTTGCTTCATCTCAAGTCTAGCGGCCTTTCCCTCTCTTCCTTGAGAGTTTACCTCTCCGCCATAGTTTCTTATCAGCCCCCTAACTCTCCGGCAGCTGATTTCTTCAAGCATCCAACATTGAAACGTTTTCTTAAAGGTCTATCTCATATCTACCCAGATACCCGCCTGCCTTCCCCGCAATGGTCACTAACACTAGTACTGCAACAACTTACTAAAGCTCCTTTTGAGCCTTTAGCTTCAACTGATTTACAGCTACTTACCTTTAAAACATGGCACAATCATTGTTTGCAGATTGCAGCATCACAGCAAACTATGCTAAGAGAAAATCAGAAAAGTGAAGAGGGTGCTTGTGTACAAAGGAGACAGACAGAAAGGAATACATGAGGTTGTATCGCATTCCTGAGCCTCCAGTCTTTGGTTTGATGGGTTGAGTTTGAGATGTCTGGTGCTTTTCAGTATCAGCTGACAAAGTTCCTACTTTAAACTGTCAGATATCAAATGTGAAGGAAAAAAATGAATATGCATGATCGAAATTGGCTTTAATTGCAATACTAATTGAAAATGTATTTCCCAGGTGGAAAGAAATATAAAATCCCTTTATTTCTTTAGCACTGATATTGAAAACAGATTGCATTGGACAAGCAGATATTAAACTTTGCAGCTTGTTCTGTCTTATTCATTTGACTCTCAGCTATATCAAACCTCAAAGCTTAGATCTGCAAGCCACTTGTAGACTGTCTGTCATATACTGGGATCCTCCAGATACTTGAAAATAAGCACCATTCTCTAGTTTTGCAGTGCATTCGAGGTGCAAGGGCAGGATGTTTTTTGAACCCCTGCTGGGCCCATGGACAAGGCTAAAAACAAAGAAGGATCCTCTGCAAACGCTGATAAATCCGAGACATCTATATAGCAGATTCTTGAGCAATTAATCAGGTCTGTTCTTTTGTTTGTCAAGAGAACTATGGCAAAATCAAGACCAATTTGCAGAGCAGATAATAAATACTCCATCTCTTTTCCACTGAGTGTCACTTTCATAGAAGCCTGACAATTCTAATCATTGGCAATCACAGTTCTGTCATTTGCTTTCAGCCGTATTGCTTGTATAAGGTCTTAGGAGAGAATAATGGTGTTCTTAGTAATCTGTTTGTCTTTTATCTGTCCCTAGCTTAATGGTGGTGCAGTCTGGTCCTGAATGAAAACTGGATGATGCATTGTTTCAGTAGTCACATTTTCGATTTTTCCCATGCACACATTGGTTTTCAGACTTTCCCCCTTCTCAGGAAACTCTTTTTACATCACCTTCTTCTGCACATGGATCCACTGTAGAATTCTGGGAAATGTTCTGGGCAGCAGAACATTCTGTTGGTGATTGTCCTGAGTGAGTTCATGGCAGATGTGAGATTAGGAAGAAGCCACAGGGTTAGGTGAGAAACACAATGTGGTTTTCCTACCAATCAACTTCCATTGAACCATGTTGCTTCTGGTGCATCCCCTATGCTTTTTCCAATGTCTTGTCAGTTCTTTTCCCCATTTTCATCCTGGAATAGATTTCTTGCATCACTGTCTAATATTGTATTAAAAAATTAACCTTTGTGTTGAACTACACAGAACTAGGGTGAGGCTGAATAATTTCATAGCTAGGTTGTGGTTAGAGAATGTTAGCAAAAAGTGATTTAACAGATGAGTTGTTTTGTTCAGAAATTGTGGCAGATAACTATCTTACAAATAAAACAAAGCAAACCAACCATTAACAACAATTTCCTATTGGCATCCTCAGTAATGGAAGCCGAAAGCAATTAGCCAGGAATGTTTAACTTTCAGTTGACTGCTGGAAGGAATTTTGTGAAGATGTGGCACTGCTGAGCATGATTCCAGCCTGCAATCCTTACCCTCTTGTATAGCTCTTCTGCTGTGGGGAGATCTTCAGGCAGGCAGCGAATTTAATTAGTCCTGGAAAAAGTTTTTTATAGTATGTGTTGGGGGGCAGTGTGAATTCAATGAGATCATATTGTGTGCTGCTATAAAATAATCCTGCCATGGCAACCAGTTTGCTTTAGGTCAGATCAGCTAAAAATGTGTAGGTGTTAGTTGTCTTTACTTACTCTTTTCTGTAAATGACACCACCATCCCTATTCCAAATCCTTTTGGCTGCACTGGTGCTTAAAATCCCCCTGTTGATTCATGCAAGAGGTAACTTACCCAACAACTTTTGATCTTGCCCAGATATTTCCATCTGCACTGTACAAGTTTGTGCAGCTATTTAACCACACCTTATGTCACTCAACATCAAAACCAGCTAGCTCTGCTTAACTCCACTGTTAGGAGCTCCAGTTCCCAGGAAACAAATGAATATGCAAACCATTATTTATGATACTGTTTTTAAAAACAGTGCAATGTGGCTTCATTGCATAGGAATTCCGCACTTCTAGGATCCTGCAAATTTTTACTGGAATCTTTAACTGCCTGAGAAACAGGAGTATTATAGTTGTGGACAAACTTCAGAGAACTGATCAGTGGATTGCACAACTTACTTGGTCCAATGTAATTCTTCCTACAGTAGAAAACAGTATACTGTGCATAGAATGTCGCACAGTTTATCCTATGTAAGGCACAGAAGGAAGAAGGAAGGAAATCCCCTTAATTGGGCTTCTATGTACAGTAATTCAAGTGTTTCAGCATGTATTTCAGACACAGGAGGGCTGCACATTGTCACCATGGTCTGGATGTTGTTGCCTCTGGCCTGTGTGCAATAAAACTAGAATTTGGATAGCAGTGTTCTGGGGGTTCTGTTCACGTCCATCTAGCAGCAGGGCAACATGATCTATAAGAACTCATTTCCCTTGTACTGCACAGTTCTGATGATAAACATGTTTCCGGATGGCCCATAATACTCTGTTGATGTATTTTAATAGGGCGTGCAATGATCTAGGAAGGGATAAATCCTGAACAGAGATTGCTCATCTCTCTTTTCTTTCCATCTTAAGGAATACTGTATATTAATTCAGAGGTCCCTGAGAAAAGCAGAAGCAAGCTAGTGTGTGTGATAAGACAGTCTAGGCTGGAAAGGAAAGAGGTGGAGAGCTGACTTTACTGTTTGTGTGTTTCCTCTGTACATCTGATGGGGAACAGTAATTTGTTGGAGTGTTAATACTGTGTGCTTTCCTCCTATGTTCAGCCTCTATATGTGTTTCGATAAACTTTGTGTCATGCACATTGTAAAGAACTTCCTTTCAAAGAAACTGAAACCTGGAGATATGCCTTTGGGTATGTGAACTGCTGAATAGCTCAGTGGTTTAGGTGTCTGGCTGCAGAGCCAGTGGTTAGGAGTTCAATTCCCCACTGTGCCTCCTTGACAAAGGTTGGATTCGATGATCCATAAGGTCCCTTCCATCTCTGCAGTTTTAAGATGGTGATGAAACATCATGCAACTCAGAAGTGGGATGCACATGTATAACAATAGACTTCTTATCTGTGCTTTACAAAAGGCATATGAGTACCAGATATCTGGCTTGAAGTTGAATTCAGATCAGCTGCTCCTTTTTTTGTCCACATAAACCATGATACTGGCATTGTATGGGGAGGGTTGGGCATTCTTTAATAGGCATTCATAGCTCCTTTCCAAAATTACCATACAGAGGAGTATTTGGCAGAGAATCATGCCATCCAAACAGTTCTAAAACTGATTAATGTGTGTACAGCAGAGATGTTACTCCTGTAATTATATTTTTTTTCATCTACATGAGCAGACGCCTTTATGTAAGGATTTTATGGAACATAATGAATGCTGTACCCTCTTCACCCACCTGAGTGTGGTTAATTTAATTTCTGTTAGTCTCCACTTACCCTTTTTAGCAGTAATGAAACTGATGAAAATATTGGCAGGGTGAAGCAAAGGAGATGAAAGTAGCAAAAAAAAGTGTTTGCGTTTTGTAGACATGATTACACACACAGTCTTCACAATCCTTGTGAAGAAATGCCTTTAAATATAGACAGACAGGAAATAAAGACCAGAAATCACATTCCAGGTTGCCTTTAAAACTGTTGGCTATTTTTGACATAGCAATGTATATAATGATGCAATCCCCAGTGCATTTTATGTCCACAGCTGTTTCTTATGTTATATACTGCCCTTCCTTGAAAAGCTCAAAATGACTTACATAAGGATCCCTACAGCCTGCTGTCTAGACCCTGAACATATTCCTCCATATGAATAATGACATTATGCTTTCACACCTTTACTATTAGATGCAGGGTGCAATCATGTACATGTTTACTTCAGTGTAATTTCCACTGAAATCAGTGGCAGCCTCTTCTTAGAATGCAAGTTTTAGATTGGATATTTAAGAGAAAATTAAGTGTATTGTGCCAACATGCAGAATCACTTGTGGTTTTGCTCAAGTAGAGTTATTAAAATTCAAAAGCCAGCAGTGAAACTTCACATAAATAAAGAGGAACACTAAGATTATCAGGCTCTCAATCCAAAACCCACATCTTGCCATTTTTAAATATATCCCCAAAGCTCTTAAGTACACTCAGATTTTTTTTTCCAGGAGTGACTCATCATCTGAGCAGGGGGACGTCTCATGCCAAAGGTTTGAGGCAACCCCCCATGCTATTCATACAGTGACATAAACCTGCAGGATTGCTTACAGAGTGGTGGTGGTGGGGAAAGACAAGTCCCTGCCCCAAGGAGCTTACAGTTCACCTTTCATGGGAGCAGGAGAAGGGAAAGAAGGCAGATTTCTCTTGCATCATCCTGGGAGAAGCAGATTGTGGGCATTGCCTTTGAAATGCCAAAGTTTCAAATAATGTATTTAATATAGTACCTTTTTAAAAAAGTACCAGAACAGACTATAATTATTGGAAAAAGCTCTTCCAATGCCCCCCAATTAAATAATATCTGTCCATTTTTATTCTACATATTGTGTTCTGTCTATCTCAGCTTGTCAGATTTAACATATTCTTCCCCAGCTTAGAAGTGTACTTGCCTTAGAATAAATACTTATATTTGGATGGATGTCATAAGGCTGCACATTAAACACTGATGTGTAACAGTTTCTGCTGTGAACCTAAAGGCTCAGAGGATGCTATAAGAGTAACAATTTTGGGATTGTCTTTGTTTTATGACTGACGGTTGATCAGCCTTCAGGGAAACATTTTGGAGATTTTAACCCAAAGTTCTTTTAATGGCAAAAATATTCTTTCATCACAAAGAGGATGAAATATACGAAAAAGTCCAAGAAAATGTATACACAGTTTTGCATAAAGCCTTAAATAAAATATTTTTCTTGTTCTTTTTTGTTAGTGTTTGAGGCAGAATAACTGCAGGGATAAGAAATGTCAAGTTTAGTTTTATGTCCTCAACTCGCTCCTTTTGTTAATCAGAATCTGTTTTGACAAGTCAGCATTTTCTTATGGCTTTGCTGTAGTTATCATGTTTACGCCTGGCCTGTGAGGACAAATAGAGAACTTCATTTCCCATTATTATCAGCAAATATATGTGTCATGCTCAGCATTCGTGTAGCTTGGTAGTTCATGTAATTTGTATTGCTAGCTTTGCCAGACAGGACAGTTGGGTGTGTGTGTGGAGTAGGTGTGTTATTTTTGAGAAATGCAGTAACAGCAGAGATGCCATCAATTTAGGTGGTTTGCATAAACACACCTTCTGGATCTGTTGGCAGAATTATAGTCCTACTTTATGGAGAGGTTTTGTTGGTTCTGCTGTGAAAGATCTTCAGGGAAATAAATCTTGAACAGTCAGAGGGGTTACAGAGGGTCTTCACTTCAGACTGTTGTTCTCCGTAGTGATGTTGGACAGGATGAGGCTTGCATCCTCCTTCCTTCATGTGTTTATTTGAATGACATTGCAGAATGCCCAAACCGGGCTAAACAATTCAGTTCTTCTGTGAAATTTCAGGTACATGTTTACAAGGATAAACACACATCTAAGTGTGTGTTCATGTGCGTGTTTGTGTGTGTGTGTGAGAGAGAGACAGAGAGAGAGAGAAAAGTACAGTAACTTTGCTGAATGAACCTGGATCTTGTCAGTGTCCAGATGAGGAACCAGTCACGAGCCCCTACTCGAGGGTAGAAGCAAGAAAGAATATAAATGTAACAAAGCACATAAAGTATAGGTAGATCCTCCTTTTGCATTTTTCCACATGTCTTCAAATATGCTGTAACAGGGACAAACTGATAATGACTGCTCTGTGGATATATTTGAGATGAAGAATTAATGTGATCAGACTCTCATATATTCTCAGAACTTGCAATATTTGTAGATCACAGTTGCGTGCATGTGGATAGTTTTTTAATTCATGTTACTGTTGGAAGAAGCCAAAGTTTGCAATTTGAATTGCAAGTACAGTAACTAACTTTTTTTGTCTTGATATTAAATCTTTGTGATTAATATCTGCCTGTGAGCCAACCCTCCCACATTAGAGCATTCAGCATTTGCCAAAGGAAAAAACCCTCCACATCTAAACAGTTTCATTATGCATACTTATATACTTGGAAGGTAAAAGTGGTTTATCTCTTTCTTTTTTGAAGTGAGCTGCTGGGTTGATAGATTGCCCTATGATTTCTTATAAACTAACAGGAAGAAAAGAACAACTACAAGCCTCCTTTGGTAATTCACAGAGCACTCACTCAAATTGGCTTTCTGTGGTGCAGGATCAGTCAATCAGAACAGTAGGCCATTATACATGATACTGCATCAGTTGATGCATTCAAAAAAGTCCTCCTGTGAGAGCTATCCTGCTTGAGGATATTAATAAGGAAATCACATGACTGAGTGTTTATAAGTCAGGGTTTCTCTGCCTATGGCAGGAAATCAAATGTCTCTGGCCCATGATCCAAATTTGGCCTGCCAGTTTGAGCTATCTCACCTGCAGGGATTTGAGGCATGGCCAGTGCCCTTCCTTGGAATCCAAAGCTCAGAAGGAAGAAAGTTAAGAAATAGTAGTGATCTTCCCCCTCTTTCCTCCTCAACCCATTCTCTGACCATACAAGCTGTAGCCACAAGAAGCACTCCTTCAGTCTGTGGCTGAAGCCACTTCTCTTCTTTCTCATGTCCCTGACCATGGAAATCAAGCACACACACCTCTCTGCTGTCCAAACTAGAATGACAAGTGGCAGGCAAGCCAGAACTCATCCTGACCATCACCTGGAAGATCTGCTCTTCCAAATGCCATCACTGTCCTTTTTTTTCTTTTCCTGCCATTCAGTGTCTCAGTTCTGGAGCTCAAGCACCAGGTCAAACTACTACTTGACTCAGCCAGCATCTTTCCCATATATACTTACCAAGCCTCTTTCTCAAAGTCATTCTTTCTCTTTCTCTCTCTCTCACTGCATCTCTCTTGTAGGGTTTGTTGTTGTTTAGTCATTAAGTCATGTCCGACTCTTCATCACCCCATGGACCAGAGCACGCCAGGCCCTCCTGCCTTCCACTGCCTCCCGGAGTTTGGTCAAATTCATGTTGGTCGCTTCGATGACACTGTCCAACCATCTCATCCTCTGTCGTCCCCTTCTCCTCTTGCCTTCACACTTTCCCAACATCAGGGTCTTTTCCAGGGAGTCTTCTCTTCTCATGAGATGGCCAAAGTATTGGAGCCTCAGCTTCAGGATCTGTCCTTCCAGTGAGCACTCAGGGTTGATTTCCTTCAGAACGGATAGGTTTCTTCTCTTTGCAGTCCAGGGGACTCTCAAGAGTCTCCTCCAGCACCAGCACTTGTAGGTTTATAAGGCCCTAAAGAGCCAGATAAATCAGTGAGTTAAGTATTTGGCTGCAGAACCAGAGGCTGGAAGTTTGATTCCCTGCTATACTTCCCTGCCTGTGTAGCCTTAGGCAAACTGCAGTTCTAGGGTGCCCCCAGAAGAAGAGAGTGATAAGCCACTTTTGAGAACCTTATACCTAGAAAAGGGAAGGGGTTGCTATAAGTTGAAATTGACTCAACAGTACATAATTATAATTAAAGAATTCAGAATCAAAGTATCTAAGAACACTGGTGGTTGCATCCTGAATGGATTATTATGTTAATGTACATAGATAGATGCATTGTGCTACAGAGGTATGCTCTATGCATGCAAATTATATCACTATTTTACAATGCAGCTTCCTACCCCATGCTGAAAAATTTCTATGGACATCCTTATCTTAGAATTCCTTCTCCTTTATGGGTCACCACAATATTTACATTTTGAGGAAGCTGGAATGCTGGGAGGGCTTGCTCATCATATCAAGTCCACTTGATGCTCAGTGCTAGTCATGGTGTGGAGAAGTGGCACCTCCCACATGGACAGATTTCCTCACAGTTAGGTGGGCTCCTTGTGAGGAGTGTTTCTGCTATGAATTCAAAATGCCCAGGTGAGTGCTGGTATTGTTGCTTGCTGTCAGCTATTTGACACATTTTACCATTTTATTATTTATTTACGTAATTTATTGGCACTATTTAGAGGTGTGCCCATTTGTATCTGTGGACTACAGCTCCCAGAATTCCCTAGGGAGCTTCTCAGAGCTGCAATCCAAAAAAAAAACAAAAATCAGCACTTCAATGCTGTATTTTGTTATGATTTCCTCTTATGAACTGCTTCGAATTTTTGTAAGAAATGAAAAGAAGTTACATTTTCTAAAATTAGTAAGCAAATAAATTATTTTTTAAAACCCTACCATTTAAAATGATGTGTTTTGGACTTCTCTCACTAACATAACATCACACTATGAATGCTTCACATTACCAACAGAACAACAGGGTCGTTCTATCAGCACTGAGATTATAGTTTTCCGTGGTGTGATCCTCACGTTGTAGGACAAAGCTGCCAATGTTGTGCCTATAATAAACACACAATATGATAGCCTTAGCCTAACTTTGCTTTATGCTCTTCTTTATTCTTTTTAAGAGGAAATAGTTGAAGCAGCTGGTAAGTTACTGAAATGAACTTCTTGATGTTTAATTAGAGTTCCTTACAAGCAATTTTGGTATCATTGAGGCAAGTACCATAGCAGAGGCAGAAATGCCCAGAGGTATAAAACTAATTTCTGAGCAAATTCTTCACCTTTTGTTCTGAGTCAGTGTTTGGATGTGGAAAAGTTTTTGTGCATGGACAGACCAAAGAAACAATTGAAGATTGGCATTTCAGCAAATGTCTTTTGCCAGAAGCCACTCAAGAGCCTAAAACAGTCTTCAGGAAGTCAAGGAAAATATGCATCATTTACAGTGTAGCTTTAAGAAGACTGAAGGACTTAACAAGACTTGTGGAAAACAGTGCCCTTTGAAAATGAACACACTGTTGTCCTCAGATTATGCAAGTGAAAAATTAAACTCAAGTGGCCAAATTCCATCTAGCCATACATTTACTTTAGTATCTGGACTGTGTAGGAAAATTCCTTCCAAATTTGTTGCTGAGAATAAGTTTTACCACAGGAGCAGGAGTTGACTCTGGGAGAGAAAGTGATAATCAGTAATCCTAGTAAAGCAGCCATGCTGTGTGTTTGTTATGTGCCGTCAAGTCAGAACTGACTTATAGCAACCCTCATAGGGCTTTCAAGGTAAATGAGATATATGAGGAGTGACTTTACCAATTCCACATCCCCAGTGAGTTTCCATGACTGAGTGGGGATTAAAACCAGGGTTCCTGAGTCCTAGTCCATCACTTTGTCCACTACACCACACTGGGTATCCCACTGTATGTTAATGCAGGGGTAAATCTCACTGAAATCAATATGTTTAGGATTGGGGGAATCTCTCTTAACAGTAAATAGCTTAGTTGTCCTGGAATTGGGATGACCTCTTTTTGAAATTTGTTTTGGCTAGTTGCCTTCAGCCCAGTGACTCCATGCATGCTGCTGTGTTATAATCCTTTTTGTTTGATGACTTCCTTGTAGCTTGATGGAAGGGTTATGCTATTAGTATAACGTATAGGGCCTCAACTATGTAAATTGAGAAAAACCTGGAATAAATTTTTAAAAATTATCTATTTTGGGATTAATTTTGCTTTCTGTACTTTTTTGAATGTCTTGCCAGTTTTCCAGATATCTCTGGAAATGTGAAGCAATCTTTCTCTTTCTAGTGAGAGTGCTATTTTAACTCTGTGTGTTTTTTAGCTGGCAGGAGTAAGACATTCTTGTAAAGGATGATCACTTTCAATCAGGCTTTTGAAGAATTCCATATGCATACATACATTGGTCAGGGCAGTTTCTGTGAAGGAATATTTATGCTGAAGATTTTACGAAAACCCCCAGACACAGTTATAGTACAATCCAAAAGATTTTTACTCAGAATTAAGGCCACTGTGCTTGGGGAAGCTTACTCCCAGAAAAGTTATCTTTGGGGTTGTTGCAGCCTGTCATTCTCTTGACAGTACAGGATTCTATGCTTAAACTGAAAAGGTGGATTGGCCTAAAGCCTCAGCATAATGATGTGAGTTTTAATTTTATATACCTTTCAGGAGATACTGATTGTTGAGCTATACACATAAGTTTGTCATAAGCTGGTAAAGTAATCCGTTATAACATTTGTTAATAAATGTAGGGGCTAAAATTAAAGCTTCCCTTTTCATACTTGTTGTTGTTGTTGTTTAGTCGTTAAGTCGTGTCCGACTCTTCATGACCCCATGGACCAGAGCACGCCAGGCCCTCCTGTCTTCCACTGCCTCCTGGAGTTTGGTCAAATTCATGTTGGTAGCTTCGATGACACTGTCCAACCATCTCATCCTCTGTCATCCCCTTCTCCTCTTGCCTTCACACTTTCCTAATACTGTATCAGGGTCTTTTCCAGGGAGTCTTCTCTTCTCATGAGATGGCCAAAGTACAGTGGACCCTCGACTTACGGAATTAATCCGTATTGGAACGGTGGCTGCAGGTCAAAAAGTCTGTAGGTCGAGGCTCCATTGACCTACAATGCATTGAAAACCGATTAATCCGTAACCGGCCGTTTTTGGTCCATTTTGTTTGATTTTCCGGTCTGTAGGTCGATTCTCCGGCCGCAAGTCGAACCTAAATTTTGCGGCCAGAGAAGTCTGTAACTCGAAAAGTCTGCAGGTCGAGCCGTCTGTAAGTCGAGGGTCCACTGTATTGGAGCCTCAGCTTCAGGATCTGTCCTTCCAGTGAGCACTCAGGGTTGATTTCCTTTAAAATGGATAGGTTTGTTCTCTTTGCAGTCCAGGGGACTCTCAAGAGTCTCCTCCAGCAACACAATTCAAAAGCATCAATTCTTCGGCGGTCAGCCTTCTTTATGGTCCAGCTCTCACTTCCATACATCGCTACTGGAAAAACCATAGCTTTGACTATGCGGACCTTTGTCGGCAAGGTGATGTCTCTGCTTTTTGAGATGCTGTCTAGGTTTGTCATTGCTTTCCTCCCAAGAAGCAGGCGTCTTTTAATTTCGTGGCTGCTGTCCCCATCTGCAGTGATCATGGAGCCCAAGAAAGTAAAATCTGTCACTGCCTCCATATCTTCCCCTTCTATTTGCCAGGAGGTGATGGGACCAGTGGCCATGATCTTAGTTTTTTTTTATGTTGAGCTTCAGACCATTTTTTGTGCTGTCCTCTTTCACCCTCATTAAGAGGTTCTTTAATTCCTCCTCACTTTCTGCCATCAGAGTGGTATCATCTGCATATCTGAGGTTGTTGATATTTCTTCCGGCAATCTTAATTCCAGCTTGGGATTCATCCAGTCCAGCCTTTCGCATGATGTATTCTGCATATAAGTTAAATAAGCAGGGAGACAATATACAGCCTTGTCGTACTCCTTTCCCAATTTTGAACCAATCAGTTGTTCCATATCCAGTTCTAACTGTTGCTTCCTGTCCCACATGTAGATTTCTCAGGAGATAGATAAGGTGGTCAGGCACTCCCATTTCTTTAAGAACTTGCCATAGTTTGTTGTGGTCCACACAGTCAAAGGCTTTTGCATAGTCAATGAAGCAGAAGTAGATGTTTTTCTGGAACTCTCTGGCTTTCTCCATAATCCAGCGCATGTTAGCAATTTGGTCTCTAGTTCCTCTGCCCCTTCGAAATCCAGCTTGTACTTCTGGGAGTTCTCGGTCCACATACTGCTGAAGCCTACCTTGGAGGATTTTGAGCATAACCTTGCTAGTGTGTGAAATGAGTGCAATTGTACGGTAGTTGGAGCATTCTTTGGCACTGCCCTTCTTTAGGGATTGGGATATAGACTGATCTTTTCCAATCCTCTGGCCACTGCTGAGTTTTCCATACTTGCTGGCATATTGAGTGTAGCACCTTAACAGCATCATCTTTTAAGATTTTAAATAGTTCGACTGGAATGCCATCACCTCCACTGGCCTTGTTGTTAGCCATGCTTTCTAAGGCTCACTTGACTTCACTCTCCAGGATGTCTGGCTCAAGGTCAGCAACCACACTATCTGGATTGTCCAGGACATCCAGATCTTTCTGGTATAATTCCTCTATGTATTCTTGCCACCTCTTCTTGATGTCTTCTGCTTCTGTGAGGTCCCTACCATTTTTGTTCTTGATCATGTCCATCTTTGCACAAAATGTTCCTTTAATATCTCCTATTTTCTTGAACAGATCTCTGGTTTTTCCCTTTCTATTATTTTCCTCTATATCTTTGCACTGTTCATTTAAGAAGGCCCCTCTTGTCTCTCCTTGCTATTCTTTGGAAGTCTGCATTCAATTTTCTGTAACTTTCCGTATCTCCCTTGCATTTTGTTTCCCTTCTCTTCTCTGCTATTTGTAAGGCCTCGTTGGACAGCCACTTTGCTTTCTTGCATTTCCTTTTCTTTGGGATGGTTTTTGTTGCTGCCTCCTGTACAATGTTACGAGTCTCCAACCATAGTTCTTCAGGCACTGTCCACCAAATCTAGTTCCTTAAATCTGTTCTTCACTTCCACTGTGTATTCATAAGGGATTTGGTTTAGATTATACCTGACTAGCCCAGTGGTTTTTCCTACTTTCTTCAGTTTAAGCTTGAGTTTTGCTATAAGAAGTTGATGATCAGAGCCACAATCAGCTCCAGGTCTTGTTTTTGCTGACTGTATAGAGCTTCTCCATCTTTGGCTGCAGAGAACATAATCAATCTGATTTCAGTATTGCCCATCTGGTGATGTCCATGTGTAGAGTCGCCTCTTGTGTTGTTGGAAAAGAGTGTTTGTGATGACCAGCTTGTTCTCTTGACAAAACTCTATTAGCCTTTGCCCTGCTTTGATTTGAACTCCAAGGCCAAACTTACCTGTTGTTCCTTTTATCTCTTGACTCCCTACTTTAGCATTCCAGTCCCCTATAATGAGAAGAACATCTTTCTTTGGTGTCAGTTCTAGAAGGTGTTGTAAGTCTTCATAGAATTGGTCAGTTTCAGCCTCTTCAGCATCAGTGGTTGGTGCATAAACTTGGATGACTGTGATGTTGAAAGGTCTGCCTTGGATTCGTATTGAAATCATTCTATCATTTTTGAGATTGTATCCCAGTACAGCTTTTCCCACTCTTTTGTTGACTATGAGGGCTACTCCATTTCTTCTACGGGATTCTTGCCCACAATAGTAGATATGATAATCGTCTGAATTGAATTCGCCCATTCCTGTCCATTTTAGTTCACTGACGCCCAGGATGTCAATGTTTATTCTCGCCATCTCCTGTTTGACCACATCCAGCTTACCAAGGTTCATAGATCTTACGTTCCAGGTTCCTATGCAGTATTCTTCTTTGCAGCATCGGACTTTCCTTTCACTTCCAGGCGCGTCCGCAGCTGAGCGTCCTTTCAGCTTTGGCCCAACCACTTCATTAGCTCTGGAGCTACTTGTCCTTGTCCTCCGCTCTTCCTCAGTAGCATGTTGGACGCCTTCCGACCTGAGGAGCTCATCTTCCAGCGTCATATCTTTTAGCCTTTTGTTTCTGTCCATGGAGTTTTCTTGGCAAAGATACTGGAGTGGCTTGCCAGTTCCTGCTCCAGGTGGATCGCATTTAGTCAGAACTCTCCACTATGACCTGTCTGTCTTGGGTTTCCCTGCACGGCATAGCCCATAGCTTCTCTGAATTACTCAAGCCCCTTCGCCACAACAAGGCAGCAATCCGTGAAGGGGGTTTTCATACTAAGTTCTGCTAAACATTGTACAGCAAGATACTGACTACTAGCTGGCAACAAAAGCAGAGTAAAACGTGCACAAGCATCTCCAAGTGATGAGAATTACATTTATATTACTCTTTGTAGATACAGTTGGTGCACACGGATCTGCTACAGGCATTCCAGAGATTTGTCATGAGAATGAGAAGTGTTAAAACTCTCATAGGAGAAATTTTAGGCACCGCACTAATATTTACAAAACAACCTTTCAGATAAAGATAATTCCAAAACTGGGTATTCTTTCAGTTCTCATTCCACAGTCTGGGGACTGAGCACTTGCACATGACTTCCTTTCGCTTGAGGAGCAAGTAGGTGCCAAATCCAATTCCATTCTGTGCCCATTTCCCCTTTCCACATGTTCTCTCTGCTTCCTTCTCAGCTACTGCTGCTTTGTAATTGCAAGAAACACCTGACATGACCCTGTTTTTATTTTGAACTAATGCTCTTTTGTATTTCAGACAAAGCTGTGTGTATGTACAGAAGGAAAAGATCCCAACTGGATTTACAACCTGTAAGGGCTTTGTGGAATAATCAAATGAGCCTCTAAAAGAGGGAATAAACAGAAGTCTGACTCTTGACCATCATTTGACAATGCCTGGGGGTTGAGAGAAAGGAATCAATTAATTTAGAAGTACAATCAAATTTAGTGTGTTTTCTTCTTAATTAAAATCATTAAATCAAGACTAAATTATTTACAACATCAGTACAAATGAACCAGACCTGGCTGTGATGCATATGCATGAAAGTTAAATTCATGCAGACGCAGATGCTTCGAAAATCCAGAGACAGTGCAGAAACAAAACTCTGGACTATATAATTCAATTACTACACCTACTGGTCAATCAGTTTAAAAATAAAAACCTGGGAATGGAGGGAATAATAATTGTATGTCTTTGTTTGCAGCCAGACAAGATGAGGCCAGCTTGTGCACAGATCCTTTCCTACAACAGAGTGGGAAATGCTAAATAACCTTGCATTGCCAAAGACACTGGATAAAACTGTTGTAAAATGGTTGGCTGACTTGCAAGGTGGCTATTTCCTGAAAGCCTAATATAAGACAAGGCTAGAGAAGAGGCAGAGAGATGATTTCTGATACCTGCTCAATTGACAATGAAGAAAGTCATGCAAGCTAAAATAAACCTAAGATTTACCTTCTCATCCAAACAGTAAACCCCGTATACTCAGCTTACTGCCGTTATGAAGACACTATCTTATTGTGGAGGGGGTGGGCAGACTGGATGCAGCAGGGGAACATTTGCATCTGCACTGCAAACAGATTGTGCAAAAACCTTCTGATGCCTGATTGTAATAAATTAATTATTTAAACGGGAAAGACGCATGAAAACACAGGTCAGTGCTTGTTGATGTTTTCTGCTGTTTTAAAGAACTAATACATGAGCTAGAAAACTGCTGGCCTGCTTAGTTTCTGAAATAATAAAATACATAAAGACACACTCACAAGCACCCATAATGTGTAACACAGAAGATAAGAATCTGTGTGGTACTCAGTCACAAGTGGTGGCACAGCGACCCTCCAACAGGCAACAGTTTCTTTTACACAGTTTCACCCTGCATGGCAGTCACAGCCGTACGTTACATGCTAGCCATGACATGCTGGTGTTGTCAGGAAATGGAAGATCCCTCCAACGTAAGCCCCATTTCATTTGACAACAAAGAAAGTCAAATGAAAAGAAATTTCAGGAGAAGCTCCCAAGGGTGTGAGATATGAGCTTCTTATGCTTACCTTAGAAGGTCGCTGAGGAAGATGTATATCATTTCTTCCATTGTACAACCATGTCTTTGACATATAGCCTCCTCCTACTCCTGATTCCTATCCTTTGGTTACAATCTCATAGCCCAGAAGATAACATGTTAGGTGTCTGGCTGCAGAGCCAGAGGTTGGGAATTCAATTCCCCACTGTGCCTTCTGTGAGTAGAGCCAGTCTGTGTGGCCTTGGACAAGCTGAACAGTCGCAGGGTGCCTCCAAAAGAAGGGAATGGTAAACTGCTTCTGAGTACTGCCTATCTAGAAAACCCTGAAAAGGGTTGTCATTAGTCAGAATTGACTTGACAGCACATGATTGTTATTATTTTAACCATCTTCCATCGGAATCTTTTACACGAGAAAATATGGCAACCTGAGAATTGTGAAGTGATGAAACAAATGTGTAGTAGAAAGAACAACAGATACAGTACCCTCAGACACTTTCCATCATGGTGGTAAGCTCAAATATATCACCAAAAGAAATTCTAAAAGGCCCTAAGAATAAAAAAAAATGGAAATCTCTCCCTCAGGAACTAAAACCTCTGGAAAAATTAAGTAAATATTCTGGAAAAGTTCCCCTGATGGATTATCTTGGTGGCATGATTGCTCACACACTTGATTTACTGGCGGGGTGGGGACTGCTTGCAACCTGCATTTTCCCAACAGAATTCTGGTGTAACAGTTTAAACTAGAAATTTTATAGCTTGTTGCAGTAGTAGAGATGGGCACAAACCTTGGTTTCCTTTCCCCTGCCTCCCCGGCCAGTGACCCACTGATGGGTCTGGAGTGCACTCCTCCTCCTCCTTGTCTGTTCGACTAGTCCCTGGCAGGAGCATAGGTTTGCCTGTCCTGCCTCCTTGTCTGAGTGGACAATCAGCTAAGGAGGTGGGGCACAGAATCCCATGCTCCTGCCGGAGACTGGTTGAACAGCCAAAGAGGAGGAGAGGAGTGCACGCCAGCTGGTGAGTGGGGGATTGGGCCAAGAGGCAGGGGAAGGGAACTCATGGCACTTGTGGTGCCACAAGTATGAATCGGCGTGAACCTCTGAACTGAGGTTCGTGCCCCTCTATACTCAGTAGCCATGTATCTCTAAAATTTCATACTTCCATTAGGTCTCCCAAAAATTATAATATATGTAAGTTTTCAAGCTGCAGATATCCCCATCATACAAAATGTTACAATTTAATATTTAAAAGGTTTTCTACAATTTTCCCATTCTGAACATTTCACATGCTTATTCTGAGACTTAGTGTGTGATCAGATGGTGATTTATTCCACAGATGGGTCCAATTTGGGGATGGGCTGGTTCACTCTTTTCCCCTCAGTAACCACATGATATGTGGCAATCATGAACCAGTCTGTCCTTGGTTGATGCCTATCTGTAGCTTTTTGGTTCCCTACTAGGGGCTACGTCTTTGGTGTGGGTAGAATGATTCCATTTTGGTTCAGTTCCAGCATGTGTGATCACTGGGACTGAAGAAAAGCAAATGTCTGTTTAAGCTATCTGCTTAAGCCACTTCACAACCTTGGGAAACTGAAAGCTTGCTCCTACTCCCCCACAGAGTAGGAAAGAGAGAATGCAAAGTTGTTGTTGTTTTAAAGCCTTTGTAAGGCAGTGCTTAAATAGTTGTTCGATAAGCCAATAAAGAAGTGTCCATTTAGAAATATTTTTTTCAAATTGAAAAGTTCCACCTGCTCGGCCATGGAGGAGAGGACAGGAGGGGTCAAAGAGGAAGATCTCATTTTTTGTCAATTTTTCTATTTCATTTCTCTTTCTTTGAGGTGCTGTGAGGTTTCCTGCCCCCAAACCATCCATTCAAAACACATGCAAGAATTGCTCCAAATGACAAACTACACCTCAAAGCAACCCTGTTTATTATGATCTAGCTTGATCCAGCCCAGGACAATTTGGCCATCTAATTGCACCCTTAGTTATTGGCGGAAAGAATTCCAAGCTGACATATGCTGGAATGTGGGTCCCACCTGTAATTGGAATGTGGCATCCGAGAACTTATCTGAAATTGAACTTGGCCTTCAGGCTGAAAATGTTCTCCACCTTGGGGTTACTGGAATGGATTCTGAGGACACAAACATGGTGACTTAGCTGGAGATGACAGATGTACTATATAGTACCTCAGATTGAGGGTGCAGGGTGTTCACATGCACTAAAATAGTCCATGGTCTCTGCGTTATCACTTAATTTGAACAGAAGCGTAACATAGGTTGTGAATCAAGCTGCAACAAAACCGAATCACTCCGATTTGTTTTCCAGTGTAGTCATAGAACCATAGAATAATGGAGTTGGAAGGGGGCCTATAATGCCATTGAACCCAACTCCCTGCTCAATGCAGGAATCCAAGTCAAAGTAGATCTGACAGATGGCTGTCTAACTTTCTCTTGAATTGCACTGTTCCACTGTTGTACTGCTGTAGCAGTTAGGGAGTTTTTACCTGAGATTCAACCAAAATCTGGCTTCCTGTAATTTGAGCCTATTATTATGTGTCCTGCACTCTGGAATGATTGAGAACAGATTCTTCCTCTCCTCTGTATAACTATTCTTTTTTATAAGTATTCTTTTTTCAAGGCTAAACATGCCAACTCTTCCAGTGTTCTGTCATAGCAGTTGCTTTCCAGTCCCCTGATCATCCCTGTTGCCCTCCTCTGAAACAGTTCCAGTTTTTCGGTATCCTTTTTAAAGTGCAGTGTCAATAACTGGACACAATCGCAGCCTAACTTTGCCATGCAAGAGACATTGCATTCTGTTTCTTTCCACATGGGCTTTTGCTTCCAGGTCTACTGTCCTTTTTTCAAAAGCTTCTGTAAAATGGGCAGTGCCCATAGTTTGTTAGGGTATGTTGCTCTAGGAACATTCAGGTCCCTCTGCTCTTTTGCTTCTTTTCTTTTTCTTTCTCTGTCACTTTTGGTATGTCAGACTCATTTGTTAACCTTATGAATAAATTCTATTCCATTACTACCCATTTCCTGATAGATGATTCAATTGTTTCAGGCCAGAAACAGACATTGAAGATAGCCCATAATTACAGCTACAAGCATGTTAATCTTTGAGAGAAGAAATTGATTTGGTTTTCTCAAGTCTGTGAAATCAGACTTATAGGAATCCAATTGTGGGTCACACAATTTTCCTGTTTCCTTTTAAAGCTCTTAGAAGCATATTTGAGAATGGATTTTAAGCCCTGTTAATGGCTTTAGAAATCCCCACGCCAACAAGGGAAACTGACTGCAGTGGAGCTTCTTCACCCGCCAACTAGGCAGCCTGGTACCCGTTGCCAGAATTTTCTCTGTCTCCCCCAGAAATGGAGAAAGAGCTCAGTCCTGGGTTCTACATTCTCCCCTTCCTGTCAGCTCCTGGAGTTTGGGGAGATACCCATACAAGAAAGAGAAAGAAAGAAGGGACTAAGCCACCTCACTTTGAGTACTTTTGTTACGGACAGCTGTTATAAAGATAAGCAATTTATTCTCAACAATTTAAATAAATGTACACTAAGTTGTACCCATTTACCTTTCATGTTTCATGGGATGGGGATGAGTGGAGAATATAAAGTTCAGTAAGTAAAACCACTTCCTCAGGCTGGATCCTTGCCACAACTTCATGGATCTAGTATTGAAAGTATCCTGCATTGTAACACAGCACTAATATAAAAGCATGACACTAAGAATCATCAGCTTGATCAGAAATAGTGATGTTACCTGGGAGATGGAGTTAGCATTTTGAATCTAGATTACAGCAGGCCATTATGTATCACAGGCAACTCCAATAACCAAGGCATTTCATCCCTTGACATCAATGGAAACAAATGTGTTGCCCAATTCTATTTATGTTTACCTGCAGGTAAGTGGCAATGTATTCAGAGTGCAGTCTTAAGATTGCAGTCTCAAATTTTATTTTGGAGGTTGTGGCAGTTATGTTGTAAGAAACAAAGGATAATTTTTGACATGGGAATTGAGAGTGGTAAACTTTGTCTAGCTGTTACATGAAACTATAATGATCTCTCTTGGAAAGCATGCAGTGCCTAATGTATAGCCTTGTATGTGATTTTTTCAGTATTAAAGGGTAGAAAAGCCTCAGTGTAGGGAAAAGGTGTGTTTCTGTTAGAGAAAACAGACTTACTTTCCTTTTTGCTAATTCCCATAGATCAGGGATGAGCAATCTCTGTGGGGCTGAGAGCCATTTTTCAGATTTTCTGGTAGCTCAAGGATTGCAACCCCAGGGACATAACCAAAAAGTTCACTTATTTTTGTTTCTCAGTTTCTTAAAAAGAAAACACACAAAAAACACTGGTTGTGTACTGTAAATGTTAACTGAAGAATGAGTTTAACTAAAAAAAAACACCCAAACAAACCTGAAAAATTATCTCTTACCTCTAGTGATCCATTTAAAAAAAAGAGAGAGAGAGAGAGAGAGAGGAAAACTTTTCACACTCCTTCTATGGATTATTCTGTTTTACACTTTGAAGTAAGAGACCAGCTTTCCTCATTTCAGCACTTTCTGTATACTTTGAACTGCAATGCCTATATTCCCAGTTCATTTGACCAGTAAGTACTGTATGTTTGCTGGTCTTGAGGGCAGGCAGTTGTCGCCCAGGACATGTTGGAAAAGGATGGGGAAGATTATTGTGTTCATTATGTACAATGAAAGATTGAGAGACTGTATTTTTTTTAAAAAAAAATTAAAACACAGTATTTTTCACCATTAAAAATAGGTGTGTTCAAGAATCCCTAGTGGTCTGTTTTTCAATTGTATTTTCCCCCACAATCATCATCACCAGAGAGAGATTGGACCATGATCTTGTAAACTCCTGTTCCTCCCACTCTGGAGAGAAATTAATGACTGAAGGGGAAATCTGCCATTGCTTGAATGCAGACACTTCCCTGATCTTGTGCCACTGAAATTGCAATCCTATACTCACTTATTTGGGAACAAGTCCCTTTAAACTCTTTGAGACTTACTTACTTCTGAGTGGCCATGTATACAGCAGTGTTATAAATCTTTTGGATGACCAAGATTGGTAAACATAGCATCTCCCATTCAGTTTTTCACTAAAAGTAGGCAGGGGACACTACAAACTAGAGATTCAATTCTAGTTCTCCCCAGGGACAATTCTAGGAAATAAACAATGTCCAACAACTTGTCGGTGGCTATATGGATGAACCTTCTTTTTCTATTGAAACAGATACTGTAACTGTTTGGCGCTCCCTCTAACTATGATTGTGGTTTTATGGGTTGTTGTTATAAAATGGTTTGGAATGCAAATGAGAAGCCATGTAGAAATATGTATAATAATGAAACAATAAACATATTATTAGATCTATTTCTAATAATAGTAATACTGTATTCTCATAAAGTTCTTCAAGTTGAGACTAAAAGCAGAAAGAAGATTCTATGAACTTTTCCTCTTCCTTGCAGTATAAGATAGTACTGCCAATCAAGAGATATTTTATTGATTTAGTCAGTGCTTTGTGTTTTGTCTAGTACTGGGATAGTAAAAACCAATATATTTGAAATCCTTCCAGGAACCAGACCATCTAGCAGTTTTTTTCCATAGGTTCATCTTCTGCCCCTGCACAAGAGACTAATGCGGTTGAAATTTTTTAAAATCCTGCCCTGACTCCTAAAAACACAGCCTGTTTGTTTTATAATAGCATATTTCATATGTTGGCTGTCATCTTGAATTCTTACCTCATAGACTCTCTGTTCAGATAAGTGCCTGGGATGCCCAAGTTTGACAATATAAGGGTTGCTTAAGGGAATAGATTTGGAAACAAGAAGTAAGAGCAATGAAGTTCCTTTACCATGACATCAGTTTGTTTATTATTGTTTTTTTCATCCTTGGCTTTGGAATAAAATATGAAGCTATATTTATCTTAAAATCTGATTTACAATCTACGTCACTGAGTTCTATTTCTAGAAGAGTGTATTTTGGGATGAAACATTGTAGATAGAATATGCCTACAGAAAGCTGAGTAACACTTCTCTGATGTGAATATGTATACAGACAGAAAGGTGACATGACAGCAGAATGGATTTATTGCGGATCTGTCCACATTAGAGTTGCAAATCCAGGCCAGCAAATGGTTCTTCTTGCATGAGTGATGATGGAAATTTCAGCTACGTGGATTCCATACGGCATATGAACTGGCAAGTTTTTATGGAATGTTAATCTTGAGGTTGCCTCATGATTGTTCAGCTGCAAGCCCTGCCAAACTTTTATTGGCTATGAAGGCAAGTTTTGGTGGCTCTGAACCTGGGAGAAAGAGATGTCAGCCATACAAATATGTCATCCATGAATTCTCTTAGGCAAATTGCCCTCTTTCAGCCTCAGATTATTGAGAGATTTGCTTGCATACTGTTGGTGATTTGTGCAAGTGTTAAAGTAAAATTGTGTAACGCACAGATGAAGTGCTGCTGACTTATAAAGCACTGATTATGTTACAGGCATGCATTTAGTAATATGACTGGTACTGCATTTGTTAGTGGCAGTTTGCTGTACTGAGTTAACACTGTTTAATTTATGCATGTGTAAATCATCAACAGAATTCTGGCCAATGAATATGAAGCATTTGGAACACTGAAAAAGCTAAATATGATAACTTGATGGGAACAGCACTAAGTAGCAAGCTGTGTGCCTCTTAAACATTATCAAAAGAAAGACAGTAAGGGTATGTTTTTTCAGGGCTGTGGTGTTGTGTTTGTGGGGTCTATAATGGTGTAGTTCTAAGATGGTAAACTTGAGTCTGAAGCTTGCCACCTCAAACTGAAGTGAGGCAACACATAATAGCATGCATTAGAAAAACTTCATTCCTACACGATGCAACAACACATTTTGGATGGTGCTTGTTGCCCACTATAAATATATTTCTTCCTCCGTAAAAGGGAGAGTCCTGACTTTTTTAGGTGCCTCTGCTACCACTACTAACTTAGGAGCTGGTAATAAGAATGATTCTGCATAATGAAAAAGCAAGTCCCTGTCCACTTCCAGTTCAGAGTCCAAGGTGAGGAGGAATGTGGTATGGCAGAGGCTTGCTTTGCATCTGCATTTGCCAGGTGCCTCTGAGCTTCCAACTGGCATAGAAGGAAGCCTGCACATCGTTTCATCACCTTTCAGCTTGAAGATACCTGTTAGTTGCAGCTTTGTGTCTTCATCCAGAAGCACAAAGTGAAAATAAAAAGCTTTTGCTAAACTTTGTAGTAGTAGAGGATCTTTTGTACGTCCCTAGTTGGTGAGAGTGGCAAATATTGTTGAACCAACTGTATACAGGAATCAGCATCTCGGGGGGGGGGGGAGTGCTAGCCTAACCTCCCTGAAATATGTTTTTATGTGGAAAACATATGTGAAATATGTTTTTATCTTTTTCCTCCCAGTCTGAGAAGAATAATATTGCATCATGTACACTCCCACTGATGGTCTAAAGCAAATTAGTATAGCCCTGACACTAGTTAGTGGGAACTAGGTTTATGTATTACAAACCATTAATTATCCTGGAATAAATTGGGACAACATTCTTTAAAATGTGAACAACCTCATATAATACATAGAACTAAAGCAATTGTCAAGCACCATTTCTAGGAGAGTTGTCTGAAGTTTCTCAGTGAAAAGATATCCTGGAGGAGTTTCTTAGTCACTATGATTGTCCCCTCTGAACTGCACCTTCAGAGATACGTTGGTTATGTCATGACTAATGCCCAAATAAATTCTGAGGCCATGTCATAATGTAGTGACACTCCATATATCTAGCCTAAGGATGGTCTTGCAAATAAATTTTCTGCATTTATTAGCTCCTCAAGATTTTCACTAGTTGGACTTACTTACTTATTTTTTTATATTTATATACCACCCCATTAGTTCTCACTTATGCTTCAGAAAGTCAGCTATGACACAGTTATAGCATCAAAGAAAAATGTGTATGAAAGTTGCAGTTTACAAATCTCCCCTGCTTAGTTTACCTAGAAATAATTTTGGTTGTTACAGGTTGATTCGAGTTTCCCAGCCATCCTCATTCTAAGTGTGAAGGCCCAGAAAGCACATCAGAGTTCTTGACAGTTGGAAAGAAACTCCCAAAATCTCTGCAGTGGGCAAGTCCATTGGTTGTCCCAGTTAACACAGAAAGGAGTTCATGAAGTTTGAAAACAACTGAGCTAGATTATTATCAACAGGATATTTTCTTTTAATAACCAGATAGCTTGGTGTTTAACCTGCATGGCAAACCCTACAGATTCTAAAACTAGATTAAATATTGATTCACATCTTTTTTGACCTTGCTTTAGATATGCATTAAATCCTACCATCAAATGATATTCATGGCAGCTAACAGTGTTAACACATAACAACAACAACAACAAGCAGTTGCAGATCTCAGAAATCACACCATCAGAGCTACAAAAATGGCATTATTAGGAACAGCATATGTACTGCGCCGATATTTAACAGATACTTAGGGTTTTGGTTAAAACTTGTACTGTATCTGTTATATAATACCAGTCAATGTTTTTATAATTTTGACTGTGCCTGATGTTTTGGAATAAGAATAAGAATTTCCCTTCATGGACACAGGCCACAGGACAAATTAGGAGGCCGTGGATTACTGCAAATACAGCAGGTAGTAGAGGAGGAAAAAAGAAGAATTGGAAAAACTAACAAAGTACAGAGACCTGGCCATCGAAACATCTCACTTGTGGATGAAACACACTTCAGTGGTCCCTGTACATCGGGGCTTTGGGAACAATATCAAGAAATTTCACACAGTACTATAAGCAGTTGCAGATCTCAGAAATCACACCATCAGAGCTGCAAAAAACCGGCAATATTAGGAACAGCATACATACTGCACTGACATTTAACAGTTATTTAGGTTTTTGGTTAAAACGTGTATCTGTTGTGTAATACCAGTCAATGTTTTTATAATTTTGACTGTGCCTGGAGATTTTGAACAAAACAACAACAACAACAAATTAAAGAATACAAATAGAAATACATTTCTTCGATCCCTGAACATTTCCTTTGTCTTCTCTCGTGTTTTAATGATTGTAATTGAGAACAGTCTTTGGCTTATAGCCATTCATTAGTTAGGACCTGGTGTTGACAAACAGAACAAGTACAGGAAGATCAAGTGGCAAGATAGACCAAGCCTGATCAGACTTCAGTTTCCTGAGCCTTGGTACATCTAGGTGCTATGATAATGAGGCATTCTTGCAGACTGTTCATTGTATCAGGCCTTACATTCTAATAACGATGCTTAGAATTGTCACTGTTAACAGAAGCATTGGGTTCTGTTGAGATGTTCCATCTGTGAATGGAAAGTGAAGTTTGTACTCTGTGAAAGATGCCCCTTTTACAGTGTCCTGCGATGCTCTGCATATTTCAAGCTGACAGCATATATGGTACTGTTAAGTGCTACATGACAAGACACATGCATATTCCATTCAACATGATAAAGGCTGAAGTGAAAGGTAATGGAAACAGTTGTCATCTGTATGCAGATAAATTGTCTGTGACTATCTCCATCGCATTCTATTTTTCAGTGAACAGAAGCATTACTACTCAGCTGAAAACAATAAGGCTAAGGAAAGGTGATATTTGTTCCCAGTTGCCATCTTTTCCTCAGACTTGCCAAAATAGCTGAGACATTTGAACAGCCCTGAATTTGGAAGTGAGGGGAACTGGGGCATGACACATTGTGCAGATAAGAGCTCCAGCAATGCCCATGAATACTAGATTCCTTGCAAGTTTTGTCTGATAGAGATTCACCTCCCTCATCCTGTTAAAGAAACTAATAGCTTTTCAAAAACTTTGGAGGGGGATTTCCTAATTAGACAATTGAGAAAAATACATGGTAAGGATGATGAAGCACCAAGATTAGTAATGGATCGAGTTTATAAGTTGTGCAGCGAGGAAGGATTTTCTTGGACTGGTGATTTGTGGCAGCCTCTGTTTTCTGAGAAAATTGTTCTGCGGTACTCAGTCAAGATGTGAAAGACAGAATTTTACTAATCTAATCTTCTTTTGCTTATTGTTTGGGAGATAATGTAGAATCCTGCCAGAATTCTTGTAACTGAACAAAACAGTATGAAATCATGGTGTATAAAATTTCAGGACAAATGAATTATTTCAATAATTTTATCTTAATAAGGATTTAAAAGGGAATAGAACAAAGAAAGCAGAGGATTTGTGTTATATTTAAATTTTAATTCCCAAACTTAAGATCCTTATCCAGTTTTTGTTATATCCAAGCAATGTATGTCCAGCCCTAGGTAATGACTGAGGATGTGCATTTGCATATTTATTCACACATATCTGTCCATTTGCACATCTGGGAGTGGGTGAGCTCTTGCACTAAAGATTGTAGATCCGTACATGTGCACCATTACACATGTGCATCTGACTGCGCACAGCCAAATTGTTCATGTCGTAAAACAATGGAACCTATTTTGCACATCTGTTTTCCCCTTATAAAGCGCTGTCATCGTTTTTTTGAAAATACTGCTGGGAGGCTAAAAGAAAGGCAAGGCCTAAGAAGTCTGTGGTCATTTGTAAAATTATATGTTTAGTCATTAACTTTGAACCAATAGCATTTGGTATGGAATTGTTTAGCTAGAGACTTCTGTGCAGTACACAGGCTCCATACCACTGGATTTAAGTACACATACACACATACACTCCTTTCTTAACCACAGCAATGCAGTTGAAAGTGCAGTGGGAATGAATTTTCAAGCATTAGCAGACATGGCTAAAAGAATTTTGTCTGCCAGCAACTGCCTCTGGAATCCTCTTTAATAACATTAATGGGGCCAGCTGAAAAGTTTGCCGCAGTTGGGAGTAAGCAAATCTGGAACATTGCAGTATAAGCACAGCATGCAAAAGAATATAAAAATGTCCCCTCCAATATATACCAATCTGATTGGAGCTTACTAAGATATGCAAATTAGCTCCAGTCCTCTGGCTAGATGCATTGCATGAAGTTTCCAATATGGAGCACTTGGAAAATAGTTAAGGATGTTTTAGAGGCAATATAAATCCTTATTCATCTGGCTTGAGGTCTCCCACAGCTGCTAGGGAGGAGCCCTGAGAAAAATACATGGCCCTAGGGAGGACTTTTGCTCATGGGCAGCCCCTCCTTGGACTTCTCTCTCTTGCCGAACTAGGACAAGTAGCCAGGACAGTATGACTACATGAATCTTTATTCCAGGAAAAACAGCTGCTTATGTTAGCTTTCTGGGTCTTAAAAGGCCAGAAGAGGAAGCCCTGCACACTCATGCCTAAAATGTGTGGTCCCCTGAGGATCCTATACCTGGCTTAATACTTAATTTTTAACTTCGTTATAAATGATCTGGAATTAAGGGTGAATAGTGAGGTGGCCAGGATCTTCCCAAACTAGGGGAATATGCATTGAAATTAAAAATGTACTTCAGTTCAAGCAACTGTTTTGTTGTGTACCCCTTTGCTGTGTTTATTTTGGAAAAGTAATTTAGTTACACTGTTACTGCATATAAAATAAAGTAGACATGTCCCTGGCATTGTGGGTGACATTATTGGGGCCTCTAATGTTATTGCCAGAATAGGTGTGGGGACACAGTTGGCATCTACATTTGTAGCAAGGTCTTGTTCCTGTCTCCCCATCCATGCCATATGGCCCACTATGTGCCAATAATTGTTTAAGACAGGCAATGGGTCTGTTTGTAAATGCAGACTGGGTTGTAAATCATTGTGTGTTGAGCGGTTTGGGGAGCTACAAGAGGCTACCAATGTTAACACAGGGTTTTCATAATCCTAGATATTTTTGCACACTTTTTCAGTCTTCTTCCCTCTTTTTTTCTTTTGGGGAAAGAGTGTTGTTGGTCTGTTTTCTTGCCCTTATTTCTCCTTTTCTTTACTGGTTCAACAAAAGCACTACAGACAACTTCTATTCTTTCGGATGTTGAAGGAGTTTTAAGTATAGGTGAGCAAGTAGTGAGTGGCTGATTTGCTTATTGGTTCCAACGTGGTAGAGAAATGAGTTCTACTATGAACGTTTGAATCCATACGAGGAGTGGTACAGGCATGCTTCTATCCCTGCCTTGGGCTCGGATGTTTTGGATTACAGCATTCAAAATTCAGTGTACCTGGAAGGCATCACATTGGAGGAAGCTGTTCTATTCCCTCTCCAGGTTGCGAACTTTAGAACTAGTTCCCTTAGCTGTCTCTGTAATAGCCATTATATCAGCAGCAATTAGCAGGTGAGAATTTCAAGCACCATACCATTAAGAGCATCATCTGATGTTCTCTGAACTACTGTGCCATTATGAACGGCACAAGATAAATCTTGGCTAAGATATTGGCTTGGTTCAGGTAGTCCTTAGATGTTCACCTAGGTAAAAATTTCCTTAAGGGAGTTGTCCTGGTCTAGTGCAGAAACTGAATGTGGGAAGCGTCCAAGCAGACTTGCACTTAGATTATCTCTGATCAGCTGGTTAAAGTTGCTGTTCGTCCATTTTTTTGTTGTGTAGTGTTTGGAACATAATTGAAAGGCCTCTTTCAATCTTGTGTGAGCGTTTAAATGCCTTGTTTATATGCTTCCTGAGGATTAGGCAGCGAACTAAAAACAAATGGTTTACAGGCATACAAATTCTCTTCTATCACTGGGAAAAATAGAAAGTAGCAAATGAATAAGCAAATAAAGAAATCTTTCTATTTTTCTCTACTCTTCTTTCCCCGTATTTCTCCTTTTCTTTACTGGGTTCAACAACACCACTACAGACAACTTTTATTCTTTCAGATGTTAAAGGAGATTTAAGTATAGGTGGGTAAGCACAATTGCTATCTTTCTCCTTTCTCCATCATATCCTTAAATTCTGAACATTTCTTGACACAGTTCACAAACAGCAGTCTTTCATGCATCCCTCATAATACAAGATGAACCGTGCTGGATGACGTACTTAGCACATTTTGCTTACCCGATCATCTGGGTCAGAGTTTTATCGTCAGCTGTATAAAGCATTTAGAACAAGACACTTCCTCCATGGCTCTTTCACTATTTTTAGCTAATCTCCGTGGCTACTCTACAGCTTTGTTCAGCCTAACTCAGCTTAGACTAATAGAGAGAGACAATCAGTGGGGACCTTAATGACTTGTCTGTTGAGCTCTGTCATTCCCTGGCTTCTTATACTTCCAGAATGCTCTCTTCGCTCTTCCCTATTACTCCATATTTCTGTCTTGGAATCTTTGCAAATGAGCTCCCATAGAATGCAGTGTGGCTTACTTTTTAGTAGGCACATGTTGGCTTGCACTGTAATTTAATTGTTTCCCAGTTCATTCACACAATCCTCCATAGAAAAGGGATAAGACTTGGAAAAGTTCCTTCTTTGTGCTACAGCAAAGAATTCGCTAGACATTATGGGCCGTCATCCTAGCAGGGTGATTCTGATAGTTGTAGTCCAAAAAAGTAAAGTTTCCAAGCTCTGCAAAGAGATATCCACCAAGAGAGATATGTCTCCAAAGGGTCTGGAGAGCTTTGCTATTTAGGATAAATATTTGCATTAGAGTCCCAACAGAGAATTATACACTATTTAGCAAACACAGTTTTGCTATTTAATATCACTTCAGAAGCATATCAGTGAAGAAGGAGACATCAACCCTTTCTCTGCTGATTCTGCCCGGAACATGCTTCAGGTTGCCCTCACCCTTACAACCATCCTTTTTCTGATCCCAGAGCCTGGGCCTGGGGAATAGTAACTGTGATAGTGGCGTTTATTTGCAAGGAAGAATTGGCAAGCGTGGAAGGGGTTCAGCACACCTTGCCTGCTGATGCAACTATTTCTCACCCACATTAGGAGGCAAACAGAAGAGTCATATGCTTACCTCGTAATGTGTGGTTCTGCCCTCAGAAGGACTTCTTCTTCTTTTGAACTGGAATGAGTTGCTTTTAGATATCATTGATGTGTTTACACAGAGGTTCCTCTCGACTTGTGCCCTACTATAGTATGCAAGAGAGGAAATGCGCCAAGTCTTGGAATGCTCACCCATGACCTATTTAAATCAGGATGAAAGAATTCCAAACTTTGAATATTTTCACTACATGATTTAAAATTCTCTCTCCCCACCCTTGATCAGTTTGTAATTTGAATATATAACCTACTCTTTTAAAAAAAGACATTTTATTTTAGTTTCTGCCCTGGATTAACTATGCTAACATGAGTATACAAAGAGAAATTCAAAGCCACCTTTATTTTCATATATAAAAACTAATGGCAGAGGCAAAAAAAAAAAAAGTTAAAGGCAGAAATCAACTATCAAAATATGAGTTTCTGAAGAGCCAATCCTAATAGTTTGTGGAGGAACATCTAAGTAAGCCACAATGTCAGTAAAGTGTATCAGCGCCTAGAGAATTCTGCACAGGTTGCATGTGGAACAATAAAAAGCAGCTCTTTAGCAGTATGGTCACCAAGGGTTTTCTTGACATTGGCAGATAGGTCCCAGTGTGCCATTCATAACCTGCAACATATGTGGAGATCTGCAGGTAATAGAATGGACTGATGTTATAATCAGACTCCTCCAGGCCGACAGGACCTTTGATGTTTTTGTATGTGCAAATATGCCAAACTGGGTTGTTTTTCTCGTATTCTCTTGGCTCAGACACTGGATTTCATCCAGATGACCAGATTTTTCACATACACTGTTGCCTGGGATCTACTGAACCATCCAAAAGATAGATATGTACATATGAGTTTGCTTACTAATTTTACAAGTCCCCAGAGAAAATGCCAGATTCTGCTCCCTCTCCTAAATCTGCTTTGTGATATATTTTCATTCACCCCAGGAAAAAAAAAAAAATCCAGAGATTCCCAGAAAGATTCATGGCAACCTGCTTGCTTTATTACTTCTTCTAGTGTAAAAGGATGAGAGAGAAGCAAGGCTCCAGCCACACCAACAATTGTGTCTTTGATAAGAATTCAGAATGTAAAACCTTTCACATCACATCATTTCATTATTGGCAAAAAACATATGTGTTGAAGTTTTGCCTGCAGCATTAGTGGTTAAAAATAATTAGGAATCCTTAATGTTCTCTGCAAATTGCTGCAAGTTCAGAAATTGCCATGGGCGTTGGCTATCATACATCAGTCATATGACATGGCACAGGATAGCAAATGACTTTTAATTTGTGGTAATTAGGGGCTGAAGTCTACACCAATGGAGATATAATTCTTTATTTGGATCCCAGCCATGTATTGCCTTAAGTTATAGAAGTTGTGGTATTTTAAGGAGACGGTGTGAGTTGCTTTCAATTATCTGAGCCTGGGAGAGTGATTTCTATATTCATAACTTCCTGTTCTAAATGAGTGTAGATTTTCTGACCCTCGTGGGACTAAAACTATTTTAGTCAATTTAAGCTTCTCTTATTTCTTCTTTCATTTTTGGTTCTTAGGATACATTTTCTTTCTCCTTATACAGAGTATTTTTGAGACAATTTTAAAAAATCCTATCTGCTATTAATCCAATGGCTTAAATCAAATAATATATCACACTGGAGTAGGTTCATTAAATCAGCAGGGATTTAGTGATTTAACTCCCCTGTAGGATCCATTAATTCAGTGGGCCTACTCTAGTTGCAACTTGCTACTGGATTTCAGCCAATGAGTCATAAGATAGTCTTAACCATCACTTAAAAAGAGTCGTCGGTTTAAACATCTTACATTCTTTTTGCTTCTCATTTTCTTTCATTCTTTAGAGACTGAGAGCATGGTTACTCTAATGAAATAAATCAGGAGATGGGTTGTTTTTGAAATTGATTTAAAGCCAGATGGCAGTCATGTGGTTTTGGGTTGTTGTATGTGTCCTCTTGGGAAAACTTTTGATTTGCTTTTAAATCATGTTATATATTGATGAAGGGGCTTTTAGAATTGGTGCATTTGAAGCTTTGTCTTGCACCCACCCACTGGCTGCCTCATAACCCCTCGCTGCTGCTGCTGCTATGGGTTATTTTTAATCTAGTTTTATTTTTTTATTGCTTGGTATCTGAAATAGTGATACTATGACATAACAGATAGAGAGAGAAAAAATTAAAAGACTGGACTGCAAGCTTCCACTGCAGACCACCACCATCTTGCCAGCAAAATCATTGCACACTGAGAAGAGAAGCTTGGGCTAGGAGGCTGAGGGGTTGTGATTTATGCTCATGTCGTTCACCCTCAGGAAGGGCAGTGCCGATACCATGATGCTGTTCAGCTTACATTCCATCTCCTGGGAAGGATCCACATCCACCTCAGCTGGCCTGCTGGCAGCAGTGGCAGCAGCAGCACCTGCACTCACCACCACTGCCACAGTGGCCAAGAAGTAGCAGCAGCAGCCACCATCTTGGGTATTCTTCAACTCAACTTTGCCTTGAAGGCACAGAGGAGGTGGCTGAGGGGATGGGGAGGAAGATCCATGGTACAGAAGGTGGCCTGTGGTTTTCTGCTTAGTGATGCAACCCAATGGTGTCACAGGCTGAGATCGAGTCCCATCGGGCAAGGTGGAGTACTGTATGTCTCTGCTCGATCTACTGTGTTCAAAAAAGGAGAGAGCTCCCGGCGGATGGCCTCCACTTTAGATTTTAAAAATGCTGCAAATTGGTCAGGTGAAATACTAGTAGGAGGCCTATCACTTAGACCAATTCCGGATAGATCGCGGACTATATGGAAAAGTTCCGCCTGCTGATTTGAAGCTTCGCTTATCCGGACAGCAAAGTAAGCTCGATTGGCAGCCCTCACCCTGGTAAGGTAAAGGTTAGTCACGATCCTGACAGCTTTACGATTATAATCCGTCGGGTTACATCTCCACTTGCACTCCAGCCTTCTCCTACTTTACTTCATAGCTCGCAGCTGCTGGTTAAACCAGGGTGCTGAACGAGCTCTGCAACGGATAGGGTGTTTAGGAGCGATCGTGTCAACAGCCCTGGTAGCGGCGGCAAGCCAGCCATCAACCAGAGCCTCGACAGGAGCACCAGTCAGATCAGCCGTAATCCCTCTCATGGAGTCCTGGAATCCTATAGGATCCAGTAACCTTCGAGGGCGGACCATTAAAATAGGTCCTTGCTCCCTGCGGAGAGGGAGAGCTACTGAGAGGTTGCATTTAATTAGGTGGTGATCTGACCATGACAAGGGGACCAACACAAGGTCGGTCACCATCAGACCACACTCACTTCGCTCAGGGGAGAACACCAGGTCTAATGTGTGACCGCACACGTGGGTGGGGCTGTTAACATGTTGGGACATGTCCAAGGAAGCCATGGTTTCCAAGAACTCAAGAGCTGGACCGGAAACCACCTCCTCCACATGGATGTTGAAATCACCCAAGACCAAAAGCCTCGGAGATTCCAACAGTGCCGCAGAGACGAAGTCCGCCAGCTCTGGTAAGGAAATGGCTGGGTCGCGGGGAGTGTGGTAACCCAGCAAGATCCCAGTATCATCCCTGGCCCCAATCGACACGTGTAGGACCTCAAGACCTGGTGTCTTCACCGTGGAGCGCCTAACAACCTCTAGAGAGTTTTTATAGACAATGGCTACCCCCCCGCCCCTCCAGTCTACCCTGGTGTTGGGCTGCATAACCTGGAGGGCAGGCAAGGGTCAAGGGAACACCCTCTTCCCCACCCATCCAAGTCTCAGTTATGCATGCCAGGTCTGCATCCTCCTCCAGGATAAGGTCTTGGATAATCTGGGATTTGTTGGATACAGACCTGGCGTTCAGCAACACCAGATTTAGAGTGGAGGGATGGCTGGTCTGACTACCTCGAGTCTGACAGTTGGTCACTGTGCCAGAACAGTGAACAGCCTTCAAACATCTGTTCACCATTCTTCTGCAACGAGTAGGAACTGTGCCAACGCCATATCTCCCTCTACCCGTAATCACTCTGATGTTTCGAGGACCCCCGCTGGGGGGGGCAGGCCCTCCACTCCATGTCAATCAAAAAGAAGGGAAAAAAGGAAAAGAGCAGAAAGATTACAAATTAATAAATCAAAAATACAATAATAATCATATTATCAAAATTAATTAAACCATAACATTAAAATAGACATATACTTTTAAATTAATCAATAACTAATTTAAACAATAAAAAAATTTAAAACATAGAAGAAAAGATAAAAATAGAATAAAAGACATTCCACATCCAGGCTCCCCCCCCCCCCCCCCGGTCATACCCAGTAGCAAGTCTCAGTCCTCCCAACAGGCTCGCTGCCAAAGATGATTTAGTCACCGTTAGGCAACAGGGTTGGTAATATGGCCAGCCCTTTCTAGGCAGCAAGCCTAATCCCGCCAGGGAAGGTAATGAAGTCACAAAGGCAGCGGGAGACAAAAGGCACCAGGCACCAAAAGTCTGAACCTCCAAACAAGAGGGAGGCAATGAGGGGGGGGGGCATATTGGCAGATTCAATGTGCCGAACAAAGTGCCAAACCTCAGCTGTCTGGACACCAACCGACCAGCCACGTTTCTCAGGGCCAGCACAGCGCCGACGCCGACGGGTCCTCACCGAAACAACCGTGCCAGTTGTCAAAGCAGCGTCCCCACAGTGGAAGGCTTCCTCCACAGCAGGCTCTGGCCTGTAAGCCTTCTCTCTCCCTGAGCCAGGTGGCTGATGTTGGGAAGGGGGTGAGGCAGCCAGGAGTAGCAGGGCCCAGTTTATTCCTTGGAAAGTGCTATCCTTACCCCAAGACAGCACATTTATTTTGGTGTGGTCGTAAAGTTGAGTGTGGCTATTTATTTTACTACATTTATATGCTTCTTCTTCTCTTAGGAACTGAGTGTAGTTTTCTCATTTTATGGGGCAAATGAGTTTTGGGTTCAGTGGGGATTTAAATCCAGGTCTCTGTCTCCAAGTCCACAGTTTATAATGCTCCATTAACCTTCTTGTTGGATTACCACAGTGTTATTTATACATGGATCTGACTTTGGAGATGGTTCCAAGTGAACAGCATAAGCCCCAAATTCCCAGATAAAGGCCCGGCAATTTCTTTTTTACAGTAGCCTTTTTCACCATCCAGAAATGTTAAACTTCTGTCCACCCTAACTAGCATGGCTAACACCCACAGGGAATAATGGAAGTTGTAGTTAGATATTTCTGGAGGGCATCCGTGTGGTGAAGACTGCATTACATTGTACTGATTTACTATTAAATATTGCTGAGCAGGAAACTTTTCCTACTCCACATCTATACACAGACGCATATAGATATGGGGTAGGAAGCAGGACACTTTGATGCCATGTTGGGATTTTGCAAAGATTTATTTTCATTGTATGAAACAAAAAAAGCACACACTTTGAAAGCACGGTGCTTTCATGTTGTACAAAGTTGGTTATAGAAATGCCAGTTTAAAAAAACCAAGTTGAAAGACACATAGGCATCCCAAGACTTTTTGCTGTTTGAGAAGCAAACATTTCCTGCTCCAGTTTTCCTAATTCAACATGCTTGATGACCAAACTCGTTCAAGTTGTTTTGGCACTGGAGGAAGAAAAGCTCACAAAGCACCTCTCACCATCCTCCACAGTAAAATAACAAATTAAATAACCAGCAGTTTACTGCCTTTTCATAGCACTCTAAATTTGCTGCCTGAGAGGCCCATTCTGCCTAATGGTAGGCATTGTGGCACAAATTAGGTTAGTTTATCCCCCTGAAATGATGCCTTATGTGGATTTTAAAAAATAAAATAAAATTCTACTCTATCCCTCTATCCTGTGCTGAAGCTGGACCTTGAAAATAACTCATAACAAGTAACACTGTTAGCTCTAACATATTATTTTTTGGAGAATGGCCCTACTGTTGTGGTTACTTCTAAAAAGTAACATAATGCCTGGTAAAGTCACTATTTTTGCTTCTATGTGTAATGAGCAAACTTTACTTTTTATTTCTAAAACATGTGGCGGGAGGAATTTGGGGCCATATTTCTATTGTTAAGTGTATTTTGAACCGGGGTGGGAAATGCTCTTTGATCATGCTACATGTTACTCTCTTTAAATTAAGGTCATGATAAGGCACAAGTACCTTCCTGATATTCTTCTTCTTGTTGTTTTTTATGAGCATTTTGAATGTTTGCAAACATGGAAAGAACATCCACCCTTTTGTCAGGGACTTGTGTCTCTGTTCCTTCCAACCAATCAGCAGAAGGGTGCCTGTACTGCAGCCAAAACTGTGCTCACGACCTGGGGTTCAATCCCAGGTAGCCGGCTCAAGGTTGACTCAGCCTTCCAAGGTTGGTAAAATGAGTACCCAGCTTGCTGGGGCGGGGGCAATGTGTAGCCTGCATAATTAACTTGTAAGCCTCCCAGAGAGTGCTTTAAGCGCTATGGGGCGGTATATAAGCAGCACACTTTGCTTTTTGCTTTGCTTCCATTTTTACTACATCCTCTACTCTTCAGTCAGTTGTGCTTAAAAAAAAATTTAAATATTTTCAAAAGGTGTCCCTCCAATTCCTAGCTTTCTATTCAGCCAAATGGAATATGTATTACCAGTGACAATCCTCAGCTCCAGAATGTGCTATGTCAAGCATCTTCTGAAATTTTAGAAATTGAGGAAGGCTGCGGGTTAAACCGCAGAAGCCTCTGTGCTGTAAGATCTATAGATCTGCAGCTGTAAGATCGAATCCACGCGACGGAGTGAGTGCCCGTCGCTTGTCCCAGCTCCCGCCAACCTAGCGGTTCGAAAGCATGCAAATGCAAGTAGATAAATAGGGACCACCTCGGTGGGAAGGTAACAGCGTTCCGTCTAAGTCGCACTGGCCATGTGACCACGGAAGATTGTCTTCGGACAAACGCTGGCTCTATGGCTTGGAAACGGGGATGAGCACCGCCCCCTAGAGTCGAACACGACTGGACAAATTGTCAAGGGGAACCTTTACCTTTACCTTTAATGTCCCCTTAGTAATCGCCTTTGACGTCCTTCTCTTCCGTTTGGATCAATACCCAAGCAAACAAATGTTGCATGCCAATTCCAGCCTAATCTGGGGCTAGAAACAGACATTAGCTAATCCTTAACTAATACAAGCATGTAAGTGCCACAGCAGGAGTTCATTTTACCTGTGAAATAAGCAAATTAGCTTGTTTTGTTTGGTGATTGACCTTTAGGAGTTGAGCAAAGGATTCCTTTGAAGAGTGATTGTCAAACACTTCCTTGTAACATGTTACTTGTAGCTGTAATTCTGGGCTATCTCTAACATATTTCTGGACTGGGACCTCTGGGGAATTAAATATTTTCAAGTATTTTATACCCTAAACAACCACAAACCTATGGGTTAAATTTTGGAAGTTTGCTTTTCTTTTACTGTTTTCATCACAGCATATGCTGGGGGAAGCAGGTGTGTCCTCTTGACATTCTTTGTAAATTGGGTGAAGCTAATTATTGTGTCTGCCAGGTACAGGTAATCCTTGACTTAGTCTTCCCCCCCACCCCCCTTGCTACCTTGCCAGGGAAGGTTAGTCTTTTAAGAACAAGCTCAGTATGAGGCAAACTGTGACTTTAAATCTGCACCCTTTTAAGAAGTTAATCCAGACTTGGAAAAAGTTACTTTTTTGGACCATAACTTTTAGAATCCTTCAGATAGTGTGGAAGCTGTACTGTAGTATGAAAAGTAGTTTTTCCAAGCTGTGGCCTTAACATGTACCAATGAACAATAATATTCCTTTGGGAGGGACTCGGATTCTGAGTATTACCGGTACATGTTTTCTCAAATGAGAAAGATAGAATGGCTGAATTTCTGTTGCTTAGTGTAGTAAGTCACAACTAGAGTGAGATGACTGACCAAATTCCCACTGATTCAGTGGGCCTACTCTAGTTGTGACATACTACACTAAGCAACAGATTTTCAGCTAGCACCTACAGTTTAAGCCTTTGGCTAACAGCAGATGCAAATGGAGCACCCTTCTAACCTTTCCAGCCCCTTATAATTAACTCTTATATAATAAATCAGATTATTATATAATCCAGTTTCCTTTCCTTGTCCTCCAAGGTGACTTGGTGTTGGGGATCTTTCAGATTAGATCTGCCTCAGTACAGAACTAGCTAGAGTGCCAGTGCTGCATACTGTGGACCATCTTTGCAAACATCCACTTCTGTGGTTGTCTGCAGCAGGTGACAGTGGCTTCTAGCAGGTGAGCAGATAAAAGAAGCCTTTACGAACTGCAGGAGAGTTTACTTTCCCCCCTTTCCCAGTCATCAGTGGGTCAGTACAGATAAAATAGCATAGGTACTGTATCCGGGAAAAGGTGGGTTAGTAACATTCTTTGTGACTGTGCTAATTTTAGAAACTTGATTGAAAGGCTGGTATCCATCCTTTTACCACTGCAGATGCATATTTGCAATAATTTGAAGCAAGCAAAGGAACCACTGTATTGTTTGCTCATATAGCATTGTAAGTAGGGCTGGGGGCCCTCCAGATGTTGTTAGGGTACAACTCACATCAGGCCTAGCCAGTATAGCTGGCGGTGGGGAGGTGGGGGTTATGTCTAACAATATATAGAGGGCCACACTTTCCCCATTCTTCCATCAACCTGCTTTCAGTAAGCAGAAAGATATACAAATCAAAAGAAAAAACAACATAGAGACAGCACCCTGTATTTTGTATAAGGGAGTGGCACAGTAATAAGATTGTGTGCATATGTACTTAGGCTTTGTTTCTGTTCTGCACATGTAACAAACCAACTGAGCAAACAATTTCTATGGGTCCTTTCCCACCTATCTCTGAAAGGACATTTATTTCATACATCTTGTGCTGCTGCTTTTTTTTGTCTGTTTGTATGAACAAAACGTTTCGGGATTTTAAAATTCATTCACATGCTATTTGTGTCTGTTCAGAACTCAAGGAAAACCAATACTGTTGTGGCAGTCAAATGGTCTGTGATTAATTCGGTGTCCGCCAGCATGCTGATCAATAGGGAGAGTTGCTGCCTAATCATTGTTTGGTGATTTACTATCCCACCTTCTTATATTTCAAGAACTACAATAACAGTAAAAGTCATTGGAGCTCATATTTGTCTCTTTGGGGGCAGTGAGGGTGAATATTTCTATCTGAAGAAGTTGAAGGCACTGTTTCCTTTTCAGAGATATGAATGTAAATTATCTAGTCACTGATAAAATGGATTATGTCCTAACAGTTTATTTTAGCAGGTAAAATATGCTTATAGTTCTTCCACTGAATGCTGTCTCTGATGCTGTGTGGAATATAAAAATACTGTATTATGACAGGTAGTTGCCAACAGCTGTGTCTCTCAAACCCCACAAGCAAAGTACGAAGGTAATAGCTCTCCCGTACTATTTGCTCCACTCAGACTGGGACTCAGGGTGTGTCTCTTCTCTGTGCTAGGTTTATGCAAAAGCTTAATGACAGATTTCTAGTTCTGTGGCATTAGGTTTATCGGAGGCATAAGATCCTGTTGAACCATTCTCCAATCTGTGTGCCAGGTACCATTTTCCAGAGATACTCTCTGCTGGAGGGTTTGCATCTCCTGTCTTGTGTTGTGCTTCTGGGGGTCATATGGATTCTTGTAAGGATCATGTTCCAAAAAAGAGCCAAGAGGCAAGTTTTAAAAAGCATACACTATACTAATGAAGTGTACTCAGGCAGCAAGTAAGCATTAAAGAGAACTCTTCACTATTCATTAATGGAGATGGGCACGAACCTCGGTTTGGAGGTTTGTGCCGGTTCATACGCATGGCACCACAGGTGCCTTGCATTCTCTTCCCTCACCTCCCCCAACCAATAACCCAGTCATCAGCTGGTGTGCCCTCTCCTCCTCCTCCTCCTCCTCCTCCTCCTCTTTAGCTCTTTGACCAGTCCCTGGCAGGACCATAGATTTTCCTGTCCTACCTCCTTGTCTGAGTGGGCGATCAGCCAAGGAGGCGGGGCAGGGAAAACTGTTCGAACAGCCAAAGAGGAGGAGGAGAGGAGTGTGCACTGGGTGTTGAGTGGGGGATCCAGCTGTGGAGGCGGGGGAAGGGAACATGCAGCACCTGTGGTGCCATGCATATGAACCAGCACGAACCTCCAAACAGAGGTTTGTGCCCATCTGTACTCATTAACAACCTGTAGAGATAGTTAGGAGTGGGGTACTGTACTCATCACTGTTTGTGTTACAGCATGTACAGATAAAGATGTTAGATTATATCATGACATAGCACAGATGTTAGATTATATCATGACATATGTGTCAGTGTTTGCATCATAAGTAATTGATGCTGTTTTGGGAAATGCAACAGAAATAGCATGAGGACCAAGTACTGTATGAAAAAACTTTATGACAGCTGTGATATTTTGGGACATGGTGCTAGAAAGCTGGTTTGATAATGTGCTCAGAAGTCATTGGATATACACTGTGTCTTTCAATCTCTTGCTAGGAAGGAAATCTTTTTTGAAGAGGAAGAATTCAGTTTTCAAAGAAAAAGTGGGTGGAGCTCACTTTACAAAACCTTCCATTAACATTTTATCCCACAGCCAAGCCAGTGAAATAGCTCAGCTATTTTCAAGGTAAGTCAGAAAATTAAGGAGTGGTTTTACCATTTCTACTTCTCACCCCACATGGCTGAGCATGGATTTAGCCCATGTTTCCTGAGTTATAGTCCATCCACTGTTTCCACTATACGGCAGTGGCTTTCTCTTTTCAGGTAATCCATCTTTATGTAGACAGTTTTCATATGCCACTCAAATGCCTCTGAAGTTGATGAAGGCTTCTGATTAACAGTGCATTCATTTAATACAAGAGATGAGCATGTTCCAATGAAAACATGGAGCTGTTTGTTTAGTTAGTTAGTTATGTGCTGTCAAGTCAGAACCAACTTATAGTGACCTTAATAGGAATTTCAAGTTGAGTAAGATATTTAAGAAGTAGTTTTACCAGTTCCACTCCCTCACTGAGTTTCCATGATCAAGTTGGTATTCAAACCCTGGTTTCCAGAATCCTAGTTCCTCACTCTCTCTACTACACCACACTGTGTATTCAGTTAGCAGAGTACATATGGAATATGATTGGATCCACATGAAGGCAGGGCTCTTCTTATCCTCTAATAATTGTACAGTTGATGAAATTTTGAAAGATGCCGCTTATTGTTCATGGTTAGGGAAAGCTACATGCCCTAAAATTTCCTGATCTATATTCCCCCATCCCATCTCATTACATTATGCATATATAATCAATGCTGTCTCCAAGGTCTTGCAGGGCCTCTTGGACCAGGTACACCCCTTAATTTCCTTAATCTCTGCTCTGCAAACCAAAAATTCTTTCATTCAGCCTCTTGCTCCTTTATGGCCAGAGCATGGAAAAAATCCTTCTTTGGACTGCAGCGCTCAGAGTCTCCCAGCCCCTGGGGGATTCTGGGAGTTGTAATAAAAAAAAGGAAACTTTTCTCAGCTCTGCTCATGTACTGGACTTTATGCAGCAGTCAGTACTTGAAGATGTATAGGGAGGACCCAGCCTCTTTGCCCGAGCCAGTGCCAGCAATGGAGTTACTGGGCTCAAAAGTCAGTCTAAACGTAACATTCAATAGTCCTTGGAACACAAGTCTTCTGAACACCCTGGGCTAGACTCCTTATGGAGAATCAGTATTGATTCAATGAATGCTGGTGTAAAATCAGTGTACTGCTGGGGTCTCTGAGTATTTAACTAGGACCAGCCAAATCAACTAGTGTCCTTCCTTCCTTCCTTCCTTCCTTCCTTCCTTCCTTCCTTCCTTCCTTCCTTCCGCTAAAAAATAAAAATATTGCTTCTATCCCTTTCTCATATCCACAACATAAGAAGAGTACATTAAATGATCAAGAGTTGGAACAGGATACGGAAGTCCAATGGTTTTGTTTAAGTTAAGCTGTTTGTGTGTTACATGTCATCAAGTAGATTCTAACTTATGGTGAACATGATAAGGTTTTCAAGGTATGTGAGATATTTAAGGAGATTTTACCATTTCCACCCCCTACCCAGTGAGTTTCCATCTCCAAATAGGGATTTGAACTCAAGTCTCCTGAGTCCTAACTTGAGCTCTATCCACTGCACCACAGAGGCTGTCATGAAACTTTGTTTATTTAACATGAACTAAATTAGTTTGTTAATTTGGACTAAATACTGTACTTATTGCAGATTCATTTGACACTGAAATTGATTCAAATCCATAGTTCACCAACAAACCTTAAAAAGAATATTTGAGCTGCCAAATTGCCTTTGCAAAATGGCCGTCCATTTCCCCTCTCTGGGTCACTGACATACCTGGTTTGATGGAATTCTGTCACCCCAAGCAAACACTGGCTTGCTTCTGCATGGTTGTTTCAGTTCTTCATTTGCTTTTACAGCATTAGTGAGGCAGAGAGACAATGAGTCTGATCAATACAAGGTCCCATTGGGAGCCCCCATGTAAGCTTCTCAGAGTGTTCAAAAGTGAGTGCAGGACAGAGGTATGAGGCATAGATTTTAAACAGCAAAATAGCTTTGTTCTTTTTCTTCTGGAGGGCTAGCTTTAGCAGACATCAAAAGTTAGGTGTGAAGAGTTACTATTTTTCTGCAGGTTCATTCAATAAATGGGAGTTCCATGATATCTTTGAAGGGAACGACTTCATCTATAAAACATACATTTCCATTTGCTCTGTGCTTTGAATCTGGAAGCTGTGGCAGATTTTGCTGAAGCGCTGTCTAGAACTATTCACTTAGTGTTACATAAAATGAGGTCTCAAGGTTCTGTTTGCCAAGGTTTGTTACTACAAAGACTTTTCTGTGTTTTATCACAAATGCACATTTGGCAAACATCAATTGAAATAGCTGCTGTTGTAAGAACAAATGTCCTGTAGGATGTATTTATTTATTAGATAAAGCCAGAACAGTATCTCTAAAGGATTTATTTAATTTTAAAAAAATGATGACTCTCAGAGGACCACTCTGATTTTCTGCAGGGAAAAATACTGCAGCTCTCTCTGTACTGTGTGTTTCAGTTCCTGCCACACAGAGACACAGCAGACACAGGCTTTCTGTTTCTTTAAAAAAATATTTGTTAGCTCTTTTAGAGGAATAAAAGGAAGAAAGACATTTTCTGGCTCAAATGATGAATATTTTGAAAACTTGCAGATATCATCTTAAAAACACCATCACTAGGCTGAGGCTTAATTCTGACACCAAACCATGTTTTACACTGTCCACAGTTCAGAATCCAGACTTTTGGACCTTGTAGGAAAACAAACATTTACATAATTCATATTAATTTCTTTAGAAGCCTGAGAAGTAGTTTGCAGACACTGGTTTTTAAAAAGGTTGTTGATCATCGCCTAAACATGGAACAGAGCTAGAGTTTTAATGAAGAAGTCTTCTGGGCTGGTTGTAATCCCTCCAACCCCTAGTAGCCTTTCTTGGGCTAAATGTGAGCTTGTGGTACCTATGAATAAAGGGAGATTTTCTTTTGGGAGACTTCATACTACGCTAGTACAGTATCCCAGTGAGAGAAAGTGGATTTGTTCTTTCTTGCTGGCCATGCCTCCCGGTCACTTTTCCTGGCAGCCACATCAAACAGACACCCTCTGCATGTGTCATGACAAGCATAACCGTGAGACAGGGAACATTTAGACCTCCAAAAATGTTGGGTGGTGATTCTCACAATTCTTTAACATTTACCTTGCTGAGTGGGCATTATGAGAATTTGTTCCTCACCCTTGGTCTAACCCTTGCTATCAATTGCTGAAGGCTGCACTTCACCTCCTGTATGCCATGCTCCTTTACTATATGGCAGGGCAGTGTGTGGGCCCTCCAGATTTTGAGTACATCTCACCAGTGTTCTTCAGTGGTGAGGAATGATGAGAGTTGCCATCCAGGAATGTCTCGAGGGCTATATGTTCTCTTCCCCCTCTCCCCACCCAGTACAGTTAACCTAGTTTAAAAGCTCTGAGGATGATTGTTTTTCTGCTTAGTCTTTAATATGCCACAACGTTTGTCTTTCTTGTTTTTTGTTTTGTTTTTTGTCTGATTGCATTGCATGGTGCCTTAATGTAGGTGCTCATGCATTGATGGGAGAGACGTTGCAGAAGCATCCACTGTCCGTGATCACCTCTACCCCAACTCTGAAATACTAATGTCTAGAGACCCCAAGTTGGGAGCTGACTGCTGATGAATAGCTGGCCTATTCATCTGCACCAAAATTTAGATTTTCTTTGAGGGTGAGCAGGAACATAATAGGAGCTGTGGTTTGTCACAGACAAATATGACAAAACAGAGACTTTCCTTGGTAAATTGGGACAGCTGGCACATATTTATCATGGCATGCATGGCACAGCCCTGAATTCCTTAGCATGATTTTGCATTATCCTTTTGTATCAACACAATAATCATTTTCTTCTTTTAAAAAACTCTTTGAATTGTAGTGGTTCAGAGAGAGTATTTAAAAGCAGATACTTCTCTCAAACAAATATGTCAATGTTTCTCAGAAGGAAAAAAAAGTAATTGACTGCTTTTCAAGTCTGGAGTTTGTTTGATCTGTCTCAGTTGTTTTTGCTATCACTTGTCGTGCTTTGAAATTATAGCAAAAGAGAAAAGCAGACCACAGGGGTCCTCTCATCCCTTGATGTATTTGTATCTCTTTTATAATAACAAGAGTCATTTGTTTTAACAGAGGGGGATTAGTTAATGAACTGTAATGCAAAACCCAATTAGGCATGTGCCTACAATTACTTTAAAAATGCCTTGTGATCTTATTTCAAGCCATTTTGCAGATAAATGACCAAGGCAGCAGTCCTAGCCATGCTTACAGAGGAACAAGGCACACTGAAATCAGAGGGACTGCCTTCTGAATGAACATGCATTGGGTCAGCGCTTTGCATGAAGAATACACTTGAGATGTTAACTGGTGTTGCCACATTTGAACTGGTAAATTTATTGATAGACTCATCACTTGCACAGGCTTGGGTCCAGACATAATCTGAACAGACCCACTGAATAAATAGTCATGTCTATGTTAAATTCTGTTGCTTTCACTGCATCTACTCTATGTATGATTAAGTCTGGATCCAACCCTAAACCAATGGACAGGCTGAGTAGGGTATCTTGGAGATCATTATAACCACAGTGCAACCATGAGTGATGTATATATGTGCACCTCTGCTCAGAAGAAGTCCACATTTCTTGTTCAAGAACATGTGCACAGCTCTACTGGATATTTTTTTGCATGTCCACTCAAAACTGCAAGTTAGAATGCTGCTTTCAAAAAGTTATTAATTACTCATTACTTTTTTAAAGAAAGGAACGGTGGAAAAAAGAAGAAAGCCTGCTCCTAGTAAGTTTCATTCAGTTCTTTTAATTACTGTAAAAACAATATAAAGTAGTGCCCCCAAATCTCCAAAATAACCACCCCAAAACCAGTGTTTAAGAATAATAAGCACACATTGCTCATTACACCAAAAAAGTAATGAAGTTACCATCCATCATATTATTTTTTTCAGAATCCTATTGAGATTTTACTCTGGAGTAAATGAAATTGTGTAAATTGTGACAGCGGATTGCTCTTAATTAATGAGGCAATGGTTGAGTTCTTATATATGTACCAGGCCCACAAATGATACCTTGTTAATTAATTGCAATTCACTATCATGACGTGCACAGTCTCACTTTGGAATAAAATCACAGTAGGGTTTTGCTGATGCCACTATCAAAAAAGTAATATGTTACAAGTAATGTTTTTATTTGTGTCGAATTCCGTCCAGTCTCTGTTTAGAAGTATGTTTCACTTTCAATCAATCTTATTTAATGGTAATTGGGTATTATATTACAGTTCTAATAGTATAATTGAAATTAATTTCAATGTTAATGTTTAGACTTGGAAAACAAGTCAATAAAAACAGTTGTTTTCAGTCCTTTATTTGTGTTACCCAGCAATTTCAAATTATGGATTGGGGTTTATGAGTTAAATCTATAATGAAGGTGTTACTGGATTTGTTCATCAACCAGAGGTCTTTACAGTCTTATGGATATATGAGTTGCACATATCTTTAAATACAATTCATATGGACAGAACATACATCACAGCAGATCACTGATCACTGATCTTAAAACTATAAAATATCTCCATAGCAACCGATGTAGTTACACATTTCAGTAATTAACTAGGGAGCAGTTGCTTTGTGACTACACTATATTGACAGAAGTCATATTGACTAATTCCACCGAAGGGGCATATAGATAATTTGTGATCTGCCATCAACATGACATGTACTTTTCCATTTACATTACGGCAAGACCGATGTCATTTCCTCAACCAATTTGGGACTTTTAAAATCATGGGCTTGGGAGAAATCCTGAGAACAGAAAACAAAATTACAATAATATGTGTTGATTTGAAATGCATTTTAAAAGTCTATAAACTAGTAACAGGTGTTTGCAAGCAACACAGATAGTCATGTGATTGCTGCGTGTGACCTACAAATTATATTTTTCCAACTCCTCCTGCTCTTATGTTTGAGACCCTCACTAAATCTCCCTGTGTTTGGACAGGATGTTTGCTGTGAACAAACAGTACTTGTTTAAACCAAAGCATCTGGAAGTTTCACATGCATGCTTGGTCATGCTGGTTTAAATACTTAAATGGGCACACCAATTTTTTGTGCATGCACGTCTCCCCCAATTTCTTAGACAAAGCCACATTTCTGTGTAGCAAAACAGTCTTCATGAGTCTATGGACCTATTCAGGCATTCACTTGAATATGTTTAGGCTAAATGAGTGATGAGGATGTGAGCATGCACCTAAGTTTCACCCTTGAAGTGTCACAGACCTTTGTGTGTTGAGTGCAAAGGTCGGATACAGTCTCTAAAATCATAGTTAGCTGAATGTAGTTATAGATTGCTAGTGACTGGAAACCCTGATAAGGCCAGGTCTTTGATCATCAGGGCTCTGTGAACACATTCAGTCAAACCTAATTCTAGAGATTTCTTTGCACATTTGCATCTCTTATGTTGTTGGATGCCTTGGGGCTTTTGGGTTCACGACTTATACCCACACCCATATACACATCACCATTTAACTCTGCGCTGAGGCTTATACACACATACACAACCACACAGACACATGCACCCCTACACATGGTTTGAGCCTGACATCTGGTCTGAAGCTTCAGTTGGCCATAAGTTCCTATATGGATGAATTAAACATGATTGCAACAATATCCTATGACTACATATGTATATTTATGTGGTAGTCCTGTAGAATTTGAAAAGTTGCATTTAAGAAGAATGGATATAATGGTATTCCTTAAGCTATCCCATAACTGATATAATGATAAGCTGAAGCCATCCCATAACCATGTTAGGATGAGATCCAGAGCATCATTCTGCCACTCGTGCTTCAGAAGTCTTTGAATTCATAAAGGTAAAAGCGTTACTATACAATTTCCCTCCACTGCCACTTTTGGACAAGATTGTTTCCTGAAGGATTTTCGTCAAAGTTTTGATCTGTGTCATTGGAAAAGACTTGAGCATGAAGATATTTAACTGTCTCCAGTGACATTGCACTAAATTTTTCAAGCTTACATAACTCTCCTCGCCTCACTTCATTTAGTACTGTCTCAGTGTGTAGTCCCTCCTATCCAGACCCCGTATATTACTTTAATTACAGGAGTGGAGAAGTTTTAATAGAAATCTCTCCAGTGGTCTTTTTTTTGACATAATACAAATAATAGGAAACAGATTTGAATGGAAAGTATTACTTAATAATCTCTCTCACTCTCAGGCCCGGAGAGTAAATGCCAAATCTCAGCTCAAAGCCAAGCTGTACATCTGTTACATAGCCCCGTGATACTAAGACTTTGAATAGAAACCTTGAGACATACAGTTCTAGTAGTGCCAGTTGTTGCAGCTGAAAGTTCAACCAGTCTACTAGGAGGAAATTTTCAGTGTTTTATACAACAAAGAGTAATTAATTGTAGTGTAGGATGGCTCATAACTGCAAGCTCAGTAGGAAGTAGTTTGCCATACTGTCATGAAGTCTTTCTACATACTGCACTTGTACTTTTAAGGTTCTTTTTGTGCTTCTTGCATGCAAGGTGTTTGAAAATACATATATCATACAGACACACTTAATCAAGGTTGGCTGCAGCTCTCTTAGCAATCTATTTGGGCAGTGTGAGCTGTGGAATGGCCCTTATCCTCTGCAGTGCTGAGTCTTCTACATGGCAGTGCAAAGCACACCCTAATGTGGTGCCTCTGGGATTATGCTCAGAAGCACCATGTTATTCAATTCTAAGTATATATCTTTTGCATCTGACTGGTCGGTAGATGTCAGGCTTAAAAAAAGATAAGTAGTTCCAACATGCTTGTAACGGTTAATAACTACGTATAACCTTTATTTGTGCAGTCTCTTTGTTGGATGATGTCGATACAATGCAATATGTCTATATCAGGGAAAAACAAACCTTGCTCTTCAAATCGTGGTTTTAAAATACAGAAAACTCATCACACATAGATATTCTCAATCTCTTGTTTTTGTTTCTGAAGGCAAGTGTTAAGTTGGCAGCCTTCCGTCTTTAGTTTGGCAGCTGTAAGTTTTTGGTTTTTGGGATTTCAGATAATTTTTTCTTCAGCACTTCAGTGAAAAACTACTCAGGCATTGTGATTGCTTTATCATCATTTTATCAGGCCAATAAATAGTAGATTGGCAGTTTCTTCATTAATCAAGAGTATTTCCTGATGTGATACTGAAATAACAAATCACTTAGATGCTAGATGTTCATTTGGGTCACTATTCCAGAATGAACGTACCATTAAGCAGAGTGGGGCAGATGGTAAATACACTGCTTCAGGGTATCATGAGAAGGGGAACGAATTGTTGCTTTTAAATTTTATAACTATGTTTTGTGAAGGAAGGAGAGAAGGACTTGTGAATTTTCTGTCTCAGGTGCCGAAATAACTTGCCTTGCTTTGATTTGCACCATTGTTTGAGAAGGAAGCACCTTTTGTTGTATCACCTCAGCCAGCAGAAGGATTTGAGGCCTCCATTAAATATTATAGTCTTGGATACAATTCTGAAAATGCATCATTTTTGTGTTAAACAAAGTAAAATTCATTGAGTCAATAAAACAATATCTTATATTAGGATCAGCTAGTGTTTGCAGTCAGGTAGTATGTGAATAGTCTGCTCATATAGAAATTTTTGAATTATTTTTTCCAACACAAAGAGGGCACAGAGATTTAATCTCTGGGGAATGAAAGTCTTTTGGGCATTATCGAAGGAGTTAGATGCATTTGTTTAGTACCTGGTCTGAAGAATTTCTTTTTACCCATGATCTCTTAGTTCCTACCTCTTTCTGTTCTTTTTTAATATCTTTCTTCCTTCTTTTCCTCCCTTTGTCTCACAGAATCATAGAACTGTAGAGCTGGAAGGGACCTGAAGGGACACCAAGTCCAGCTCCCTGCAGAAGCAGAAAATCTACCACTAAAGCAACCCTGTGGGTGACCATCCACCTCTGCTTAAAAAAGCTCCAGTGGAGAAAAATCCACCATTTCTTGAGGCAGTCTGTTCCACAGTCAAGCAGCTGTTACTGTCAGGACATTCCTCCTAATATTTAGTCAAAATCACTTCTCTTGTAATTTGGATGCATTACTTAGAGTCCTACCCTCCAGGGTAGGAGAAAACAAGCTTGCTCTATCTTCCACATGACAGTTATTTGAATAACTGTCAAATATTTGAAAACGGCTTTCATGTTGCTCATCAGTCTTCTCTTCACTAGGCTAAATATGTCCTGTTCCCTCAACTGTTCATCATAAGGCTTGGTTTCCAGACCTTTTATCATCCTGGTTGCCCTCCTCTGAACACGAAGTAACTTCTCAATTTCTATCTTAAACTGGCGAGGCAAGAGCTGGACACAATATTCCAGATAAAGTCTGTCCTAAGTAGAGTAATGTGGCATTATTACTTCCCTTGATCTAGACACTGTGCATCAATTGATGCATCCTAGTATAGCATTGGCTCCTTTTTTAAACTGTTGACTTGTGTTTAGCTTGTGATCTACAAAGATGCCTAGATTTTTTCACAAGTACTACTGCTAAGCTAGCTGTTTCCCATCCTATATTTGTACATCTCATTTTCCCCACCTAATTGCAGAACTTTACACTTGTTTTCTCCTTGTCAGAATTTAGACTGTTAAGGTCTGTGGGGCAGGAATCTTTGTTATCTATTGAAATCCGTAAGTGACCCTGTACTGCTCTTCAGTTGTCAGTAATACAGCGCCATATCCATTTCATTTCCCTAAAATGAACTTGCGAACGAGATCAGTACTAGAATCTAGTTCATAGGATCACCTTTGAATAGCTTTGCAGGGTTACCTACTCTTATAAAACCCTTTCCCAGCTGTGTACCTATGAACACTTTCATGTGCTCTCTTGTAGGTATAGAAAATTACCTGAAAATTAGTTACAAAATAATTATCCTGTTACTGGGTTGAGAAAATTATTTTCCCAGTCAGAAAAATATATACTTACAGTCTCTTAAACTTCTGATAAAGTATCAGTCTACAGGAAACTGAAAACCTAAAAAGCTCTGTAAGACTTCCTCTGTATCACAGCCTACTAATGTCCACCTTGAAATACAATTTGGGGGTTGTGTTGCAGGTTTTAAAATTCTTTAGATATGTGTGTGGTGGGGTAAATATGGGTATGTGGGTATAGTGTGTGGAGGGAGAGAGAGAAAAGGTGATTCCTCTGTCATTTTGGGTTCTGTTTAATGTTTGAGGTTACTTGGGAAATAATGAGAAATATATATCATGGCCACAGAACAATGTGCTGGCCTATAATTTAGATGTTAGAGATTGACAAGGAGTTTTGGTTATGAATCCCTAACTATAACATGTAAAAGAGCTGTACCCCAAGAAAATATAAGCTGCAGAAAGAAAATTCATGGACGGCCATACATTTCTGAACTCTAATGCCCTAAGCACAGAATTTGTGATTTAGTGCCAGTCCATTATCTTATTCTGAAGCAAGTGGGATTGTACATTTCTAACACTCTATTAGAGTTCAAGATAGTAGTTTTTCTTTTTATTTACTGTTGCATTTATTTCCAGCCTTCTCCACTTTTAATGGCCCCAAGGCAGTTTACAGAACACCCCTATTAGTATGACTATAGCAATAGCAAACAATATCATCAAAAAGATCCTTAAAATAAAATGCCGAGCTAATCTGCTCCTTTCCAGATTCTTCAAAAGCTAGCCGAAATAACAAGGGACAGCTTTCACCAGCCTGCTGAACTGGCCATATGTTCTACTTTACAGCTAAGGACTCTGTGTTAAAGGACTGTCAGGGCACAGTCCTCTGTTTGAAAGGCTCTTCAGTGGAAATCAACTAAGGACAAAGAACCATAAGAAGGGAGCACAGAGACCTCAAAATTGGCTGTCAGTGATTAGTGCTTGAATGGAAGACAGAGCAGGTGTTCGGGTTCCTTGGTCAAAGTCTCTTCTATTATGGCAGCTCCCACTGAAATGTTGGTGGGATGCCCACTTGCAGTCGTAAGCTATGTATTGCATTTCAATTGTATTACACCTGTATTTAAAATATCTCATTATTTCTGAATTTCATTGCTACATTGGTATATGCTAAAATATATCCATTTAAACACAAATCTGTGTTCCATTTTGAACTCTTTGTGAGTTGGTGCAAAGGTGGCCACTAGAGATGGGCATGAACCAGCAAAATCGTGGTTTCTCTTGGTTCATAGTTCGTCAAAGTCCATGAACCACAAACTTACGGGTTTTTTGCCCAACAAACCAACTACTCAAAAATCACTAAAAATGTGTTGATTTGTATTCATTGGGGTTGTCACGTTCGATGAACATGGATCGATAAATTAGCAGCAAATTAGTGATTTTTGATTAATTTTCCAATTCGTTTTTTGCTTTGTGCCCATCTCTAGTGGCCACCCTTGATTGAATCAGGCAGCCTCCTCAGAGGCAAAAGGTGGTGTTGGTACCAAGGAGACCTCTGACCTTGCTGCTTTCCAGTCTCCTGGAAGTTGAAGGGGAGATTACAGTATGCAGAGCTGTGAAAGTGTTAAAAGTAAAAAACAATATTGTGAAACAAATAAGCAAATCCCTGTTAATTCTAGAATAATATAGTCAAGAATTAAAGGATCAGTAGGTTGCTGCATTAGTAATTGGTTTGGGACTTCTGTGAGTTGGCACTTGTGGGATGTCATTTTCTACTAGCAGCAATGTGCAAAAGTTTGAGAAGCTAGATTGAGTTGGTGGTGCAATGGTGCTAGCAGCATATGTTGCCAGAGAAGTATGAGACTTTCTCTCTGTCCTTCTCAGATTTTCCTGTGGAGAACAACATCTGGTGCTGTAGGCCTACTGGTTTTTATCTGCTTGCCAGGCTTTACAATTACTTCTGCTAGTTCCGTGATTAAATGACTCCATCACCCAGCAGAACACGGTTTGGAACGGATACTTTGGGGACCACAGGACCCAGTGGCCCTGTTAGCTGAGGAATTCTGGAAGTTGTAGTCCTCTAGATGGAAAATAAGCATCTTCTTTATTACCTGTATCCTTCCTAGTCAATGGATATCAAAATGGGGAGCGTCTAATGGGGAAGTTTTATTTCTTTTTGTTAAGTAGTAAATGATGTATAATTGCTCTTGAAGGAGTTCTCAGAATCAAAAGCTCTAAATCCCATGGCACAGAAAGCTGTTGTTTTGGGAGTTGCTTTGAGAGGTGGAGAATTAATTGCATCATTCTTTTAGTACTGGCCACTGAAACTGTAGAGAAGAAATGGTTGTAAATTAAAACAGCAACGAAACACTATAAGGGTTCCAAACAAATCAGTCAACCGAAATACTTTCCAGAGCTGCTGTGCTGTATAAGATAAAATGTTATTTGCAGAATATGTCTCTATAAAACCTATATCATGTTTTATAACACAAACTCTAGACTTATAAACATAGCTAACCGAGTACTATTTGGTGTTTTCAGTGGCTTGTTGTAATGAAATTAATGAATGTTATCATGGTTCAAGGTAGTTAAGTCACTGAATTTTATCATGGTTTGAGGAAGCGCCAATTAGACAGCAAGGATGTAATGTATATTCACAGTTTTTCTTGTCCGTAGAAAAAAAAGTGTGCCTTATCTTGACACATTCCCTGCCCCCCCCCCCCCCCCGTAAACAACTGCAAGATATTTTGCTCTTGCATAACAGACCAGGGTTGCTTGCTTTAATTGTTTTGGGCAGCAGCATTAGGGGCAAAAACAGGGGAAAACCCCCTCAACGTCTGCGTATAAAAACCACTGTGTTTTACATTTGGAAAAAAGTTCTGCAAATTTTCAACAAAAGTTCTAAAATGTGGAAAATGCACATACTGTCTCCTCACATCACCTGGGAGGGAGAAAAGTTTTGCAATCTTTTTTCTCTCACATGCAAAAACAAAATATGCAAAGACGACATTCCTACTAGAGAATATGCTTTGATATCTGTGCTCCAGCCAAAGATGCATTTAATTTTGTAAAACAGCACCAGCTTCCATTACATGTCTTTGGCATTATGATTTAATCCCAAGTAGTGTCCTCTTCAAAATGAAGGCCTTCTGGAGGTAATAAAGCACCTGCATGAGAACTTGTAGCACTTGGAGCTATGGGTGGTACAACAGAGAAAAGTATTATAAGAAAATGTGTGGGCAGATTAAAAGGGGATTCAAGGAGTAGAAGAAAACATTAAGATTAAAAAAAAAGAACAATGGGAAGCATTGCTTTAATGCATTCCTTTAAGTCTGTAACCTTGGGAAATTATTTCTATTAGCAAAAGATTTCTACCATTGATTTTACAGGAGGAGGGACTTTCCTGTCTGCAAAAGGGTATTGCAGCAGAACTGCTCTTGTGTAATAGAACTGCTGGATAGCTCAGTGGTTTAGGTATCTGACAATGGAGCCAGAGGCTGGGAGTTTAGATTCCCCATTTTGCCTCTTTGACAAGGGCTGGACTCAGTGATCCATAGGGGCCCTTCCAGCTCTGCAGTTCTAAGATGATGATAAATGCGTCTAAGGAAAGTGGCCTGTCTCTGAGAGCTTAAAGAGCTCTTGATTAAGGCATTTCAATAATATACCTAGCTTCCAGATAGCATAATAATTTTCATCTAGGAAATTCGTGCTACCAAATATTTGCTGTAACACACCATGTCATTCAGATTCTGTACAATTGCCAGGATGGAAACATGTAATGCCACGGTTCCCAAAGGGTTCCTAAGAGCAAAAAGGGATCCTCAAAGAGCCTCAGAACCTGAAAGTGTGTGTGTGTGTGGGGGGGAATAAGTCATCTAGTTTGTGTGGCATAATTTTATGCCAACAGGATTTCAGCCATTATGTATAAGCCCTTACTCTCTCTAATTTATAATGGATGGTGTGCTCTATTGTCATAGTGTCATCATAGAATGGTGAATCTGCCCTGAAATCCCACCCCTATCCCCAACTTTAGTGGATGTCCTGGGGTTCTAGTATGAAAGAAGCAGAAAAGCTTCTCCCTATAGCTTCTCTCCATGCATCATTTTGGACATTTCCACCAGTCTCCCCTTATGGCAATCTTTCATCATAGGAGAGCTGCTTCAGTCCCTTTTGATTCCCCCTTTCTGTGCCTTTTCCAGTTCTACAATATCCTTCTTTTGTTGTGACCAGATTTCCGGATGTGGATTTGCACTCTAGATTTGTAGGATACTGGCAATTCTTAAGATTCCTTTTCTTCTTACAACCAACGTAACATTTGACTTTTTATTAGCAACCCAACAGTGTGTGAGTTATTTACAACAATCCCAGGGCTTCTTTCTTTGGTCAGTTGCTCCCAGCTCAGATCCCATCAGTATGTATGTGAAGTAGGGATTTTTCATGCCAGTATACATCACTTTACACACATTTTACTTCTCTGTACTGTGCAATGACCTTCAAATTCACTCAAGAGAGTCTTATGTACTCCTCCCTTTGCTTGATATATTAATGTTATGCTTTAATCAATTTTATTCAACTGTATTATGATATTCAGTTTAGTAATATCAAATGAAATAGAAAATATTTATTATATAATTAGCCAATTATATAAGCAAATAGAAAATCTCATCTGCAGGTAGGCAGAATTCATAATGATTTGCCTTGCAATCTTGAAGTCACCCTCCCGCCCAAACAAATAGATCCAAGGTTCTCATGCAGAGTGGCCCCCAGACTTTTATGGTTCCCTAGATTCTAGTCCAGCTCACTAATTAGTATACCACACTAGCTAAACTTCTCTCACAAGTTGAAATTAGTATTTCAGTAGTGGTCAGTTGTCCAAATCAGCTGAGAATTGGTAATGCTATCCTTTCGTATATGCAACTATTGGGAGCCCTCACCGCATGTGCTTGTCTTGTAGGTCTTGCCCTCACTGGTAAAACACTAATATGGCAGAGTGTCCTCACATATCCCCTGTCTTGGCCCAATTGCATTGGCTGCCTGCTGCATCCCAGACCAGATTCAAGATGTTACTTTTAACATTTGTTGTTTAGTCGTTTAGTCGTGTCCGACTCTTCGTGACCCCATGGACCAGAGCACGCCAGGCCCTCCTGTCTTCCACTGCCTCCCGAAGTTGGGTCAAATTCATGTTGGTTGCTTCGATGACACTGTCCAACCATCTCATCCTCTGTCGTCCCCTTCTCCTCTTGCCTTCACACTTTCCCAACATCAGGGTCTTTTCCAGGGAGTCTTCTCTTCTCATGAGATGGCCCAAGTATTGGAGCCTCAGCTTCAGGATCTGTCCTTCCAGTGAACACTCGGGGTTGATTTCCTTCAAAATGGATAGGTTTGTTCTCCTTGCAGTCCAGGGGACTCTCAAGAGTCTCCTCCAGCACCACAATTCAAAAGCATCAATTCTTCGGTGGTCAGCCTTCTTTATGGTCCAGCTCTCACTTCCATACATCACTACTGGAAAAACCATAGCTTTGACTATGCGGACCTTTGTCGGCAAGGTGATGTCTCTGCTTTTTAAGATGCTGTCTAGGTTTGTCATCGCTTTCCTGCCAAGAAGCAGGCGTCTTTTAATTTCGTGGCTGCTGTCACCATCTGCAGTGATCGTGGAGCCCAGGAAGGTAAAATCTGTCACTGCCTCCATATCTTCCCCTTCTATTTGCCAGGAGGTGATGGGGCCCGTGGCCATGATCTTAGTTTTTTTGATGTTGAGCTTCAGACCATTTTTTGCGCTCTCCTCTTTCACTCTCATTAAGAGGTTCTTTAATTCCTCCTCACTTTCTGCCATCAGAGTGGTATCATCTGCATATCTGAGGTTGTTGATATTTCTTCCGGCAATCTTAATTCCGTCTTGGGATTCATCCAGTCCAGCCTTTCGCATGATGTATTCTGCATATAAGTTAAATAAGCAGGGAGACAAGATACAGCCTTGCCGTACTCCTTTCCCAGTTTTGAACCAATCAGTTGTTCCATATCCAGTTCTAACTGTTGCTTCCTGTCCCGCATATAGATTTCTCAGGAGATGGATAAGGTGGTCAGGCACTCCCATTTCTTTAAGAACTTGCCATAGTTTGCTGTGGTCCACACAGTCAAAGGCTTTTGCGTAGTCAATGAAGCAGAAGTAGATGTTTTTCTGGAACTCTCTGGCTTTCTCCATAATCCAGCGCATGTTAGCAATTTGGTCTCGAGTTCCTCTGCCCCTTCGAAATCCAGCTTGTACTTCTGGGAGTTCTCGGTCCACATACTGCTGAAGCCTACCTTGTAGGATTTTGAGCATAACCTTGCTAGCGTGTGAAATGAGTGCAATTGTACGGTAGTTGGAGCATTCTTTAGCACTTCCCTTCTTTGGGATTGGGATGTAGACTGATCTTTTCCAATCCTCTGGCCACTGCTGAGTTTTCCATGCTTGCTGGCATATTGAGTGTAGCACCTTAACAGTGTCATCTTTTAAGATTTTAAATAGTTCCACTGGAATGCCATCTCCTCCACTGGCCTTGTTGTTAGCCATGCTTTCTAAGGCCCACTTGACTTCGCTCTCCAGGATGTCTGGCTCAAGGTCAGCAACCACACTATCTGGGTTGTCCGGGACATCCAGATCTTTCTGGTATAATTCCTCTGTGTATTCTTGCCACCTCTTCTTGATGTCTTCTGCTTCTGTAAGGTCCCTACCATTTTTGTCCTTTATCATGTCCATCTTTGCACAAAATGTTCCTTTAATGGCTCCAATTTTCTTGAACAGATCTCTAGTTTTTCCCTTTCTATTGTTTTCCTCTATATCTTTGCATTGTTCATTTAAGAAGGCCCTCTTGTCTCTCCTTGCTATTCTTTGGAAGTCCGCATTCAATTTTCTGTAACTTTCCCTATCTCCCTTGCATTTTGTTTCCCTTCTCTTCTCTGCTATTTGTAAGGCCTCGTTGGACAGCCACTTTGCTTTCTTGCATTTCCTTTTCTTTGGGATGGTTTTTGTTGCTGCCTCCTGTACAATGTTACGAGCCTCCATCCATAGTTCTTCAGGCACTCTGTCCACCAAATCTAGTTCCTTAAATCTGTTCTTCACTTCCACTGTGTACTCATAAGGGATTTGGTTTAGATTATACCTGGCTAGCCCAGTGGTTTTTCCTACTTTCTTCAGTTTAAGCTTGAATTTTGCTATAAGAAGCTGATGGTCAGAGCCACAATCAGCTCCAGGTCTTGTTTTTGCTGACTGTATAGAGCTTCTCCTTCTTTGGCTGCAGAGAATATAATCAATCTGATTTCGGTATTGCCCATTTGGTGATGTCCATGTGTAGAGTCGCCTCTTCTGTTGTTGGAAAAGAGTGTTTGTGATGACCAGCTTGTTCTCTTGACAGAACTCTATTAGCCTTTGCCCTGCTTCGTTCTGAACTCCAAGGCCAAACTTACCTGTTGTTCCTTTTATCTCTTGACTCCCTACTTTAGCATTCCAGTCCCCTATAATGAGAAGAACATCTTTCTTTGGTGTCAGTTCTAGAAGGTGTTGTAGGTCTTCATAGAATTGGTCAATTTCAGCCTCTTCAGCATCGGTGGTTGGTGCATAAACTTGGATGACTGTGATGTTGAAAGGTCTGCCTTGGATTCGTATTGAAATCATTCTATCATTTTTGAGATTGTATCCCAGTACAGCTTTCCCCACTCTTTTGTTGACTATGAGGGCTACTCCATTTCTTCTACGGGATTCTTGCCCACAATAGTAGATATGGTAATCATCTGAATTGAATTCGCCCATTCCCGTCCATTTTAGTTCACTGACGCCCAGGATGTCAATGTTTATTCTTGCCATCTCCTGTTTGACCACATCCAACTTACCAAGGTTCATAGATCTTACATTCCTGGTTCCTATGCAGTATTCTTCTTTGCAGCATCGGACTTTCCTTTCACTTCCAGGCGCGTCCATAGCTGAGCGTCCTTTTGGCTTTGGCCCAACCACTTCATTAGCTCTGGAGCTACTTGTACTTGTCCTCCACTCTTCCTCAGTAGCATGTTGGATGCCTTCCGACCTGAGGGGCTCATCTTCCAGTGTCATATCTTTTAGCCTTTTGTTTCTGTTCATGGGGTTTTCTTGGCAAAGTTACTGGAGTGGCTTGCCAGTTCCTGCTCCACGTGGATCGCGTTTAGTCAGAACTCTCCACTATGACCTGTCCGTCTTGGGTGTCCCTGCACGGCATAGCCCATAGCTTCTCTGAATTACTCAAGCCCCTTCGTCACGACAAGGCAGCAATCCGTGAAGGGGACTTTTAACATACAAAGCCCTTAATGATTTAGGACCTCGCTACCTGTTGGAGTGTCTCCTACAAAAATGCTACTCATTTTACTCAGTCTTCCCAGGCATCACTGTTGTAGGTGTGGCCACAGTGAGAGAGGTGAGGAAGGCCTCAACTGGAAGTCAGGTCTTCTCAGTAGTGGCCCCTGTACTCTGGAATGACCTCCCACTGGAGATCTGTCAGGCCTCCTCCCTCCAGAGTTTTAACAAACAGCTGAAAACCACATTTTTTAAGAAAGCCTTTAAGGATCTCTCCCCCCCCCCCCCGGTTACTGTATGCTTCGACCCTGTGCCACCTAAGAGCTGTTGTCATCATTCTGTTTGTTTATTTGGTTTGTTTTACAGGATCGGAGATTATTTTTATTTATTATGATTTGGGTGGAATGGGCGAGGGGGGGTTAAGGTTTGTATGATACAGTATTGTAATGATTTCCCACAGTGGTGGTTTCCACTAAGTTGGGTAGGATACAAATGCTAGAAAAACAAGTAAGTAAGTAAGTAAGTAAGTAAGTAAGTAAGTAAGTAAGTAAGTAAGTAAATAAATAAATAAATAAATAAATAACTCAGTTTCCTGCTCCAAACTTGACCTGTACTGTGTGTGACAATCTGCAAATTTTATTCAGTGGTCTGGGCTTAATTGGCTATATGTTCTATTTTTAAGACGGAATTCCTAGGGTAAATTTGCTGTTGAAATTATGTGTTTACAACAAATTGCCTTCCTGAGTCTGCCACTTTCCTGATAGACTACACCTCCCATAGTCCCCATATGTGGTGTGTGATGTGTCATAGATTAGAAGTCTCATGTTATCTGAAAGACACCAACCCCCCCCCCCCCCCATCTTATCTAGCATAAATTTTTGTTGGACTGCAATGAAATGCAGGAAGAAGAGTCTACAGAAGTTTATGCTAAATATAATTTGACATTCCTTAAAGAACCACAGGACTTTTCATTGTTTTTGGCTGCAACATGTTTAACATGGTAAATCCTTGGAGATTAAGAAAAATACTTATTTTTATGTCATAAAAGTGCTAGAGGGGTTAAAAACTATTACTGTATTTGAATTGTCATTCCAAGAATCAGGCTCTGGAAGAGAAAACACACACAAACATTATTTTTATAGTTGGGCTTATATTAATAGAGTTGGCAATAGAAAGGCTTTTTCTAGTCCCCTCCCTACTCCTGTGTAAAACTAAAGCTAATTTTATTCCACATGGCTGAGTCATGATCTTATCACCCAAGAACAGACACTTCATAAAGACTGAATTAAACGAATCAATACCTTTTTTAAAAAAAGATCAGAAGATACCCTCTGCGATACAAAATCTTAACAAAAGCCGCTGCAGAAAAAAGGAAAGGAAACAACTGCTTTACATGACCTTGATAAACACAGCCTTAATTGCGACCTTGATGTAAGCCTTCATGAGCATGAAACACAACAGAAGGAAATTGTGCCTCTAGAGCCCCAGGGAAGGTACTTTGGCACCACTTGACAAGGTTTTGTCACATGTTGTTACTTCCTTTCCCTGTGATGTTGTCCAGTGCCCTAAATTTCTGCCTACAGATTTTGCTTGCATTGCTCAGAGAAGTGACAGGACTTTTGCTTCCTAACCTGAAAATTTGGTAGACTGCAGTATTCATTTCCACATTCAATGATTAGAGAAATCAGTGGAGCTTGCTCTGGGGAAGATGGCTCATGAATTGTGACTTCCACAAGTATTGGTTTCTCAAAAGACAAGGAACATTTCCCTACCTTTAAATAAGATCAGTTTTAAATAACTTTGACTTAGGTGAAAGGAATTTGAAAACACACAACCAAGATGTATTTCTGTATGAATATAAGAACGTTCTTCTTCTTTATTAGTCCATTGGCATCTAGTTGGATATAAGCTTCTCCTGTTTTGCTTCCTTTTTTGCTTCCTTTTGTGCTGTACTAATCCATTCCAAATCTGCTGATCTTTTAAAACCATCCATCCATCCCTCTAGTTACTGGTCTTCCTTTGCTCCTTCCTGTCATCATTGATGTATTGCTTTATTTCACCACCCATTCATCTCCGTTTCAGTGTTATTTGTTCTTTTACATCATTTTTGTTGTTGAATAACTTGATTTCTTACATTATCTATTAGTCTGATACTAAGCACCTGTCTTTCCATTGCTCTTTGAGCTTTTTTTGCAAGCTTTTCCATTATGTACAGTATTTTGTTAAAGTTCAGGTCTGTGCAGTATAGGTTAGTACTAGTAACACACATTGATTATAAACTCATCTTCTTGATTTTAAAGGATTTTCTTTGTTTTTGTTTTTAAGAATTGTATTTTGTCTACCAAAAGCTGATTATGCAAGTCTTATTTGTCTCTCTGCTTCTGCTTTTTTATTCGATTTCCCACGCTGTGATACCTGCACAGTGTACCTGTGTATTTTGTACTTCTTCTTCATGGTCTCTGTGAATGCACACTAATGGGTTAATCTGCGATTGCACAGAGGTTTCCGGAATTTTCTAGAGCTTTATCAAGCGTTCGCCAGGACCGCCCCCCCCTAGTACACGTGATCCACCCGTCCTGGCGATGGCCTCAGTTCCTTTTTGTCGCCGCTGAAGTTTCATCTCTTGACGAGCTCTCCGTTCGCCTTGCTTTCGATTTCTTTCTAAACATAAAAATACAGAAGGAAAATAGTAAGATACTTTTTGACTTGTTTCTCCCTCTCCTGACCGCCTTCCCCTTCCCTTTCCCTTCCATTCCCGCCATTTTATGGCCCCCACAGGACCGTTCAAACGGTGCACCTCATGCCCTAACAAGATTCCCCTTTCCGATGGACACAATTCCTGTCTCTTTTTTCTTGGGGAATCGCACCAGCCTTCTTCTTGTCAGGCCTGTAGAAACCTTACTAAACAATCCCTAAAACTCAGACAACAGCGCTTCAGATCCTTCCTCTGGGAACGCTCCCTCCATCCATTACCACCTTCAATGGAATCCACTTCGGCTCCTAAACCTCCAACAGTTTCCACAGATGGCTTCTCCAATTCCGAAATTGACTCCTTTGAGACCTAAGTCCATGTCGGCATCGAAATCTAGGACCTCGGAATTGACATCGAAATCAACACTGACGTCGAAACCAACTCCAGCGTCTGATCATTCTAAGCCCACAAAGAAAAAGAAGCCATCTATAGACTCTTCTTCTACCCAACCCAGGCTTCCCTCTTCTCAGCCTGCCACCGACAAAAGTGTCTCTTCTCTTCCCATTCAAGACCAGCCGACCGTATGTCTCGATTCACCTTCCACAGATGACGTCTCCATTCCTCTGCCGTCTGGACATCCATCATCTCCTCTACTTACACAGTCACCAGACTGGCCTAATACTTCTGCTGAGGTAATAGTGATTCCTCAGTTGGCATACTCAAGCCTCAAATCTGTGGGTTGCTCTGTCTCCATTTTCGAGTCCGATTCAGCCTCTCCCTTAGCTGACCCATTGCCTCCATGCAAACGATCTCGAAAAAACTCACTATATATTGGAGACTTGCCGATCCGATGCCGAAAATGCACAACCTCCAATACCATCGGGGTTGAGGGCATCCCACGATGCTCAGGCTCGCTACCGCTGCCCAAAACGGGTCACTCTGTATGAGCCACTAACATATTATGAGCCTCCACCAAAACAATATTGACACCGATCTGGTTGATACTGGTAGCCTGACACTGGTTTTTTCACCGAACCCAAGCACGCTCAATATGCGTATTATTATCCTTCTGACTCTTCTGAGTCTCCATCTCCTCCTCGGTACCATCCTCCATCCCAGGCATATTATGAGTCCTCTTCAGATGACGAACTCCCGCCTCCTCTGGTACTGAAGCTGACTAGACCCTCCCGTAAGCGATCTTGCTCAGACAAACCGTACATGGTCAACCAGCTCCAGTATCAAAGTGATCTCGACCATCGACATCAATACAGCCTCAGACCACAGAACCAGCTACACTTTCTCATGTCCGCTCCACTCCTCTCCAAGTCACTACAACTTACACAGGACCATCACCAGCTCCTCTCGATACCACTCGATCTCAACAACCTAAATGGCCATTACCTCATCCATCCACTCAATCAATCCCTCAAAAACATCATGGTACTGGCAAGTCCAGACGTTATCCCACCTCACCTCCACAAGACGACCTACCTCACGCCTCGGGATCTCCATACCAACAATCCTCACCACCACCACAATATCATCCATGCTCATCTCACCAACTCTCTGATAGTGACTCTTCAGACTCCTCACCTCCACACAAATCTCCACCTAATCTACCTACACCCAATTCCGATGTAGCTGATGCCAATCCGCCGTCTCCATCTGAAGATTTCTCTTCTTATTCACAACTCATCCTTGGCATAGCAAAGGTCATTGACCTTGACGTCCAACAGCCAGTACCAACAAAATCAGACAGTGTTTATGAGGACATCAATCAGGACCAAACCCCTCCACTCTGTATGGGGTTTATCCCTTCTATCCTCAAGCTCATACAACAATCTTGGTCTAAACCCTCCTCGGTTCCTCAAATATCCAGACGCATAGAGAACTTGTACAAAACACATGGAGACAATACCATCTTCCTCTCCAAACATCCGCCTCCTAATTCAGTCATAGTTGATGATACACAAAATAGAGCTTGCAATCGCTCTAATGCCGCTCCTAATAACCGAGAGGGTAGGAAGCTTGATATAATTGGTCGAAGAGTCTATTCTTTAGCCTCCTTCACCCTTTGGGCTGCCAGCTATCTAGCAGCTTTGGGAGCCTTCCATAGACATTTCTGGAACAAGCCTTTACCAGCACTTCAGTCTGCGTCCGACGAGTACAAGGCCCGTGGCCTCGCTTTCCATCAAGAGGTCATAGCCCTGATCCATCAGGAACGAATCACAGTACGTCATGTTATCGAAGCTGCTTCTAAGCACATGGTCACTGCCGTCGCTCTCTACAGACACGCATGGCTTCGATCCGCCCATATTTCAGAAGACTCACGTCTGCGTATTGAGGACTTACCATTTGATGGCGTTGGCCTCTTCGATGACAAAACAGATGAAATCCAGGACAACCTACAAAAGATGAAAAAGACCACTCATTTTTACAACACTCAGCCATATTACAAGCCCTACCAATACCAATGGTCCTTTCCCTTACCAACAGTACCAACCACCTGCTGATAGACAAATATACTTACCATCTTCTTCGTCTTTCCAACCTCATCACAACAACCAACGTCAACGCCCTCAACAGTCTTTCAGGCACCCTGATAAGAAAACAAAACAGAATCTTTGACTTTCCCACCACCCAGATCCGCCCACCCCCAGTTCTCTCCACACGTCTCGCAGCCCATTTTCCAATCTGGGCTTCTATCACTACCGACTCTTGGGTCCTCTCCATTGTCACCGTGGGGTATGCGATCGAATTCTCTCTTCTACCACCATCGAAAATAGTCCTCACCACTCCTTCAACTATATGAAAACATGAAATCCACTCTCTCATACTAAAAGATGCCGTCACTCATGTCGTCCCGCCAGACAATGACCCCAGATTTTATTCCCAGTACTTTACTGTTCCAAAGAGATACAGAGGTCTCCGACCCATCCTCAACCTTCGAGATCTCAATTTTTACATTATTCACAAACACTTCCATATGGTTACGCTAGAACGCATACGTACTACCCATTCTTCAAGAGGGCGACTGGTTTGCTGTCATTGACGTAAGCGACACCTATTTCCACATTACCATCCATCAAGATCATCGCAAGTACCTCAGATTCTCCCTCGGAGACACCATCTACAAATTCAAGGCCCTTCCATTCGGCCTTCCACTGCCCCCGGGGTCTTCACCAAATGCATGGCCCCAGTAGCAGCCCATCTCCGCACCCAGGGAGTCTCCATTTTCCCATACATAGATGATAGGTTGTTGGTCGCTCCTTCTTGCTCCCAGGCTATACGCAACGTCAATCTAACTCTCTCCCTTCTGGTGGATCTGGGCCTAAAAGTCAACAAGGACAAGTCCGTCCTTTTACCTTCTCAAAAAGTCACGATCATAGGAGCCATCCTCGACTCACGACGAGCACAAGCCTTCCTCCCTCAAGGACAAGCATTAAAACTTCACTCACTCCTCTTCCACTTTCAGCCCCGTGCCATCGTGACAGCACACCATGCTGAATGCCTTCTAGGGCTCATCGCTTCCATCACGTGAGTCATACAACATGCCCGACTGAAGATGCGCTCACTTCAGGCATGGTACCTATCTCTTTTCTACCCTCTCTCAGGCCCACCTACCAAGCTGCTCGAGGTTACACCAGAACTCGCAGCCCAACTACTTTGGTGGGATACACCTGCCAACCTATTCATAGGCAGGCCCTTTGAGTCCCTCCAACTCACCGTTCAGGTCACCACCGATGCCAGCCCCATCGGCTGGGGGGCTCACTGCAACAGCCTTCAAATACATGCTCCATGGTCATGTACCAAAAGCCAACTCCATATCAACCATCTCAAACTGCTCGCAATTTTCAAAGCCTTTCAAGCCTTCGAACCCATGATCACCGAAACAGGTGTACAAGTAACTACAGACAACCACAACACTCTGTTTTATATAAACAAGCAAGGAGGCACTCATTTCCTCTCCTTCCTTTACTTTACCATCCAGCTATGGGAGTGGTGTTACGAACGACACATATACCCAGTAGCAGTCTATATCGCCACTCAGGACAACGAACTGGCGGACTCACTAAGCAGACTCCGTACTCAAACCCACGAGTGGACTCTAGACAACTTAATGTTTCTTCACCTATGCGATCTATGGGGTCACCCCCACATACACATTTTTCCCACCTCACACAATGCAGCCCTCTACTGCTCCAGAGCAGGGATCGGGCCTGCCTCCCTCGGGAATGCCTTCACGATACCATGGTTCCCAGAGTTGCTCTACCTCTTCCCTCCCATTCCCCTACTTCTACGTACCATTGTCAAGCTCTGTCAAGACCGCTCGAGTGCCATCCTCAAATCCCCTTGGTGGCCCAGACAACCGTGGTTCACCATGCTCCGATCAATCTCCAGCGACTTCCTCCGTCTTCCGCTCCTCCCTCACCTCCTCACTCAACATCAAGGGAAGACCTTCCATCCCGATCGCAATACTCTCCACCTCATGGCATGGAGAATCCACCCTCAGTAGCTACCATATTTGCTAATGATTGGAAACCTTCTACGACCCGCCTCTATGCCTACAAATGGCCTGCTTTTCAAAACTTTGCACGGCATCATGACCTGCCTATATCTCCGACTCTTGATGCACTTTTTACATTTCTTTTGCACCTATTCCATCGTAACCTTTCATTGTCCACCCTCAAGGTTTACATTTCTGCCACCATTGCACATCAACCACGAGACTGACGCTGCCTTGTTCTTCCAGCACCCTACTCTTAAACAATTTCTCAGAGGAATTTCCAACATGCGCCCGTCAGTTCCCCCCTGACCTCCGCAGTGGTCACTCCACACCGTCCTACGCCATCTTAGTTTACCTCCTTTCGAACCACTAGCAACTGCGTCTGATTGCCTACTCTCTTTTAAGACCTTATTTCTGGTCGCCATTATCTCCGCCCACAGGGCAAGCAAGCTCTCTGCTCTCCAAGTAGACCCACCCTACCTCCAGCTCCACCCGGACAAGGTCACATTGTACCCAGATGTCTCCTTTCTACCAAAGGTTGTCTCTGATTTTCACCTTAAGCAACCTATTATCTTGCCCACTTTCATCCTGTCACCATCTAATGACATTGAGCGATCCCTACACTCACTAGACATTCGACGGGCCTTGGCGTTCTACATAGACAGAAGTTCTTCTTTCTGCAAATTTAAAAGGCTTTTTATTACTACACATCTACCTAACAGAGAATCTCATGTTTCCTCTCAAACCATTTCTCATTGGATTGTTACAACAATACGTCTTGCTTACCAACTGGCTCACAAGCCTTTACCACCACACCTCACTGCACACTCCACCAGGGCTGTCGCTACCTCCACAGCCTTTCTCAGAGGTGTGCCCATTCCTGACATCTGCAAAGCTGCCACCTTTGCCTCGCACTACTGACTTGATGTCAGAGCCAAAACGGATGCGGCCTTCGGCAGAGCTGTACTTTCATCGATCCCTCCGTGACGTCCCTCTTCTGGTAAGTCAGCTTGTCAATCACCCATTAGTGTGCATTCACAGAGACCACAAAGAAGAAAGAGAGGTTACTTACCTGTAACTCTGGTTCTTCGAGTGGTCATCTGTGAATTCACACTTCCCGCCCGTCCTCCCCTCTGTCCGTCACGTCTGTCTCATTTGCACAGCAGCGGGCTGTTCTTAGGAACTGAGGCAATCGCCAGGATGGGCGGACCATGTGTACTAGGGGGGCGATCCTGGCGAACGCGTGATAAAGCTCTAGAATATTCCAGAAACCTTTGCACAAGCACAGATTAACCCATTAGTGTGAATTCACTGATGACCACTTGAAGAACCAGAGTTACAGGTAAGTAACCTCTCTTTATTCTGTATGATAGCCATCAGTAACATTTGTATTTTAGTTCTGATTTGACATTACTTTTGGTTTTTGATTATTATGTTTTAAACTACCTTTCTCTGATTCCATTTTCCTTTGTTTTAACACACTTTGTAAGTCATCAAAGTTGTTTCTCACACAGACTAACACTCTTCTTAAGTTCCAAAGTTCTATTTTCTGATTCTAGTTTCCTCCATCAGCATTGTAATTAGACAGTTTGTGATTAAACTATCTCACGGGAGAGAGTCTTTGCCTTTGATTAAAACAATTCATTCACCAAATAACCTTCTCCCCTCCTCCCTCTTTCTCTTTCTCTTTCTTCTCCTTTTCCCGATCAAGGCTGGGGGATGGGGGGGGGGAGGCTCTCTTCTACCTTGGCTCGAAGGGTTACAGGATCTAATCCGCTTTCATTAACTCGTTACGCCCAGCTTCTGTGTCATTGTTTTAGGTCCATCAAGGTTTCTTTATATAAAACACATATCTTGACTTACTTAGAGTCCTGGTCAGGATATTTTCCAAAATCCTTCTGTACTCCTCCGCTCTCTGCAAGGGGTGTTCCCAGCTCTTTGCCCAACATGGCTTCCTCCTCGATCTGTGCACTCAGATGAGACTTTGGGGGAGGGGGGGAGCAGCTTCTGCAAACTTCTCTCTCTTTTCTGTTGCCTCTGCTGCTTCAGACGCCGCTTTCCTAGCGGACCGTCCATTTGCCCCCTGCATTGGGGGCCTCGAAACTGAGGGGTCCTGGTCAGTTTCAGGAGCTCTCTTGAAACCCAACTGGTCTCACCGTGACGAAATACCATGAGAATATTATTGTGTTCAAATAATTCAGCATTACTTTTTTTATTAAATGATGTTCTATATGATGGGATGTTGTCTGATAGCCACTTCAATCAAAGTCATATTTATACTGATTTATACTGGTATAAGTGGCTTAGCTGGTGTAATTGCTGCTAATTAATGAGTTGCTGTTGGATGTCAAGTCACATGAAGCACACACAACCAGGAATGTGAATGGCAACTCATTAATTTGTGGCAATTTATGCCATTACATTTATCCTGGCATAACCCTACAACACCAAACACTGGCCATATATGCTTGTACTGTAGTTTCTTTGTAAACTGGATTTCTGAAATGCAGTGTAGTCCGTTAAATCAATATCAGTTCACTTCCTCATAAATATATACTTTATGTCCACTGTTCCAATTCCATAATTCATAATGTTGTATTAGTAAATTCTGCTTCCTTTCCAGCTGACATCCTTAGTGACAGATGAATGTGATGTGAAGAAGTGCAGAGAAAATTAAAAGAGATTTGTTCATGAATCTGTTTAGTCAGTAGTGAAGGATATTTTTGTACAAATTCAGTCTGCAAGGTGGGGTGTTCTATAATGCAGAGCTTCCAATAATTAGGCAATCTGAGTAAATAATGCTTTAGTAGAGGAAAATTTATTAAACCAACAAAACCTTTTTTTCTGAGAGACTATAATTTCATATAAACCCAGAGCTCTATAAAATATTACAAGGGAAAAGTGTCATCACATCTGAACCTTGGGGAACAGATATGAGAGATTAGAGATTTTAAACAGCAAAATATGGTTGAATGTTATCACTTGTTGCTACTTTTTGTATGGGATGAAAAACATCACTATGTAGAGAAGCACTGATGTATAGAACCAGTGAGTTGGTGGGAAATTCAGATTGCTCTTCCAGATCACATATTGACTAAAATTCAGAAATGGAGAACTCCCACCACTGCTTCTTGAATGCTGCTGCTTTTCTCCTTATTCATGTATGTTCTGTGCCATCAAGTTGGAACCAATTTATAGTGACCCTAAAAGGGTTTTCAAAGTAAGTGAGATATTTAAGAAATAGACTTATGAGTTTCACTCCCCTAGTCAGTTTCCATGACTGAGTGAGGATTCAAACCCTGTTCTTCTCCAGAGTCTTAGTCTATCACTTTATCCACTACACCACACTGAGAATCTCCTTGTTGAGGTAGAGCAACAACTGCTGTTGTTGTTCACATGCATAATTACGGTAATGTGTTTTACTTGGAAAGTGGTTGCATTGACACAAGAGCCAGGTTTCTACCCCAATTCTAAATACATTACTTGGAAGCAAACTCTATTAAAATTCCTTCCAGTTTCTGGTAACCAAATATGATTAGTATCCATGTATGCATTTAGGGAAGAAGATCACAGAAAACAACGCAGCAAATACTTTTAGACCACTAGGATGTTGCCGTTAATACAATTTGGCAAAAAAAGAGGATGATTCAGGGGCATGTTGAAGGGCAGAACTTAACTGGAGTCCCATAATCACAGAATGAATGGTGATTTGTACTATTCATTCTGTACTAGCATTATGTTGCATCAATAAAAGAGGAGGTGGAAGTGAGAGCTCTCCTCCTGGATACGGTACAGAGCCCCCAAGAATTCTCAGGTCCTATCTCCTCTCTTTCATCAGTTCATATAAGAGAATCAGACTCTCTAGCTAGTCACAGAACTAGAGGTGCATAGGCTGTCCACTGGGATATATATGTCCCTGAAAGGGAATTCAGATCTGTCACATCATGGACACATAAATTGTTACTCTGGTGACAGGAATCTTGATGACTGGAAACTGAATGCAAAATGAGCCCTGTGCACAACCACAAATAAACTAAATGGCTGTTGCCCAGTAGGCTTATAGCAGACATAGGAACATCTTGTGGTTAAAAAATAAAGGCATTCAAAAATTCAAAATTACTATGCAAGTAAAACATATGTCTAGGCGATGGCTTTGGCAGCATATGGACCATTGGAAAAAATATTTCTGGAAAAGAGAACTCCTGAGTAAATGAAATACTTATTTTGTGGTCATAGTATATACATTATTTGAAAATGTGAACAATTCTGTTACAAGCTGCAGCTGGTACCTGTTACTTCTCTCGAATCTTTTCTCACACAATTCTATTTATTTATTGGAATTGTGAGTAGTTCTCTTGCTAGGAATAGCTAGGAACAATTCTTAAGTGATTTTATTACTGGATATGTTTTTCTTCTTGGAAAAACATATCTTGTCCACTTAATATACTATTATCAGTAAACATTTACTACCTTTTTATTGCCCTTTTAAAAATGCGACTAATTTTGCAAAACTCATACTTTTATGTAGGCTATTTTGCAAAATTAACGCGAAAGCAAGACATGTTGCCTCCATATTGTTTTTCATAAATCAGTAAAGAACAGAGGAAATGTGATCTTGTTATGAATAAAGGTCAATTCAAACCCTCATTAGATTAGGAAATAACAGTTTATATTACATAAGGCACTGTCTCCTTGCTGTTAGATATTAGTATTTATGTCCTACTGTTTGTTTGCAAGACTCTGAATGCTTACTGATTAGAGCTTCTTGTCCAGGCACTGATCAGACCCTCACTTCTTTAATTTCAAGCTGTGCAGCAAAATTGGTGCTACCTGATTAATGCATGAGTAAGAGAACATACAGGGCAGGCAGGCTGTCATTCCTTTAACACTGTGCTTTTTGTTACCATGAAGAAAAACTCTTTTAACGTTTGGGCATGACAGACCACTATAGTCTCAATTTGTTGCTCAGGGTATTAGATGGAAGCATGCATAATTGCATAAGCTTGGACTAGAGCATAGAGGACTGAGAATGAGCCACTAATTAGATTCCTTATGCATTTCCTTTTGGATGAGATACATGGTTCTTTCACCCATATATTTTATCTTGATAACTCTTTGAGATAGTATACGTTTCTTAGATTATGCATGCCCAGAAACTTACAATCAACAACTTCCTGACGTGGCCCTATAGTTCAATTTGTTTGAAATGCTTTTTTATTCATAGTGGCCTGCTTGATTTCACTGCCACTCCTTACATTTTATTTTCAGTGGGATACAATCTGCTGTTCAATATGTTCAGTTGAAGTAGATGGATCTTCTCATTTCATATTTGTTGGCAGCGTAGAATCACAGAAAATAAAATGTACTGCCCTCTGCCAGGTTGACATATTGGATTCCCATAAGATGGTGTCTTGAAAAATGCATCATGTGACATTCTCAATTATTCATAGATGGTGGAAATGTTTTAAGCTTATAATTCCTTGTACTTGTTATTTTAAAATGTTAGTTGTAGCAGTTCTTATTGCAGACCACTCAAAACAAAACAAAAGGAGTAAAATGCTGCTTGTAACAATTGGTTTCTGTATTTCAAAACTAGATTCAGAGTGTGTCTACACAGTGGGAAAAATATGAATGGTCCATTGTGAAATCACATCCAAGATGTTATGTTTCCCTGGGTTAATTCACTTCAGCCAACCACACAGGAGTCAGCAGAGAGATGGGAGGAAGTTGGCATTCAGCCTTGTTTGCAGCTTGTTAACCATTTGAATTGTCTCCTCACATCAGGTTCTTCTTCGTGACCTCCGTGAATGCACACAATTGGGTTGTTCTGCGCCTGCGCAGGACCTCTTGGAAGTTTCTAGAGCTTAAAGACATGTGATTAGTAGGATGTTCCCCCGTGGAGCGCATTCTCCGCCCGCCAGAAATCCCCTTAGTTCCTTTTTGCCGCCACTTAGATCGGACCTATTTCGAAACATTAGAGCGATAGTGCTATTGTTGAGATTATTGATCATTGAGATCCTTTCTTTATTTTTCAATCATCTTTCTTTGGATGTTTTCTCCTGTGAGTTATCTGTTTTTCCCTTTCAATTTACTCGTTTTTCAGTCTTCCCACGGTATTTTTCCCCTCCCCCCCACCTTTCTCCATTCTCTTTCCCCGACCTTTTATGGCCCCTCCCGGGCCCTTCAAGCGGTGCGTGCTCTGCAGGAATAAGATCCCGCTTACCGACGGACACGACCGTTGCCTTTTTTGTCTCGGGGAACAACATCAAACACACTCCTGCCCCAAGTGTAAAAAGCTTACAAAACCCGCCTTAAAGCTACGACTTCAAAGGCTCCGCTCTTACCTCTGGGAAAAATCTTTAAATCCGGCTCCCATGGATCCGCCGACGTCTCCAACTCCTGAACGTCGTGAAACTCCTCGCCTGGTATCAAGCCCAACGAATGCTTCGCCTCGGCAAAAGGACCATTCGAAGTCGACTTCGAAATCGAGCTTGACGTCCACATCAAAGGCCCCGACCCATCCTGATGACTCTTCTAAGAAAAAGAAAGATAAACCTAAAAAGATCAAAAAACCAACGAAATCAACCCGAATTGATCCACCTCAATCGGTATTACCATCACCGATCCTTGAAGAGTCATTGAGAGACGCCCCTGTCTCTGATAGAGACAATCAGACTTTGACATCGGCTCAGGCTGCTGCTTCTATTGCCAGCCTTTCACCGAGTACTGGCCTATCTCCGGCTGTTGTTCATTCTAGCCCGGCCTTGGCCCATTCAAGCCCTGCATCTTTAGGGCGGACGATACCTATTCCAGTCTCTGGATCTGAATCATCTCACCAGTCTCCTAGAAAACATCGAGCAAAGAGACGACACCTGTCGCCGGTCCAATATGACCCACCGCACAGGGAATATTATTACTATCCTGAACCATCTCGGTACCAACCTAGATATGAACCTATGATATATCCATACCATCGTTATGACCCCTATTACCCTGACGACTTGATTGAGCATGCATATTATGACGAGCCTAAAAGGGTGAGATATGTTTATCCATCTCAACATTCACCGTCCGCTTTGCCTTCACCACCGGGATATCGACATCATCCTGCTACTACGTACCAGACATCGACACACCGCATGTCGATCCCGACCAAATCAGCTCTCAAACGCACTCTTCTCCCACTTGTCCAAGAACACTCTCAATCCAAACGGGCGAGACAATCCTCCAAACAATCTCGACACCAAACCTGTCTACGAGTTACTACCACTTATAAGGGTCCTCCCCCTCCTCCTACCAACACTGAACAACGTACTACTCCACAGTTACCGCCTACCTCGGTATCGACGACTAAACCTCCACATCCATCACCTTCAGACTCTTCTTGTTCCATTCCAGATTCCAGCTCTGATGTTTCTCAAGAATCTCCCTCTAATCTACCTACCCCTTCTTCTGATGTCGCCGAGAATCACCCACCTTCCCCATCAGAAGATTTTACCTCCTACTCTCAACTAGTGATACGAACGGCAAAATCCTTACAATTAGACATAGAAGAACCACCACCTCAAAAACAAGATCTTGTCTTTGACGACCTTAATTAGGACAAGATGCCGCCTCTCAGCTTGACATTCATCCCTGCTATGCTTGAATTGGTGAAAGAATCATGGGACAAACCCCATTCCTCACTGCAAATCTTGAGGCATGTAGAGAATCATTACAAGACTCACGGTCCCGACACAGCGTTTCTCTCTAAACATCCTACACCAAACTCGATCATTGTCAAATCCAATCAGTCCAGAGCACGTAATAAATCATCTGTAGCCCCTACTAACCGGGAAGGGAGAAAACTTGATATCTTAGGCAGACTCCTGTATTCTCTTACATCCTTCCTTATGAGGGTTGCAAACTACCAAGCCGCAATGGGCGTGTACCATCGCCAACTGTGGAATAAAATTCTACCCATACTCCAAGCAGCTCCTGACGCTTCCAAGACAGAAGCCCTAAACATCCATGCCGAGGCTACAACCCTGGCTAAACAACAAAGGATTGCGTCTCAACATACCGCGGACGCCGCTTCTAAGGCTATGTTGACTTCTATCACCCTAAGACGACATGCGTGGCTGAGATCTGCCGGCATCTCAGATGATACCAAATCACGAATTGAAGACCTTCCATTTGATGGTGCTGGCTTCTTTAACGCCAAGACGGATGAAGTAATGGATAACCTTCATAAAATCCGTAAAACAGCACACTCATATTCTACCCAACAACCTTATCGCTACCAGCACCCTCAGTTTCGCAGGCAGCCTTTCTTCCAACAGCCTTTTCAACAATACCAACAACCGTACCAACCATACAAACCACAAACCTATGACAGATCCTATTCCGGCCCATCAACATCGACATCACCCGCTTTTCGACCCCAGCAGCAACAGACCCGTCATCAGCCCTTTCAACATCAACAAAAGAAGGGTAAGCAATATCCATAGACCCCTTCTATCTCCATTCCAGACCAGATTACATCCCTTCCTCAGCTCTTGGCGTCGAATCACTAATGACCAGTGGGTCCTTTCTATTATCCAAAAGGGCTATTTTATTGAATTTGATCGTACTCCACCACCTGGACCCATTAAGACTACCCCATACTCACTGGCTCTCCGAGAAGAGGTTTCTCTTCTTCTACAAAAACATGCCATAGTTATAGTCCCTTCCTCTGCCCTGCATGATGGATTCTACTCGAGAGACTTTACAGTTCCCAAAAAGGATGGAGGACTCCGTCCTATTCTCGATCTTAGACACCTCAATACATTCATTCGACCCAGACGCTTCAGAATGCTGACACTCGACACTATCATCCCTCTCCTTTCACAGGGAGACTGGTTTGTCCTCATCGACCTCCAGGATGCGTACTTCCACATCTCCATCCACCCGCATCATCACAAATTTCTGCGATTCCGATTCGACAACATCTCGTACCAATTTTGCTCCCTCCCGTTCGGACTTTCCACGGCACTGAGAACTTTTACGAAATGTATGGCACCAGTCGCTGCCTATCTCCATTTTCAAAGTATCTCCATATTCCCCTACATAGACGACTGGCTGATAGTCGCTACCTCCTATTATGATGCCATCAGAGCTACCCAATTCACTCTCGATACTCTTCAAGACCTTGGGCTCAAGGTGAACCTTGCCAAATCCCATCTCGAACCTTCACAGACTGCCACCTTTATCGGAGCGTATTTTGACTCCCTACAAGCCAGAGCCTTTATCCCTCAAGAAAGAATCACCAAACTGAGATGAGCAATCCAACCATTCCGACCTCTAGCCTTGGTATCAGCCCATCAAGCCCAGCACCTTCTCAGGCTCATGGCATCCACTACCACTGTTATCCAACACGCGAGACTCAAAATGAGGTCCCTTCAATCATGGTGCCTATCATTATTCAATCCCATGATAGACCATCCATCCAAATGCTTCACAGTAACACCCGAGCTCACCTGTCAACTCACCTGGTGTACATCTCTTCCCCACCTGCTTGTCAGCAGACCCTTCCAACCTCTACAACTCACGATACAGGTCACCACCAACGCCAGCCCCTCGGGATGGGGAGCCCATTGTCAACATCACAAAATCCATGGCCTATGGACAACACGAGAGAAATTCTTACATATCAACCACCTCGAAATTTTAGCGATCATCAAGGCTTTTCACGCCTTCTTACCTCTCATTGCAGGACAAGCCGTACATCTTGCTACAGACAATACAACAGCTCTTTACTATATAAACAAGCAAGGAGGCACCCACTCCCTCTCATTACTATATCTGGCTGTCGAGCTCTGGGAATGGTGTTACCTACACCACATCTTCCCAGTAGCTGTCCACGTCACCACAGACGACAACCTCCTAGCAGACCATCTCAGCCGCCTTACCACGCGAACACACGAGTGGTCATTAGACGACGGCGTTTTCAATCTGCTTTGCCACAAGTGGGGTGTTCCATCCATCAATGTCTTTGCTTCCGAGACCAACACCAAATGTCAGAGATATTGCTCTCGAGCCGGGTACCGACAGGAACTCACTCGGAGATGCCTTTATGATAAACTGGACCGGAGACCTATTCTACCTATTTCCTCCGATACCGCTCATACAACGAACCATCATTCGACTTCGACAGTTCCAGTCAAATGCCATCCTCCTCGCTCCATGGTGGACGCGACAACCGTGGTTCACACACCTGAGGTCGATGTCAACAGACGTGTTCCATCTCCCGTCGATCCCCAACCTTCTCATTCAGGACAACGGGATGATCTGCCACCCGGACGTAGACTCTCTGAAACTGACCGTGTGGAGGATACTCCCGCCATAAGAGACATACTTGATCGAGCTCGAAAACCCTCGACCCAACGGTTGTGCCAAAATAAATGGAAGGCATTCCTCTCCTTTGCTAATTCTCAGAACTTACCTGCCACACCAGTGTCTCTGAAGACCTTACTTACCTTTATCCTTCATCTATTTCATCTCGGACTGTCTCATTCTACCTTGAAGGTTTACATTTCAGCTATTGTAGCTCACCAACCTTCTCATTCTGATTCAGCTAGACTTTTTTCCCACCCAACTTTGAAGATTTTAAGTTTCAAGAGAAATATGCACAATTTAAGGACTGGAAACAAATTGGAATATATAGAATTACTGACTTATTTCTCAACAATATTGGCACAAAGATTAAGTAGTTTTGTAACTGAATATGTTCATACAGATCAATATGGTTTTATGCCAGGAAGACAAATGCGAGATGCTATCCGGAGAGTATTGAATATTATATATACAGCTAATAAAGAAAAAAAGAAGATAGCACTACTCTCACTGGATGCCCTTAAAGCCTTTGATCGGGTGGAATGGAAATTTATGTTTGATCTTTTGGACAAGATGAATATGGGTAAAATTTTTATTAAAGTTCTAAAGGAATTATACATAGGAGCAGGTGCTACTGTACTTATTAATGGAGTAGAATCTGACAAATTTACATTATTTAGGGGAACTAGACAAGGTGATCCCTTGTCTCCAATTTTATTTGCATTAATAATAGAACCTCCTGCGGCAAAAATAAGAGAAAGTGGAAACATTAGAGGACTGATTATGAAAAACAGACAACACAAAATAAATTTATACGCAGATGATATGCTCCTTTTTTTGGAGGACCCATTACAAAGAATAGAACACTTAAAAGAAATATTACAGGAATATAGTCAGTATACAGGTTTAAAAATTAATTTCCAAAAATCTAAGTTATTATGTCTAAATATCCCTATTATAGAACAAAACAAAATTAAAAAAGCATCTCATTTAGAGTTATGCTATTCAAGTTTTAAATATTTAGGAATATGGGTAACAAAAAACCTTAATCAATTAATTTACAGAAACTATAAAAATCTATTTAAATTAGTAAAAAAAAAATGACAAAGTGGGCCAATTTGAACCTATCAATGTTGGGGAGAATCGCTCTAATTAAATCATATATATTACCAAAATTTCAATTTCTATTCCAAAATATCCCATTACAGCCAGATACCAAAAAAGTAAAACTATGGCAAGGAAAGCTAGAAAAAGTCATCGCAGGAAAGGGAAAGAAGATAAGATTCATAAATAGTGTTAAATATAGACAGGGTCAAAAGGGGGGATTAGGGATACCACAGCTCCAAAAATATTATGAAGCTTTACAAATAAGCCAAATTATTAAATTTATACAAATCGACAAGACTTGCAAGAATCCCGATTGGGTGGAAATGGAAGGTGAAATGAAAATGGACATAGTAAATAAGTATATTTATACCACTAAAATAATCAGAAAAGGAGAACAAATACAGAATCCATTCATTTCTGAAACATTAAGGATATGGCGAAAACATAGCAAAACTTTGGTTCCGCCAATATCCCTTTTATGTCCCCTTTTGGATCACCCAGATTTTAAGTCTCAAGAGAAATATGCACAATTTAAGGACTGGAAACAAATTGGAATATATAGAATTACTGACTTATTCGATTCAGGGGAACCAATCACTATTAGGCAAATAGAAGAGAAAACAAAGCAAATAAAAACCAACTGACTACAAATAAAACAAATAAGAAGTTTCGCTATTCATTTACAACAAAAACCTGGCTCTCTAGGAACATTAACTGAATTTGAACAATATTGTATTCAAAAAGATAAAAATAAAAAGAGAGGACTAACCTCATTAATATATAAAAGTATTATTGAGAAAGAATATGGAAAAGGTGGAGGATCTAAAACAGTGTGGGAAACAAATTTAAATATTAATATACCCGAGGAAATCTGGACAAGAATATGGAATAAATACCCATATAAATCTATATCAGCAAATGTGAAAGAAATGGTTCTGAAGGTAGTGCATTGGTGGCATCTATATCCTACAAAGTTACATAGAATTAATAAAGATATATCGGATAAATGTTGGAGGAACTGTGGACAAAAAGGAACTTTGGAACATATGTGGATTTCTTGCCCCAAAATAGAAGCATTCTGGCATGAGGTAATTAGATGGATAGAGATGCTGACTAATCAAAAAATAGATATGAATGAAACATTATTGTTATTTTCATTATTTACAGGGGGAAATGAGAAACTTGAAAATAAAGAATTAGTTGCAAATCTTATAGGCACCGCAAGATCTGAGATCGCTAGAAATTGGAAAAACGCTCAAAATCTCACATTACAAGCATTTACGAATAAGATATGACATACAATGTTGATGGAAAAAACGACTAATAAAGTTAGATTATATAGAGGAGAAATAAGACACAGTCAATTCACTGAAAATTGGAAGCCTTTATTAAAATATGCCAATAAAATAAAATTTGAGACACGTGGTTTGGAAAACAATTTGGAGCATTTAGATTGTTGGTCGATATTTCTTTAAGATGTGAAGGGGAATGGTGTTAATGTGATTTGGAGAATTGGGAATAGCAGTTGGTTAACAGTTAAATTAGATAACAATGTAAGATGACAGTTTACTATGTTAAGCTTTGTTTTTATTATTTGTAATATGATAGATTGTCTTTTCTTTATAAATAAAAATTAAAAAACCCTGTAACCATGGTTCTTCTAGTGGTCCTCTGTGAATCCACACATCCCGCCCATCCTCCCCTCTGTCCATCACGTTGTCTTTTTTAATATAGTTCTTTGACAGCGGCGGACTCTTACAGGAACTGAGGGGATTTCTGGCGGGTGGAGCATGCGCTCCACGGGGGAACGCCCTACTAATCACATGTCTTTGAGCTCTAGAAACTTCCGAGAGATCCTGCTCAGGCGCAGAACAACCCAATTGTGTGGATTCACAGAGGACCACTAGAAGAACCATGGTTACAGGTAGGTAACTTCTCTGTCATTTTGTTGCCCTCTTCCTTTCCTTTTCCATTTCTTTCTTTTTCTTTTTTCTTTTAAGGGCTTAGTGCCCTAGTGCTAGAAGAGTTAGGTAACCAGAGAGAGAGAGAGAGAGAGAGAGAGAGAGAGAGAACTGAGGAATCAGCAGGGAATTGTAGAACATGCAGTATTGTCGCAAGTTCTGGAAAATTGTTTTGCTGCCCGTCTTGAGTTATGATTTATGTCTGGGATAATTTCTTGTCTGTATTACTGTATAATGTACATTTAATTTGTTGTACACTGCCCAGAGTAGCAATTTGCTAGATGGGCACTATATAAATTGAATGAATGAATGAATGAGGGGAGAATGTTATCAGTCAGCCTTGTTTCCACCTTGTTAAGGTTGCTCTGCTGTAATTGTGCATCCTGCAAATCTGATTGGCCAGAGCAGACTTCCATTAACAAGCTAGAAACAAGGCTGACTGAAAACCTCCTCCCCCGTCTCTCAGATTCTTCACTCTTTTTTGCCTCTTCAGTCACCTTGCTGTCCTAACACTAAGGCAGCAAGCCTTTAAAAGAGAGAGAGAGAGAGAATGGAAACTAGCAGACCCCCTTACCAGGTTTGGGGAGGAGGGTTCAAAAGGCAGCCATTTTTCTTACTGGCCTGCCTCTCTCACTGCTGCTGTATCTGACTGGAATGGCTTCAAATAGAATGGCTACAAACCCCTCCACGTTGACTCAAGTGATCACACTGCCTCAACCAACATAAGTGCACTTGCTTCCAAAACATTAGAGGCCCCAGCAGTGGAGGAAAAAACAACAACAGATGGTGGGCGCAGGGGGACTCTGGGATGATTCGCATTGACTTTTACATCATGTAGTCAACAGAAAATAATGTGGATCTGATCATTCCAGTTCTGGAGCTTTTCCACTTTATTTGTTAAAATAATCACTCCCTTACACTTTCTGTTTTACATTTCCACTCTCTAATAATTGCAAGGAATTTAATCTGACAAACTTTCTTATTGCAATTCCTGGTTTGTTTCCATTACATGTATAAAAAAACTGAAGAACAGTTTAGTCAGTTAGCCTGCAATCTGTTACCCACTTACTTGAGAGTTAGAATGTTATTAGGCAGGCTAGGTAAGGGGATGGGTTGTCTCATTCTTTTTTCCAGTGATCTCATGACTTCAGCACTGGAATGAACCAGTCCATCCCCAGAGCATTCCTAACTCCACTCTTCTGGGTCCCTGTCAGGGGCTTCTATTTTTTTAGTGCATGTAGGATCGCTCCGTTTTGGTTCTTTTCCAGCATGCGTGATCACTGGAAACGAACAAAAGTGAGCTTCCTTTTTCAATTTCCCATATCATGCAGCAGTTTAAGAAGGCAACCACTTCACGATATTGACAAGTTAAACATTTCCTCTGTTTCATGAAGGGTCAGAGGAAGTTAACATGTTTAAATAACATATTAGGGCACCACAGATGCACTGCATCACTTATATATATATATATCTCAATCCACCGTGGTAACTTGAATCAATGAAACTTACACAGATGTTGATTTACCAGATCCCCACTGAATCAATGGGCTTACACTGTTTGCAACTTACTACTGGACTTCAGCCAATGAGTCTTGTCTCTGCATAGACATGTGTATAGGATTGCATTGTTAGGATCACCTTGAATAGAAAGTCCATTCTGGTACTTCATAGCTGCCAGGACGGGGTCATTTAAGAGAGAATTCCCAGCGTTTCACCTAACTACAGTCCTCAGTAGTCTTGAAGAAGCCACAAGAATCAGTGGTATAAAATGAATATATGTTTTAAGAGAGACATGTCTTTTGTCTTCCAATAATATAAAGTTGTATTGTGTTGTTGATGGACAACAACTGATGAACAATTTAACATAGAGTGACAAAGAACATTGTAACAGGATTAAATAAGGTTCTTTGCATTTCCTTTTGGGAGATCAGCTTTTAAAAAATCCTGACACTTAGAATTGTGATTTAGGACTATCTGCAGAATATGAAAATAGTAATCAGCTAATTCCGAGAATTATGTCCAGAAGTTTCCCCTTGCCTTCTCCTGTTTTAAATCAGGTGCTAGTGTAGAGTATATCTTAAGTTTGGTCATGGTTATTATTTTATGGCAGACCAGCCGTTTCTGTATGTGTTCCTTTATAAACAATGCACAAGAACCAATTCATATTGATTCTGTGCTCTTTGTACTTTATAGCATTAATCATGGTTTCCCTCTTCTTTTTTCCATGTCTTCTCAAAGTGTGTTACATGGTATAGAACTGAAATGGCAGAATGTATGAAGGTGCATTTAGTTTTTACCTCCTTGAAAATAAGTCCCACTCCACTTGAAAATGAGATCCAAAAATGTGTAGGGTCATTTATTATTTATTTATTTTACTCCAGTGTTAGAAATGTCACCTGTCACTTAGAAATGGTCTTGTGTGAAACCTTCTGGAAGAGAATAAATTCTGTCCAAACTGCAGTAAATACAGGCTAGCATCCCTTTTCAAATTTCAAACTTAAGATATATAAGGGTATGCTGCATTTTTGATAGCATTTGAGGTAGTATAATCTAAACTGGAAGTGTTAGTAAATGTTGCAAAATTAATTGCTGTGAGATAAGTGTTGTGTAACATAACCACTAAGCTTCAAGCTGTCATCATATTCCTTGCAATCACACAGCAGGCCTGTCACTGTCTTGTACCTTTTGGGCAGGATTGGCTCAGCCAGTTGAAATGCATTGATCGTGATGTGTGTTTTTTGTGTTCTGATCCCCACCACTTTATCAAGTTAGTTTGAAATTCCGACTTGTATTATAAAGCCCAGGCCGTTTGTTACCATGGTCTCCTAACCTATATTTGTACATAAAATCAACTTTTGTGTTCTATAGAACAGTGATCTTCAAATTTCCTGTTTTCACGGTACCCTTTCCACGCGTACATATTTACCAAGAATAAGAGAGCACTTGTGTAGTGTAAGGTTAGGTGGCTGGACTAGGACTGGGGAAATTTGGGTTCAGATCCCCAGTTAGCCATGTCACCTCCTGGTTGACCTCAGATCAGTGACTTGTATCTTGGCCACTCTCACAAAGTTACTGTGAAGATAAAAATAAGAGTAGAAACATGTATATGACCTTGGTCTTCTTGGAGAATAGGCAGGGTATAAATGCAATCCATCAATCAGTCAGACAGACATCAGTTAAAGAAACATACCCTATTGGAACATATAAAAATTATATTTATATTATAATATATTCATTGACTACCATAGGCCATGGAAGCTTCCAAAGCTATTTGATAGCATATACTGGATTAGTTCAGCGGTTTAAATAGCCAGTTCTGCTGCATATTCTCATCATCTGTTCTTGACACCTTGTTGGTCGGACAATTATTTCCCTTGCTTATCCTTGATTATACCTTTGTGAGCCATGAATTGTACTTGAATCTTTTTAATTTGTGCAAAGAGGGACAACATCAAACTGAGGAGGGGAAAGAAATAGAACCAGAACCAGCTATACTTGATGAAGAGGTCATGTGGGCAATGAACCAACTGCCAAATAACAAAGTTCCAGGGGTCTATAACATCTTTGTAGAATTGCTGAGGCCAGTACCAATGGCAGTTATTAGAGTCTTTTGCCAGAAAATTTGGGAAACCAACACATAGCCACAAAAGTGGAAAAAAATCAGTGATTATTCTGTTACCAAAAAAGGGGGATTCAAATGACTGTTCTAATTGCAGCATGATTTCTCTCATCTCTCATGCTAGTAAGATCTTACTGAAAATTATACAACAACGCCTGGCACCAATCAAAAGGGAATTGCCAGATGTCCAAGCTGGTTTCCATTGGGGTCGTGATACACGTGACCATCCATGTTCGATGGATAATGGAAAAATGTTATGAACATTAAAAAAAACATACATGTGCTTCATTGATTATAGGAAAGTTTTCGACTGTGTTGACCATGGCAAACTAGGGAGAGCCCTAGAAGACCTTGGGGTGCCACTACATTTGGTGAAGTTGGTGAAATCACTGTATGAAAATCAGGAAGCCATTGTACAAACTTAATATGGAGACACTGACTGGTTTAAGATCGAGAAAGGTGTGCGGCAAGGTTGCATCTTGTTACCTTTCTTATTCAGCTTGTATGCTGAATTGATCATCAGAAAGCTGGAGTTAGAAGAATAAAAAATTAGGGTAAAAATTGGTGGAAGAAACATCAATAACATTCAATATGCAGATGATACAACCCTCCTCTCAGAAACCCAGGAAAGTCTAAAGTACCTGATCATGAAACTCAAAGAAAAAAAGTGAGACATTTGGCCTCTTTGAAAACTCATGACAACTGCAAAGAATCAAAACATCAAAATAGTAATTGGTGGAGAGCAGGTTGAATGTGTGGAAAAATTCATCTTTTTAGGTTCACTGGTCAATCAAAGTGGCGATTGGAGCCTGGAAATAAAATGTCAGATTATGCTAGGTTGCACAGCAATGATGAGTATGAATCAAATATGGAAAAGTAAGGATGTCAGCTTGACCAGGTGCAGATTAGTTCGCACCATTGTGTTCTCCATAACTACATATGGCTGTGAAAGTTGGGCAATGAAGAAGATGGACAGAAGGAAAATTGATTCTTTTGAACTATGGCGTTGGAGAAGGCTCTTGCACATTCCATGAACTGCAAAGATAACAAATAAAGAAGTGCTGAAGCACATAAAACTGGACATGTCACTGGAAAGCAAAATAACAAAACTTAGATTTAGTTATTTCGGCCATGTCATGTGATCAACATCATTGGAGAAAGACGTTGGTCAGAATGGTCAGTGGTAAAAGACAGAGGACACCAAAGAACGCATTGGTTAGATGTAATCAAAGCAGACACTGCCCAAAATATAAAGCAGCTGAAAGAAGCTGTACAAGATCGGAAGTCATGGAGAGAGCTGGCTTATGAAATCACTAAGGGTTGGATGCGACTTCATGGATAATTGGATTCAATTTGATTAGGTAGTCAGAGGTTGGGAGTTTGATTCCCCACTGTGCCTCCTTGACAGGAGCTGGACTTGATGATCTACAGGGTCTCTTCCAGCTCTGCAGTTCTAAGATGATGATGATGATGATTTTCTTAAGAGCCCTAATGTGTTGTCACTGAAGAAAAACCTCCCCCTCTGCAAAAAATACCCTTGTACATTTGTGTTACATTTTTTTCTCAGGATAGCACTATGGCAGAGGTTCCCAAACTGTGCACAGTGGCTCCAGGTGGTGCCATGAAACCCAGGCAGGGCGCCACGGGAAAAGAGATGGAACATAGAGATATGAAGGCTATAGAGGAGCTCGTCATAGCTCTATGAACAGCTCTTCTATTGCTTTCATAGCTCTGTGTCTAACAGGAATAGGAAGTCTTCTATAACACTATACTGAATCCAACCAAAGGCTGAGTCCCCCCCCCCCCCGACCCAGATTACACCCCACCCACCCCCGTATTGGGGAAGCTTGGTTGATCTAAGAGGGCAATCTAAATAACAGGATTATTTTCAGGTAGATGGCAAACGTTGAACCTACCAAAAGGAGTTCTCATTTTGAGCTTAGGTGGTATAGGGCTGCCATTTATTTAAGTATTTTTCTCCAAAACACTTCTGCTGCTGAGTCAAGTGTCAGTGAATCTGCACACAGTGGCCTGATCACACAGCAGTCTTCTATAAGGAACGTTAGGTCTTAGCATAGTATCATTTGTGAAATGGCCAGTTGCTGCCTTGAAAGCCGCCTCCCAAGACCCAGCAGTTTTGTTTCCAGTAGACTGACAGGCATTGTTGCTTAGATAAAGAACTGACTTGAGATTGAAGATGGAATAAGCAGGTTCATTTGAGCACATAGGCCATCTGGAATCTAAAGCTTTTCAGGAGTACCACAAATAATGCTGGTGAGGTTCAAAACATGTGTTGTTGTTGTTTAGTCGTTAAGTCGTGTCCGACTCTTCGTGACCCCATGGACCAGAGCACGCCAGGCCCTCCTGTCTTCCATTGCCTCCCGGAGTTTGGTCAAATTCATGTTGGGAGCTTCGATGACACTGTCCAGCCATCTCGTCCTCTGTCATCCCCTTCTCCTCTTGCCCTCACACTTTCCCAACATCAGGGTCTTTTCCAGGGAGTCTTCTCTTCTCATGAGATGGCCAAAGTATTGGAGCCTCAGCTTCAGGAGTTGTCCTTCCAGTGAGCACTCAGGGTTGATTTCCTTCAAAATGGATAGGTTTGTTCTCTTTGCAGTCCAGGGGACTCTCAAGAGTCTCCTCCAGCACCACAATTCAAAAGCATCAATTCTTCGGCGGTCAGCCTTCCTTATGGTCCAGCTCTCACTTCCATACATCACTACTGGAAAAACCATAGCTTTTACTATGTGGACCTTTGTCAGCAAGGTGATGTCTCTGCTTTTTAAGATGTTGTCTAGGTTTGTCATCACTTTCCTCCCAAGAAGCAGGCGTCTTTTAATTTCGTGGCTGCTGTCACCATCTGCAGTGATCATGGAGCCCAGGAAAGTAAAATCTGTCACTAAACATGTGTTACCTGAGTGCAAACTTTACCTGTCCTGTAATGTCATTGCAAATTGAACACTGTGTCTTCTAAAAGTTCTTCTTAGATTTGGATTTAAGTCCTTCTTAGGCCTTTTTATAGGACAGAGACTGCTTTGCTCACCTTGGCAAATGATCTTGGCCAGGAACTGGACAAGGGAAAGCATATCCCTGATGTTTCTACTGGACTTCTCAGAACGTTTGCCTATGGTATCCTTCTAGGCCGTAAGGATAGAATGGGATTTAAAGGCACTGTTTTATGGTCGGGTAAAAGTTCATTTCAATTTTGGCCAGAGTCAGCCTAATTTCATTATTGACATTTAAGACTCTGCTTTTCCATGAAATAATCTAGATTGTCAGTGAGGAAAAATAAGTATTACCACATCTTATGCTTCATGGAACTTAATTCCATTGAATGGTAATGTATATTGTTGTTGTTTTAGTTTATCAGAAGGTGAATTCAATTAACTCAATAAATCATCAAACCTAGAGTTATTTGGTTTCTCTTGTTATATCTGCATTTGAAGCTACACAAACCAGAAGCCAGTTAAAATGCATTTCTTTATGCAAATCACTGATAATTTGCCAACTAATTCAGATGGATATGGTTGTATTCTAAACTTTGGGAAATACTCAGTGTACCATATTCAGGGTACATCAAGCTCTGCTTTTTCTTTTCCTATTCAATTTAGAGTTTTATTTTAGTAGTAAGTTTCCTTGAAAATAGCATGATGGCAACTGTCAGTGCCATGCATCTGTTAATATTTTGTGGAAGCACAGTAGCACATTTTGAAACTTGGGAGTCATTATTTTGAGGTGAAGTATGAGACCAGCCGTTCTGCATGTTGAGAGTGTCATATTTTTGAATGCTTCTCATTGTTCCAAAGCTCCTCGTGTGTAGTAAATTAGTTGACTTGAACAGTGTTATGATAACTCTATCTCCCTCATGCCTCCCTCATAATGCAGATTTTTTTTTCTGTGGGGAAATATTTAAAAGTATAAATCTCCATCTACAAACTAAGGTGATATGCTATTTATCTACTGCCCCATTCCAAATACTATGTAGATAATCTTTGCTGGTAGAATCAAGTTTCTTGTGACAACCACTGGAGCTCACATCCTCTCAGCAACACCCCTGGACGTTTTGCCCTCCTGCCTAAAAATTTATACTTTCAAACTGCACCTCTGCCTTCCTCTGCTCTCCACCTTACTATGTTATTACTGTACCACTTGCTCCTTTCTCATTCTGTTTGCTTGCACATTTCTGATGGGTGTATCACCATGGCCACGTACAAGGTGAAACTAGTTCATGAATTACCTATAGAGGACACCACCCCTCTCTTGTTTCTCTTTTCTGTCCAGACCTGCTGTTTGACAAATGAGTGGTGGTGATGCATGCAGATGATGGCAACATCTGTTTGACAAATGAGTGGTGGTGATGCATGCAGATGATGGCAACATCTGTTTGACAAATGAGTGGTGGTGATGCATGCAGATGATGGCAACATTGCAAACACACTTCATAAATTGCATCAGCTCTTATTTCTTAGGAACAGAAAAAGAAGGCATCAACAAACATGATTCCCAGGCTCACTGTATGCCTTTTGAGGGATGATACATTGTCCCTCTAAATAGAAATAAGCATTGGCCCAAATCCTGTTGCTTAGTGTAGTAAATTGCACTTGAGTAGGCCCATTGAATCAATGCGGATTTGGTAAGTCACCTCTTCCATAACTGCCATTGATTCAAATGACCCTACTCTGCTATTTATTTTAGCACAATAAGTTGCAGTTAGAGTAGGCTCATTTGAATCAGTGGAGTTGATTCATTCAATCTCCACTAATTCAGCAGGCCTAGTGTGGTTTACTTTGTTAAGGGACAGGATTTTGGCCATTACTTTGTAGGTGAGAAGTGGACCAAAATCTGCTGTCTAACCCTTTAGCCTTCTCTAGCTGCTTACCAACAGCTGAAAATAAAAATATGGCAGTGACAAAGTAATTAAGGATAAGTAGCATAGGTTGATATTGTGCTTATGGCACAATCCAGGAGACATCTGCTCAAAAGTCCCATTGAATTTAATGTGGCTTAGGTAAAGGTAAAGGTTCCCCTTGACAAATGTCCAGTTGTGTCCGACTCTAGGGGGCGGTGCTCATCCCCGTTTCCAAGCCGTAATGTGGCTTACTCCAAGGTAAATCCCTACAGGATTGTAGCTTGTTTTCCCCCTGGTTTTGGTTTTAACATATTTTAAAAAGATAATTGAAACAGATTGGAAGTTGCATTTAAGCATAATCAGGCTAATTTATATTAATAATTCTTAGAAGTGTTTGGAAAGGTAAGTTGCTATGAGAAGAAGGGATGTGCTGCTCCATCTGTATTAGTGCTGTGTGATGTACTGCAGAATTTTTATATTTAGCCAATACATTACCAGTACCTCTCTTTTCATTTTTATGGAAGAAGCAAACCATACATTACATGTAGAGCTCTGATTCAGAGTACAGTATCTGTTTCTTTACAAAAAACAGAAGTTTAGATTTGTAAACATCAGGACTTCCTCCAGTTCTAGTTTCTTCTTTATTCATTTCTTTAAAACTGTTCATTTTCTTTTCTTTTCTAATGAGTCATATCAAGTAGTAACCTTGTAATTCAGTACTTCCTTCATAATTGTACTGAACTTTTCTAACACTTGTCAAGGAATTTGTTTAATTAACCATGGCAAGAGGGAAAGAATCTTACCAATTACAGCAGAGACCTTGATTAGGTCATTTCACTTTCTGAGTGTTTTGATAGCTGTATGCTTTCCTTTGTTTGCTTGCTTGCTTTTCTTCATTGCTCTGTTGGTGGTTTGCCAGTTTAAAGACTAATTAGGATAGGGCTGCCTGCTCTTGGTGACTTACAATCCAAAGCTCAGACAAGTATAGTAAAAAGAACAAGAGTTAGAGACAAAATGAAGGGAAAGCCCCTCCCTTCCAACATTAATAATAACTGCATACCATCAAATCAATTATCACTTATTACTGTTAAGCAAATCAGAGACAGACGGCTCCCACCATGGATAAAGGATTGCTGTTCCACTGTCAGCTACAAGTCTATTGAACTTGACATTCCACACTATGGATGGTGGTGGTATTGTGCATTCTCTGCATGTACAATCTATGTTCCATTTATATCTGTGCCCATCCATACTTGTGCGCTCATAATTTCTTAATTTTTTAACTGATCAAGTCTGTATGTATATGTTTTTGTTGTTTTGCCTTATATACCGCCCATAGTGCTAGAGCACTCTCTGGGCAGATAACAACATAATTGTGCAAATAACACTTTGCCCCTCAGCGCGCTGGATATTCGTTTTACTGACCTCAGAAGGGTGGAAGACTAAGTCAACTTTGATCAAACTCAGGTTGTAAACAGAGGCTTGATTGCAGTACTGCATATGTAATAGCAAAACCCACTTAAATAAAGGAGTATTATAGCGTTACACCCCTATAATGAAATATATGATTTTAGTAGCTTGCCTGTACTTGTTACCACTTTGACAAGCTGGTTGACAGCAGTGATCAGAAAGGTGCTTAATTATGGGTGTTTGAAAAATAGCATTATACGGGTATAGTAATATACCTCAGAAAAGTTTTAATGCTGTTTCTTTAAAGTAAAATTAAAAATACCTTTCTGCTTACTGCCATTATCTTTCTTGCTAAAAATAATGTTTTGTTATATATGTAAAAAAATTAAAAAGCTAGAAAATTACTGCCTCTTACTTAAAAGAGCACTTAAAATAGATAAACAAAGGGAATGGATAGCCCCTGCTCCAGTCTATGGAAAATGACAGGAGTCAGAGGATCAAGAGAATCAGGGAGCCTCATTGGAGACCTGAAAAATTGAGGGACTGAAAGAAATGATCAGGAAAGGGAGCTAGTGGAGGGTGTCTCAGCTAGCAGGGAAAAGAAAGAGAGAGAGAGACACCAGCTTCATCAGAGAGATTTAGATTAGGCATCCTTCAGTCTCGAGAGACTATAGTAACGTGCTCTGAATAGAGGACTTCGAACAGCGTCTAGTGTGGCTGAGAAGGCCAACTCGAGAGTGACAATTCCTTCCACACTGAAGACAAATCCAGTCTGTCCCCTGTCCAGCTCCCTGATTTTGCTGGTTTCGGGACTGCCTCTTTGCCTCAGTCTGCTGGACAAGTGTCTCTTCAAATTGGGAGAGGCCATGCTGCACCGCCTGCCTCCAGGCTGAATGCTCAGATGTCAAAGTTTCCCATCTGTTGAGGTCCATTCCTAAGGCCTTCAGATCCCGCTTGCAGATATCCTTGTATCACAGCTGTGGTCTCCCTCTGGGGCGCTTTCCCTGCACTAATTCTCCATACAGGAGATCTTTTGGAATCCGACCATCAGCCATTCTCACGACATGCCCGAGCCAACGTAGACATTGCTGTTTCAGTAATGTATACATGCTAAAAATTCCAGCTCGTTCTAGGACTACTCTGTTTAGAACTTAGTCCTGCCAGGTGATACCAAAAATGCGGCGGAGACAACGCATATGGAACGTGTTCAGCTTCCTCTCCTGCCATGCACAAAGGGTCCAGGACTCACTGCAGTACAGGAGTGTGCTCAGGACACAGGCTCTATAGACCTGGATCTTGGTATATGCCGTCAGCTTCTTATTAAGCCATACTCTCTTTGTGAGTCTAGAGAACATGGTAGCTGCTTTGCCAATGCGTTTATCTAGCTCGACATCTAGGGAGAGGGTGTCAGAGATCGTTGAGCCAAGGTACACAAAGTCATGAATAACCTCCAATTCTTGTGTGGAGATGGTAATAGAGGGAGGTGAGTCCAAGCCCTGGCCCATGACTTGTGTTTTCTTCAGGCTGATTGTTAATCCAAAGTCTTGGCAGGCCTTGCTAAAACAATTCATGAGTTGTTGGAGGTCTTCAGCAGAATGGGCAACAACAGCTGCATCATCGGCAAAGAGGAAGTCCTGCATGCATTTCAGCTGGACTTTGGTCTTCGCTCTCAATCTAGAGAGATTAAAGAGCTTTCCATCTGATCTAGTCTGGAGGTAGACACCTTCTGTTGCAGTTCCAAAGGCGTGCTTCAGCATGACAGCAAAAAAGATCCCATACAGGGTCGGCGTGAGGACACAGCCCTGGTTCACTCTGCTTCGGATGTCAAAGGGATCTGATGTTGAGCCATCGAAAACTACAGTGCCCTTCATTTCCTCATGAAAGGACCTGATGATGTTAAGGAGTCAAGGTGGACATCCAATCTTGGGAAGTATTTTAAAAAGGCCATCCCTGCTAACCAAATCAAAGGCCTTTGTAAGATCTATGAAGGCTACAAAGAGTGGCTGTCATTGTTCCCTACATTTCTCCTGCAACTGTCTGAGGGAAAATACCATGTGGTGGATCTATTCGCTCGAAATCCACACTGTGATTCTGGATAGACTCTGTCTGCAAGCACCTGGAGTCTCTTCAGCATAACACGGGCAAGCAGCTTCCTTACAACGCTGAGAAGAGAGATGCCACGGTAGTTACTGCAGTCACCCCTGTCTCCTTTATTCTTATACAATGTGATGATGTTTGCATCCTTCATGTCCTGTGGTACTCCACCTTCCCTCCAGCAAAGACAAAAGATTTCATACAGCTCAGTGGTGATGATCTCTTTACAGCACTTCAGCAGGGATGTTATCCTTCCCAGGTGCCTTGCCGGAGGCGAGGGAATCCAAGGCCACTTTTATTTCTGGTAAAGTTGGTTCGCTGTCCAGCTCTTCCAAGACAGGCAGGCACTCGATGTTATTTAATGCCTCTTCGGTTACTACATTCTCTCTGGAATATAGCTCAGAGTAGTGCTGCACCCAGCGTTCCATCTGCTGTGCTCGGTCCTGGATGATCATGCCTGTAGCAGACTTCAAGGGAGCAGATTTCTTCTGTATTGGACCTAAAGCCTGCTTGATACCGTCATACATTCCCTTGATGTTACCTGTGTCTGCTGCTATCTGTATCTGAGAGCAGAGCTGAAGCCAATAACTGTTGGAACATCTCCTGGCAGCCTGTTGGACTTTGCTACGCGAAGAGCCTGCAAGTTGTATTCACTAGGACAGGCTTTGTATGCTGCTAGAGCTCTCCTCTTATCCTCGATGGCTGGCATCAACTCCTCCAAATGGGTTTCGAACCAGTCTGACGTCTTTTTGGTCTTCTTGCCAAATGTGGACAAGGCGGTGTTATAAACAGTGTTCTTGAAATGTTCCCATCATTCAGGTGCATTTGCATCAGCCGGGGCTGGAAGGGTTTCCTCAAGCGCTTGGGCAAATTCCTCCACTTTTCTTTGATCGCGAGTCTTGCTGATGTCAATACGTGGTCTTCCTTCCTTTTTTGTGTGATTCAATCTCTTTGTTCGCAGTTTTACTCTACTACACACCAGGGAGTGATCAGTATCGCAATCAGCACCCTGATAACTGCGTGTGATCGTAATACTAGGAAGGCTAGAGCGTCTAGTGAGGATCAAATCGAGCTGATGCCAGTGCTTCAATCTTGGATGTCTCCAGGAAACTCTGTGTTGAAGCTTCGTATTAAAGAACGTGTTGCTGACACAAAGACCATAGTAACAGCAAAACTCCAGCAAGCGTTGGCCATTTTTGTTCATCTTCCTAATACCAAAATGGCCTAGACAAGGGGGCCAAGAATTGTGATCAGCACCAACTCTAGCGTTAAAGTCTCCGAGAATGAACAGTGGCTCTCTCTCGGGGATTTTTTTGATAGTAGCTGCCAGATCGTCATAGAATTTGTCTTTGACTTCTGTTGTCAAATCATCAGATGCTATAAGAACAAAGAATAATTAAATTTATACATTCTTAGTGAATAAGAAATGAATAATATTTCTGATGAATTTAAAGTCCACATTGCATTACTAAACTCAACTGACTGTGAACCAGAAGAAATGTGAACTAGAACTGTGGGTTGCAACCAGAGATATTATTAAGGAAGAATGCAAAAGGATTATTTATGTAGCTAAAAGGAAAGAAAATCCTTGCTGGATGATGGAAAAATCATTTAAAATCAATAAGGACAGGCAAAAAGCAAAAGTAAAAGGTGATAGAAATAGGATCAGAATCCTGAATGTAATTTTTCCACAACTGTCACGTTGAGAATTGTCTCAATAGTCAGTCCAAAGAAATAGAATAAAACAACAAAAGAGGATAAATGAGAGAGACTTCTCCACAAGATCCAAGAAATTGAAAGGAAATGTAAACTTAAATTAAGGGAAAATATCTGATCAAGATAACATAAAAAGAAATAAAGAGAAGATGCAAACAAGATACTGATAACTTTACAGAAGAGATACAATAATTAAATTCTTTTGAAATTCCTATGGTAAAGAATCTACAGTTTTAAAAAGTGAGGTAAAAGCTGCTCTCAAAGCACTTGAAATAAATAAATAATCAGGAGTAGATGGGATACTAATGGAACTATTGCGAACTACAGAGACAAAATCTGTCATAATTCTAGCAGGAACATGCCAACAAATATGGAAGGTAAAATAATGACCCATAGTCTGCAACAATGTACCCTCTAATTTTCAGATTAGAGGGTACATTGTGTGTGTGCACAACTCCGCCCCCCGTGCACTGGGTTCCGTCACGACCGGAACCTAACGTGATCCCTACATGGAGGAGGAAGACAGCTGCGCGGAGGGAAGCAGAGTCATGCATGCGTGTACCCAGCTTAGCGGAAACCTTGGTCTGCAAATGTTCAATATACATTCCAATCTTTAAGGAAGGATACATCAAGGAGTGCAATATCTTTGGGACCATTATATTAATGTCCCATGCATGCAAAGTGATGCCCAAGGTGCTGCAACAAAAACTTTTGCCATTTATGGACTGAGAGATGCCGATGCTCAGGAAAGATTCCCAAAAGGAATAGGCACTACAGATCATATTGCAAATATATGTTGGCTGCTGGAGCATGTCAAATAATTTTATAAGCTCTGTCAATGCTTTATAGATTACAGCAAAACTTTTGACTGTGTGGATCATGAGAAGCTATGCATCATTTTAAAAGACATGAATATGCTTCAGCACTCGATTGTCCTGATGCATTACTTATATTGTGGACAAGAAGCTACTGTTAGGACAAAAACAGAATGGTTTCCCATAGGCAACGGTGTCAGATAAGGGTTTATTTTATTTCCCTGTCTGTTCAATTTGTATGCAGAATATATCACATGGAAAGCTAGATTAGAATCAACCAGAGGTGTGAGCTGAGCTGGGGCTGTTGAGGACAGGACATTTTGGAGGTTGTTCATTCATAGGTACAGAGGTGACCTGATGGCACATAACAATGTCAATGGATAAGTGATAGCCCATGTCTTTTTCTTTGATCCCCTTGCAATTTAGTTCCCATTTTGAAGATTCCAACATTTTAATTGCCATGCTGGCTTAAAATACATTAACTGAATGTTGATTAGAGATGTAAAATTTCCAGAAATTTTTAAGCTATGTAAAATGGCTTCAGAAAAAAACGGGGGGAGGGGAATCTTCCCCCCCCCCCCAGTTTTTCAGGGTTTTTTTCAGGCGTTCTCATCTCTACTCATACTTACTCCAGAGTCACAAGCGTGTTATGCTGTCAATAGAGATGGGAAGGCCTGGAAAAATACCAGAAAAATTGGGGGGAAACCAGGTGTTTTTCTGTTTTTTCCCAAAGCCATTTTATATGGCTTCAGAATTTCTTGAAATTTTACATCTCTAATGCTGATAGATTTACAGGGAAATATTTTCTGGTAAAAATATCTAATACTTAATGTGATTTCTTCTCTTGTTTGATCTGGCAAATGAAATAGAAAATGAGCATCTAAGATTCAAAGCCTTGGTTAGATACATACACACATAGAGACAGCAAACCTCCAGCCTTTGCAATGACAGAAATAGCTATAATTTTTGCCATGGCAACTATCATCTGATAAGATGGACTGGAATAAGGCATACATCCCTAACTTTACACTGTTGAGCGTCTAGCTTTTCAAATAAAGGAATCCTGAACAGTGCTTTCCAGGGGGTGAGGGACAAATCATGCATCTGAGTCTGAACAACACAGTGGTGGAGAGTTTACTTCTGTCAAATTAAGAGATGCAAACAATTATATGAAATGACCTCCATTGGTCCATTGTCTACAGCCTTGCTGCCCTTTAGGTAGAAAGTCTAAAAGAACAGACAAGACATTTATAAATAAAGAAATATAAAATAACAGAAAATGATGCCAAATCCTAGTGTCATATGATTATCAAGTATTTAGGCTGCAATTCTATATGTGGTTTCCTGTGAGTAAACCACATTGAATTCAGTGAAGTTGCATTGCTAGAAATGTTTTGGCCTTCATTCCTAAACTCAGTGGATCTTTGGCTCAGACCTAGATGGAAGCCCGCTCATTTACTGTTGAAGGAAGTCTTGTTCTTACTTGGAATAGCTGGAAGCCCCCCAACCTAGTCTGTGCCAGAATAAAGGGCACACAGATTAGGACTGTTCTGCGGTGACACCTGAACCCAGTCCCTGTCTGGATGTACAATGGTATTTGTGTGGTTCCAGTTCCTTAAAGATCCCATTTCTGCAAATAGTGAAACACAAACGCCAACACCAGGTCATAGATTGAATGGTGCAAGGAAGACAGGGCACTAGTAGCCATCTGCAGAACTACGCATTCAGTTTTAGTTTTATTTTCCCCCTTTTTTCAGCTACCAGGAGAAAGTCCTAAACAGCTTCCTAATTCAGTCTCTGAGAAGGGAGTGAGCAGGAGATTTTAAAAGGGCAATGAGCATGCCTGCCCTCTGTGATTCTTTCTTAAACAGGCAATCCAGAGAGCCTACTTTTTATTGTTTCCACCAAATCTTTCTGCCCCCCATCCTTCTTGTTTTCTGGGTCTAAAATTAGTGGTGCTGCAGACACAATACTTTGATGATTTCATCAAAGACTTTGCAGAAGGAAGGGCAACAAAGGTTCATTTTAAAGAGCATACTTACCTCTCCCATCCTGAGTTTTTCTTTCTCTACTTCTGATCATGGCATATGAATGCCAGATTTAACATGAAGGAGCTGTGAGTGTGCTGCTCCATGTCATTAATGCCTCTGTGCTCTTTGCTCCATCTCGTAGTAACCTTGGAAACACATACGCCTTGATCTGGTATATTTTTACACATTTGCCCAAAGACAGTGCACATCCCTAATTGTAAGTCTGTGATTGCAGACTGTAGTTGTGCCAAGGTGAACAAAATGCTATTTTTGCATGCACAAAGAAATATTCACTCTTTCATTATATAATATTCCATCATGCCTATTTGCTGTTTTAAGTGTCAAGGTTCAAAATTGCACTAAATCAGCATGGTTGTTAGAGAAGCCATGAATTTTTAAGACCAACAATACCTTCAATATCTTTTTCTTCGTTCCTTCCACCATGGCCGTGTGGTGATTTTATTTTGCACTAGCCTGCATTCATACATGCTTGCATAGCTTTTTTAATGCTAGTTCAAATCATGCTGGAATATCAGCAGCACTTTGAACTTTGCTTAGCATTGACTGAAATCCAGCTGTAAGTTGCAAATAGAGTAGGTGCATTGAAACAATTGAACTGACATAGCTGTTGACTCATCAAATTCCAACTAATCCAATGTGCCTTCTCTAGCTGTGGCTAAGTTTCCATCAGTGTATTTCTAAACACTTAAACAAAGACACTTGGCCTTTCATGATCTTAGGTTGTGTTCCTTTCATTTTCATCCTGAGGAGGACACATCCCTTGTCTCTCAAGATACACAGTCTGAACCATATTGAGTCAATTTGTTTATTAAGCCCTTGAGGATGGAAAGAGTTGATCCTGGTTTCCTTGTGAGATGAATTTAATGCTTGTTAAAAGAACAGGAATGCTAATGATGGAAACTGAAGCCTCCTTATTTGTCCAGAAAATAAGTATATTCTGAGTGGCAATGGGAGTGCCAGCATTTTCTCACTGGTTTCTTAATATACGGTTGTACTGACTTTGATGGGTAAGATATGTTGATAGAGTTACAGGCCTGGTGGATGAAGGGAACGCTGTGGATGTAGCATATCTTGATTTCAGTAAGGCCTTCGACAAGGTTCCTCATGATATTCTTGCAAAGAAGTTAGTAGAATGTGGGATAGATAGTGCTACTGTTAGGTGGATTTGTAATTGGTTGACTGTCCGAACCTAAAGGGTGATCACAAATGGCTCCCCTTCATCCTGGAAAGAGGTGACTAGTGGGGTGCCCCAGGGTTCTGTTCTGGGTCGTGTTTTATTCAACATCTTTATCAATGACTTGGATAAAGGAATAGAGAGTATGTTGATTAAATTTGCAGATGATACCAAATTGGCAGGGGTTGCTAATTCCCCAGAGGACAGGATTAAAATTCAAAATGACCTTGATAGATTAGAGTCCTGGACCAAAACTAACAAAATGAATTTCAACAGGGAGAAATGTAAGGTTCTACAGCTAAGCAGAAAAAATGAACTGCACAGATATAGGATGGAAGACAACAGTATGGCTAGACAACAGTACCTGTGAAAGGGATCTAGGAATCTTGGTAGACCACAAGCTGAACATGAGTCAGCAGTGTGATGCGGCTGCCAAGATAGCCAATGCGATTCTTGGTTGCATCAATAGGAGTATAATGTCTAGATCAAGGGAAGTGATAGTACCACTCTATTCTGCTGTGGTCAGACCTCACCTGGAGTATTGTGTCCAGTTCTGGGCACCTCAGTTCAAACAGGATGTTGACAACCTGGAACGTGTCCAGAGGAGGGCGACTAAAATGGTTAAAGGTCTAGAAGCCATGTCCTACGAGGAGCGGCTTAGGGAGTTGGGAATGTTTAGCCTTACAAAAAGAAGGTTGAGAGGGGACATGATAGCCATGTTTAAATATTTGAAAGGATGTCATGTTGAAGAGGGGACAGGTTTGTTTTCCAGGGCTCCAGAGACTAGGACACGGAGCAATGGTTTCAAACTACAGGAAAAGAGATTCCATCTGAACATTAGGAAGAACTTCCTGATGGTCAGAGCTGTCTGGCAGTGGAATAGGCTGCCTCGAAGGGTGGTGGAGTCTTCTTCTTTGGAGGTTTTTAAGCAGAGGCTGGATGGCCATCTGTTGGGAGTACTTTGATGGATGTTCCCGCATGGCGGGGGGGTTGGACTGGATGGCCTCAGTGGTCTCTTCCAACTCTATGACTCTATATTACTATATACTATTCTGTTTAGTTTTGTCAAGTGTACTGAAAGTCCTTTCTTGATTAGCTTGCTAACTGACAGTGACTGTGGCCATTTCCATAACGACCCATCACAAAAGACAGCCAGATTAGTGTAGTGATTGGAGTTCTGGAATGAAATGTGGAAGATGCAGTTTCAAGTCTCTACTGAGCCATAAAATTCAATAGGTTGCCTTGGGTCAAACTCATCCTGGCCCTGTCTCACAGGGTTGTTATGAGGCTGAGCTGAGGAGGAAGCTATGTATACCACCACAAACTTTGGAAGAAAAGCAGGATATATATATATATGTAACAAATGGACTATATTAATATAACCAAAACAAATTAATGATTTTTTTTCTGCATAGCTCATTGTTGAAAATACAGTATGTCAAGGAACCTTTGTGGGAGCTGAAAAAGCAATCTGTGCAGTTTTGAGTACGGTCAGAAGAGTGACCAATTCTGAGATAGGGATCTGATGAGCTAGCACTAAATTGACAGCTGGCAACTTCAACCATGGGTTATCCCTTAGTTTTGGTTACACTAACTCAAAGCATGGTTCCATCTCAGAATACTGTCTACATTCTAATTGGAAAATAAGGGGAAGCATGATAGACACAGTTACTGCTGTTTTGCATTTGGCAAGCACATAAAATGAGAATCTTTCTTAGAAGGCTTATTTTCTTTGTTTGTGTATGCCACAGTAATTTCCTAGGAAACCTGTTTCGGGAATACATTGACATTGCATATTAGATTAAATTATAGTTACACTTACTACCATAGTTACTATCTGTGTTTCTTTTTCATCATCTTCCCAGGAGCCGGGGAAGTTCCCTGAACTATCCTAGCAGATGGCTTTTCTGAAAAGCCCGGTGCTCTAACTTAGGGCAAACCAAAGAATGTGGGCAAACCTGGGTTCAGACTCAGATTTGTAGTTTTTCAGGTGAAATTTTCACAATTTCAGTTTTCCTGTTTCCTGGAAAATAATGCTTCAAGTGAAAAAATGAATTCTTCATACAGGTATACTGTCAAATCTTTCATCTAGTCATCCTGTGAATTGGATACAAAGCTATAGGGGGATTACTTACCTACCTTTATCGAAATAGCTATTTTTAACCTAGCAACATCCTCCCAGACATTGATCAGAGTGGAACCGGTAAGCGCTATGTAACAGATGTCCTGCTTCTGAACTTTAACTGATCCTTAGAGTCTGAAGCTAGAATGGAAGGCTAAAGGTCTTGCGTGAGGTAGCCATTTTTTTCTACTTTTGATGTATATCCAAGACCATTAGCTTCCTAATCTTGTAATACTTGATTATAGTCTCTTCAGAAGAGCCAAGAGTAATACCTGCTGCTGCTTCAAAGAACTGGATGAAAAAAATATTCTTAATTTATCATGACCAGAGACAGGAAAAGTTATTTTGTTGGATCACAACTCCCAGAATTTCCCAGCTAGTGTGACCAATATTCCAGGTTGCCTTGAATATTCTAGCTTTGTCTGCCCCATTTTGATGTCCTGAGAAAATGAAATAATAATAATAATAATCAGGCACTATGTGTATGTTTCACTCAGTTCCTTTCCCAAGCCCATTCTTATCATTGACCTATTTTGGAATCAACGTTTTAAAATTAAGATTTTTTTTTTTAATGAGGAAGAAGATGTGAGAAAGAATAAGCAAAGCTGTGGCTTGGGGTATCCCAACAATTGAACACTCTCTGTTTCAGATGAACAAGCATGATAACCAGGTGGATAGCAAGCAGTCAATGGATACTCAGATCTTGTCCATAGAAAAAGATGGCCTTCATATGAACAACTTGGGAGCATCCCACCAGACTTGTGACTTGACTGTGCTCTTTCAGAGCAGACATGAGTAAATATGGCCCATGGACTAGGTACAGGCTGTTATTGCATCCCTTCAGATTCCTTCAGGAAGATTTGTTTTTGAAATACAAAAAGGGGTTTTCTTGTTCTTGGATGCCTCAAAGATCAGTGGTTTTCACGGGGGGGGGGCATAGTTTCCACCAACTCAACTGCCTAAACTGTTACAGTTCTCCAGGGATGTGGGAATCAGAAATTGATCTCCAGCCTGATCAAAATTGGCCATCCTTGAGGTAGAGAAATTGCTTGTAAGAACTAGGCACCTGTGGATATTTTCTATAAATTTTCCTGACTGGCAGCATGTGACAGCATCACAAGCTGGGAACTGCTAAATAATGCAACAAGCAGGATGTGATGATGCCTGGTCAGGTGGCTGCCAACTCTTAGGGGGAAGAGTCTCATACTGAAAACTTAAATGACTTACTCCTTTCCTTTCAATTGCCCTCCCTGCTGTGCAAAGGTTGCTTTAGACCAGAAGACAAATGAAAGAGAGGTAGCACCTGCTACTGCAAAAGATCTTTCCTTGAAAGATGAAGCTACTGCTCAAGCTCTGTGCTTACTCATTCTTTCTGAATACAAGTGCAGTTAAATTTGGGACTATGGAAAATGTGTTCTATGATCATTAATTTCCCCCCCTTTATTTGGTAATTTTTGTTTCAACAAGAAGCTGTGATTATGAGTGGGTGGGGGATGCTAAAATACGTGAATATTCTGAGTACAAATATTTGAGACAAACAATTGTGCCCAGCTGGATAGGTCTTTAACAGAATGCAAAGCAGCCAATTAGAATTTCCTGGCTGTACAAAGAAGAAGGGTATTTTAAAAATTAAAACAAAAATGGCTTCTTTTGGCTAGTTAATGAAGCACAGCATTTCTGAAGATTTTCCTTGGGTTAGATAGTTGTATGATTTATAAATTTAAGAGTTTGCCTGTCTGCTGGAGTTAATATTTGAAACAAAACCCCTCCCAACACAAAAAGTCTACAAATGCAACGTGCTTGTTTCAACATGGAATGTCACTTAGCTGACCACCATTTATTCTTTAGACAGCAGGTTTTTTTGTGTTGTACAAAGATCCAGAGATACTTCTACCTGTAACTATGCTTACTTTGCATTATTTATTTTTATATATTACCTTTTTAACTTTTTATCCAAGAAGCAACATGGGTTGTGATTGGAACAGCAACATTTGTTTATCATTTCTCTGCCTCATTCACATTTAAGCCCCTCTCCAACTAACTTGGAGAGTGGAATTGAAGACATTTCCTGTTTTCTCTCATTATACTCTGTCACTAAAAGCACCCTTTCCTCCTCATTGTATAAGTGAGTTGGCCTGGGAGAAAACAGCCATAAACCATGAACAGTAAGGAAAATCAACTGCTGTTATAACAGTTACAACATTCCTGTCCACACATTAGACGTGAACGGAACAGATATACGTACCCTGTTTCCCCGAAAATAAGACCTAACTTGAAAATAAGCCCTAGTACGATTTTTCAGGATGCTCATAATATAATCCCTACCCCGAAAATAAGCCCCAGTTAAGTTAAACCCCGCCCTCCACCATTGTGCAGCAACCAGAAGAAGATGACATGACTGTAAAATAAAACATCCCCTGAAAATAAGCCCTAATGTAGCTGCTTATGTCACATCTAGTTTACAGCCAACTTCGGTCTTACAATAGATGTGCCATCAAATCAATTCTGACTTATAACAACCCTTTTCTGAGTTTTCTGGGTAGAGAGTACTCTTTTCTTCTTGGGGCATCCTGGAAACTATGCAGATTACCCAAGGCCACACAGGCTGGCTCTTCTTCTGGAAGGCACAGTGGGGAATCAAACTCCCAACCTCTGGCTCCATAGCCATATACCTAACTCAGAGCCTGATCCCACTGACAATAGAAACCATTCTTGTACAGGGTTCTGCTAAAAAAATCCACAAACCCCTCAAATTTAGACATTCACACGCATGATTGCACAGTAGCACTGTGCCAGGGAAGTGAATTTTCTGCTCCTCTGGCAGAGGTACGTTTATTTTGAGGTGGATGTGGAATTGATTCATTGGAATCAATTTCACATATGTGAACACTCCTGATAGGAACAGAAAAACTTGCTCCCCTGCAGGTCCGATCACCCCACCACCAGCCTGATCACCTGCCTGCCCCCTTGCTTGCCCCCCATTAGCCTGATTGCCCTTGCCAGCCTGATTGCCCCCCCATTCCTGCCACCTCCATGTGACTATAGCCTGAATCTAAAACAAACAGTCCCTCTGCTAGTTTATTCCAGCAGTGGGATCAGACCATAACTGAGCGATCCAGCTAGTAAGACATAGCTCACATCAAAACCAGCTATGAAAAACAGGCATAAAGTGAATAGAATACAATGCTGTAACAACAAAAGCAGAAGAATAAGTTTATCTTTGTGCCCCAAAAGCCTCTAAAACTGTTTTGACCTAAGACTAAAATGTGAGGTGCTCTTTCCTGGTGAAAGAACTTCATACAGTGAGCCCACCACTGATGAAGCACTGGCCTTTGCAGCCATGAAGACAATGGAAGAGGACATATATGGAATTTTTAAGCAGACTGTTTTTGTTGACCCAAGTAGCTGATTCTCCTGGGCTCAGACTGTATGGCCAGTGAAGTTATATTATTTATTTGTCAAAATATTAATTTTCAAAAATTAATCTTATGTATAGGCACTAGCCCATGACAGTTGTTTCCCACCCATACTATAGGTGAGGAGTATTTATCTAATGCAGTCTCATAATAGTGACAAGGAATCAGAAAGGAATAAATTTCCATAAGTGATGCAGAATTCCACCCATACAGCACACATAATATGATTGTACTTAGCTGGTAAATATGGTTTCAGCTGTTTTTGTTTTTTATTTTAATAATGATTATTACATACATGAATTCTAATAAAATAATTGATGTGCATTATCCTGTTCTTGTGTAAAAGCAAGACATTGCCTTAATGACTGTCATTATCAGTTTCTAAATTGTGAACATCTTTTTTTCTGCCATAATGAAAACAGATTCTAGGCTCTGTTCTAGTGGATGCGGTCCCATTGGCAGTAGAGCACTCTGAAATGTCTAAGAAAGTGGAACATTAATATTAAAATAACATCTATGATAGTCTTCAGTGAGAGAGACATCATCACATTTTTGTACTTGTCTTTTGTGAGTGTGGCCTTGCAACACTTAGCTCTAAAATGTCCAGGAGGGATACAATTTAGAACGAGGATAAGTCTGAATTTGCATAAAATGCACAGTATAAGCCCACTTCCACTTTGTGGCACTCAGGCTGTATTCAAGATGCTACTGCACTCAGACCTTCAATATCTTTAATTTTAGATTATTTCAGTATATTACACTCAGAAGGCAAAGAACTGTGTACCCTTGACTTTGTGAAAATGACACCAATAGTCTTGCTCATCTTTTTTAAAAATTGTAAATTAAGGCTGCTGACTTATGCATATAAATGGGACCCCAGTGAACACAGAGGGTCTTGCAAGGAAACATGCAATAAATTTGCGCTAGAAGGCTGTAATCCTAAACTAATTAGGGAGGAACCTCTAGATGTCCATTCAGAAAGTTCATTGAGTTCAGAGAGATTAAGAGCCTGTCTACATTTCTTAAAAAACCCACAGTATGTAGTGTTTTAATTTTAGCCGACTCAAGTCATGTGGTTTTTGAGTCGTTTCTTGTATTCCTGCTGAGTAATTGAAATGCTCCCTTTTAAAAGCATCTGTAAGGTTCCCAATGGGGCTTAAATCAATTAAGAAAACAGTGTCCTAAAATAAACAGCCCTCTGGTGGCCATTTATTTTAACTTGCTTCCTAAGAAGATAATACGAGTCAGAGAAAAATAAATACATACTTTGGAATTCATTGTGTGAACGTGAAACTCAACATGGCTTTTAACACAGGTCAGATCCCAGGTTTTTTGGCTATGTGACCAGGCCCTAACTCCCAGCTAAGAGTGTGTATTGCACAACAACCTAAGGCTCTGTCTAAAACAGTGGTCCCCAACCTTTTTAATGCCAGGGACCGGTTTTGTTGAAGACCATTCTTCCAAGGACCGGGGGGGGGGGGCTGCCGCCGCCGGTGTCCGTGAATGGGGGTGTGTGGGAGGTGTCCGTGTGTGGGGGTACTTGTTATGCAGTAGTATGTTATGCCATCATTTAAAGTGCCTCTGAGGAATCCCAAATAAAGATCAGCTGTGCTAGTAGGTGTTTCCTGGCATTTTCTTAGTCACATCCTACAGCAGAAGCCATGGTCCACAGAGAGCTTTCAAAGCATCAGAGGGATCTCATTGTTAAAAAGGTATCAGTCAGGAGAAGGGTATAAAAGAATTTCCAAGGCATTAGATATACCATGGAACACAGTGAAGACAGTCATCATCAAGTGGAGAAAATATGGCACAACAGTGACATTACCAAGAACTGGACGTCCCTGCAAAATTGATGAAAAGACTAGAAGAAAATTGGTCAGGGAGGCTGCCAGGAGGCCTACAGCAACATTAAAGGAGCTGCAGGAATATCTGGCAAGTACGTACTGGCTGTGTGGTACATGTGACAACAATCTCCCGTATTCTTCATATGTCTAGGCTATGGGGTAGAGTGGCAAGACGGAAGCCTTTTCTTACGAAGAAAAACATCCAAGCCCGGCTAAATTTTGCAATAACACATCTGAAGTCTCCCAAAAGCATGTGGGAAAAAGTGTTATGGTCTGATGAAACCAAGGTTGAACTTTTTGACCATAATTCCAAAAGATCTGTTTGGCGCAAAAACAACACTGCGCATCACCAAAAGAACACCATACCCACAGTGAAGCATGGTGGTGGCAGCATCATGCTTTGGGGCTATTTTTCTTCAGCTGGGACAGGGACCTTAGTAAAGGTAGAGGGAATCATGAACAGTTCCAAATACCAGTCAATATTGGCACAAAACCTTCAGGCTTCTGCTAGAAAGCTGAACATGAGGAGGAACTTCATCTTTCAGCATGACAATGACCCAAAGCATACATCCAAATCAACAAAGGAATGGCTTCACCAGAAGAAGATTAACGTTTTGGAATGGCCCAGCCAGAGCCCAGACCTGAATCCGATTGAATATCTGTGGGGTGATCTGAAGAGGGCTGTGCACAGGAGACGCCCTTGCAATCTGACAGATTTGGAGCGTTTTGGCAAAGAAGAGTGGGCAAATATTGCCAAGTCAAGATGTGCCATACTGATAGACTCATACCGAAAAAGGCTGAGTGCTGTAATAAAATCAAAAGGTGCTTCAACAAAGTATTAGTTTAAGGGTGTGCACACAGATGCAACCATATTATTTCAGTTTTTTATTTTTACTTCCCTCCACCTAAAAGATTTCAGTTTGTTGTTCAACTGAGTTGTACAGTTCATAGGTCTCATTAAAGGTGGAAAAAGTTCTGAAACGATTTCTCTTTGTCTCATTTTTTTACATCACAGACACTTGACATTTTAACAGGGGTGTGTAAACTTTTTATATCCACTGTAGCTCTTAATTTAAAAACCAGCAAAGCAGCACATCGTGCCACATAAGCTCAGGAATGTTAAGTAAAATATGTCAATGGCTTAAATTCTGTTGCACAGCAATGCAAAATTATAACATTTAGACACAAATTGCCTTTCATTAAGAAATCTCCATAGATGTTATCTGCATGCAGCAGATGTCTACAGAAACGTCCTCATTTTGGGTAATTTGTGTCTAAAACTTATGCCTTTTGTGTAACTGCACAAGATTTCAGCCAGTGGACGGAATCCTACTAGTATGTGGGCAAGGTCTGCATAACTTGCCACAGCTAACTGCAGCTAATTGACAAGTTGCTCAGATGAGTCTTGGTCATGTCCCTGTTCATGCTCTGAATCATGCAACCAACCCTGAGACCCACCCTGGCACCTCCTCAACTAGCCTCAATTAGCTCTGGCAAGTTACACAAAACATACAGTCCAATGGGATTCTGGCCAATAGTTCCTGTTCTCCTGGTTCCAGATTAAGGGTCCTCTTTGCAGTCTTCACAGGGAGATCAATGACAAGAGCCCCAAAGATGTCCCATATATGAAACAGGGCACTTAGAAACCCCTTCCCAGGTACAGGTGGGGTAGGTACAAGGCATTCTATCATCAAGCCAATGCTGCACATCTTTGCTGGCAACTACTGCAGGAAATTATTGTGAAGGGTGGCAACCTTCTTTCAGACATTTCCTCAGCTACAAAAACAAACAAACAAACAAAAACACCACCAGAGGAGCCCAGTTCAGCATCCTCAACAATCCTGCTGACTGTGACAGTCAGCCCCAAATCTGAGTAACTGGAAGTACTGATTCTGGGTTCTGGTGCTGGCAGCCTCTTGGCTCCTACCAGGGATGCAGCTAAGCCTGAAAGGAGATGCCCAGAGAGACCAGTAAAGTCTCCAGCAGCAGGTAGAAAAGCCCTGTTGGTCCCACTCTTTCCTGCCAATCATGGGGAGGGGGGGGAAACGGGCACCCTCGTGGGCTAAGGAGGGCGCTTGCAGGGCGGAGAAAGGACACCTCTGGCCCTCTCAGATTTACCTTGACGCGCTTGTAGTAACTGCCGGCGCCCAGGGGCTCAACATCGCCAAAGTAGGGGCTCTTTCTGATGGCCGCGACCACCGTGTCCCTAGCCTTGTTGACAAGCTGCGAGGCTTTCGACTGCTCCTCTTTGGCTAATTTCAGCTTCTCCAAGACCCGTGGGAGGATCAGGGTCCCCCTCTGCTTGGGGTCCGCGCCCGCCAGCTCTTCCAAGGGGACAGGTTGGGTCTTCCGAACCTTGGTCGCCGCCCCGGCCCCGGCTTCTGTCCTGGGCCGCTCAGGCTTCTTCCCTTGGAGGTCTCACTTGTGCGGCTTCGGCTGAGAAGGGAGCTCCTTCTCGGTGGGCCCGGCCCTTTCCTCCGCCTGGCCGCTTCTTTCCTCTTGAGGGGCGCCCTCCTGTCTCTTCTGGCAAGACCGCCTCCCTCTTCGGGCAACTGCTTTCCCCTTGGGGGGACGAGGATCCGGTGCCTGGGCAGTGGTGCATTTCTTCCCAGCCTGGCCAGGCCCGTTCCTCGGGAGGGCACCGCCTTCCTCCACCCGGCAAGCTCTTTGCTTCTGCAGGGGATCGCCATCCGCTTCTTCAGGCTTGGCTTTGCACGCTTTGGAAGCGCTCCCATTTTTCTTCAGGGAAGCTTTCCTGGGGACAGCGACTTCCCTCACCAGCTCGGATGCCGGCTCTTCATTCAAGAGCGAGACTTTACTTCTCATGGGCCATCCGGCGTTTTCTCCTTTGCCCTGCCTGCCCCTTCCTCCCTTGCTAGCTGGTGATGCCAATGCCTCCTCCTCCTCCTCCTTTCCCCCTGGCGAAGCGGCGGACGAATCTTCCCTCGCACCTCTTCTCCTCCCGGGTGCCCCCACTCGCTGCATCGCGCCACTCTTTCCTGCCAGAAACCAAAGCAAGCAGCCCTCGCAGCACCTCGGCAGGAAGCTTGCCGCTTCTGTCAGCCTCCTTGGCCCGCACCCTGCCCCCCCCCCCCCCCGTGGTGGAGGCCGGTCCCGCAGAGAAACGAAACTCTGGGCGGGGAAGAGGCCGGACTGGAAATCCCTCCTCCCTCTGCCCAAGCCCCTCCCGCCCCCACCTACAGAAGCCTCCACAAGCCTCGGAGGCTGCCTCACCTCCAAGACACCACCACCAGCAGCAGAGGATTACTCCCCCTCCCTCTTTTTTGTAACGGCTGCCGTGGTGTCCCCGTGGCCCAGCTGATGTCTCCTCGCGGACCGGCACTGGGCTGCGGACCGGGGGTTGGGGACCCCTGGTCTAAAAGGCTCATTGGCCCTCTAGATTCTTATCAGATTAGGTTTTAACTGATTCAGTTGTGTTTTATTAGTTTGTGGTCCTCCCTCCATGTCAGAGGGTGAAGAAGCACTATCTTTTTAAAGCACCTGATTCTCTTTGCCTCATCACACAGAATTGTCAGAAAAGAAACGTGTTCTGGTTAGCACTCTTAATTAAAGATGAGTTTTTTCAACCTCGTATCTGCCCCTCACTGTTTCCAATCTGGATATAAAAACAATACTAGTCTGCTATAAGGATGACTGACCTGATGCTCCTGTAAAATTTTTGTAAGCCGCCCAGAGACCTTTGGGTAGTGTGGGCGGCATATCAGTTAAATAAATAAATAAATAAATAAATAAATAAATAAATAAATAAATAAATAAATAATAAATAAAAAATTTCATCAAAGACCAAAGCATCCCGATTCTATATGCATGTAATCAGAAACATCTCTTCCTGACTTCAACACAGCTTATTCCTGATTAAGTTTTCAAAAACTGCAATCCTAAAGACATTTGCTAGGGAATAAATCCCATAGAACGCAGCAGGATTAACATCGAAAGAAACTTAGACACGTGCTGCCAATACAACAGATTTATTGATTTTATAGTTGTTATGTAAATCACAGATGTAAATCACAGATGTTTAGAATCATTCATTAAATAGTATTTGATTACACGTTGGCTTGTATGTGTTTTTATTCACTTTAACAATATTCTGTGACTATCTATTTATTCTCTATACTTTATAACTCTTTCCTATTCTCTCTAGCACTCCAACTTTTCAATCTCTGTCATAACTTTCTCAATTCAATCTCCTAACTCTCTCTCTTCCATTCCCTATCTAAAAACCTCTTTTTTCTAATTCTCTCTAACTGTCCAACTGTTCTTTTGGTTCCGCCCCTCCTGTCCTATCATAGGCTCCTGCACTTGAGTTCCACATGATGGACAGGAGTGACGTAGCATTCCGCCACATTTAGGTTTGTGCTGCACAGATTGTTATTTAAAGAGTAATGTAGTAAAATACTAGAAGTGTATCTGGCTGGTTTATTGTTTTTCACAATATGATTATAATTTGTGCGCTATATTACACTTACAAGCTTGATAGTGGGAGGTTAAAAATGGAAGAGCTATTTTACCTAATCTACCCATTCCCTATTCTTTCTCTCTTTACCTTTTTCTCATCCTTGACTGAGTCATATGCTTGCTTGGGGATTCATTACAGCCAGACAGTTCCAAGCCAGCTATTGTAGAGGCTGCAGATTTCTATTATGACAGTAGAAGTGTGTGAATGGAGAAGGGCAGAGCTTAGTCACAAAAGGAGAATCCCTTAGAGATTTTCACACAAACAAACAGGACTGGGAAAGGATTATCAAAAGGTTGTTAATTTATTTATGGTAAAAATGTATTTTAAATAGGTTTTTTTTTTAAATTATTTAAAATTATTATTTTAGATAAGCAGAGGTTTATGCAACATTTTTCATTTTTACAAAAATAACTGGAATATATATAACTATGATTTCAACCAGGCCATCCAAGTGCAGGTGAAATTATACATTTGAGACGCTTGTAATTTCTCAGGAGTCATGTCAGAATGAGCCAAGAATTTACTCCAGGTAAATTACATGGGGAACATTTTGTAAAGTGGGAGGACAGTCCAGTTCATTCAAGCTACAAATGAGTGACAGAAGGAGGTAGACAAGGAAATATTTGGGAAGTGGTAATTTTATGGACATTTCTGCAACACACCTCTGATTAAACTGAAGCATAACTAAAGATCATACCATGTGTGTTGGTAGTGAGCAGTGTCTTTGGCAAATGTGACAGAAGTCAGCTCCATATATGAGAATATGCTAGCCTAGTCCACATAAGGGTGTCCAAGACTTGGTGTTTTGATGTAGTTTTGCCTTGGATCTGTTGAGTCAGGGAGTGGAAGGCTACCTAGCAGAGGAGAGGCCAGCTGGAGTGGAATGTGCCATAACTAAGTCAACAGGCCATGTGTGTGCGCGCGTACTCCTCTTGTATGCCTGTACCATTGTTATCAATTTTACTATTTTCAGAGTTATGAGTGAAGGTCTGCATGGTATCCTGCACCAAATGTGATGTGAATTGGCTAAAGAATTTTGTGGTTGTAGTAGTTCTCCGTGGTTGCAATCCAGATAAATTCAGGTTACAATTGTCTATATGCTCATATGTGACAAAGCTTCATTGACTCAGTTGAACCTATTCCCAAGCAACCATACATAGGAGGAACATGGAATTAGTAGAATTATACATGCAGTAAAGCAATGCAGTAATTTCAACAGAACAGCAACAGCTAGGCAGGGATCCTCTGTGGCTTTCCACTGCAACATTTTCCCAGCTTGGTTTCCTTCCAGTATTGAGCCCAACAGAGAAGAACATATCTGGGAAAAGGGCTTGCAAGAAGGAGAGAAGCAGAAGAGGTCAGCATTCTAAAGCACCCTCTTTTCTTCCTACACATGCGAAACTTTTTGTGGAAGCGTTTTTGGAATGCTCCATGTGTGCACATATATGAGGAAAATTCTGGGACTTCTGGCTCTGAATGTAAATGTGCCAATATTCTCAGTGTCTGTTCTTCTCCCCCTTGTACCATGGGTCTTTTGGCATTTAATGAGTTTTGTACCATTACACCGATTCAAGCAGAATCCTTGATCTTCTGAATGAATTGCACTCAGCATTGATGATGATGATGATTAACAACAACAGAGTATGCACTACATAATACATTCATTCATTCATGCATGCATGCAAGTATGTACTACTTCCAGTGCAGAACCAAAGTTCCCAAGATCTAATCAGAAATACTTTTTTCTTCTTTTCTTTTTTCCAGTGGTGCATTTTCTGAAGTGGTTTTAGCAGAACACAGGGCTACTGGGAAGCTATTTGCTGTCAAGTGCATACCAAAGAAAGCACTGAAAGGAAAGGAAAGCAGCATAGAGAATGAAATTGCAGTTCTCAGAAAGTAAGTATGAAATCTGTTCTTTCATTATCCTGGCTTGAAGAGAAAAATTGGGATTGTCCTCCAGACTACATTATAATGATAAGAAGGATCAGACCTTGTTGTGGAAGCACAGCTGCATCTTGTTTTGATTTGTAATTTGCTCAGAATAAACTTGAACTATTTTCCAATTTAGGATGAAGTAAATAGCTTATTTTGTCAAGTTCAATTCTAGATTGAACTAGATGAAGGTACTGACTTCTTGTTTTTATATTCTAAGCAGAGAAGACTTTTGTACATAACAGTTGCCATTGTGAATTACCAAGTTACCCATTAAAACTATTTTTTCTTGCATTTTAAGTTATACTCCTTTAGCCCACTTTATTGCGAAAATATAAATTTTGTAAGAAGAATGTTTAAATAAATGAATGTAAATATTGAATCCATTTGGCAGATCATGTGTTCAACTTGGACTTGCGTATTTTGGCAGTAGTTTATGATCTGTTGTTGGGAGAGTCCTCAGTAACTCTTTTATGCATCAATCATTGTTTGATTTAAAGGTTGGACTTCAGAGCCCCTCCCAAATAGAAAAGGGAAAGGACTAAATGTTATGGTCTGCCCTGGGAGACTTTACTGGTATCTCTAAATTCCCATTGTTTTGACTGACCATGCTGCTGACATTCTAGTTGATATGCAGAATCATATTAAGGCTGTCCCTAGAATCACTCCCAATTATCCTTGACTGAAGGTGTGACTACAAGCAGCAAAATGTCTGATAGAAAGTGTGTTCAGTAACGTGTACAAGCATTCTCAGCATGTGCTGCTGAGTCACAGCCTGAATTATGTCTGAAATTGTGAACAGTGCTCACACAGGGGTTGTGGATTGTTTCAGGAGTTTACTCTTCCATGCTGGTTGTGATTCAAGTTGCATTCCAGCCCACAGCGCACCCCCCGCCCCAATTCCTTCCTTCCTTCCTGGTCCTGTCTCTGTTGATCCTTTAATGGTTTGCAGCCCAGAGGAATCCCTTCCTCAAAGCGAGAGTAAAAGGAGAGAAAGGAGCTGCAGCTAAGACCCAAAGGAAATGTTTCCTCTGAAGGGATGTTATGCAGCTCAGTGAGACTTTGCCCAAAGGTCTTGGTGAAGCAGCTGAAACTCCCAACTGAACTGTCTTGGAAATTTCCTAGATGGGGCAGGAGTCTTATGTGTGCAGCCAGGAAAGAGCCATGGGGCGGGTGTTAGTGGATATGTTGGTTGGATGCCAGGATGTTCGGTGGGGTTGTAAGAGTTGTGTCGCTTGATATGGTCCAGGAGGACCCATGTGCCAGCGCTCTTAGTCAAATATCTTCTCTGGGAATCCTCCCCACTCAAGCTTCAGACTCCTACAGAATACAGAACATGAAAAGCTTGAACAATAATTTTGCAAAATACATCATGATTCACAACTCACAATTATTCTATACAGGATCACCACTTCCTAGCACCCATCTGTTACTCCTTTCCCTTACTTTCAAATGACACATGCAGGAATTACTGATCTCTAGTTGCATCTAATTTTAAATTCGTCCCCCCTCAAGTGGCCACATCACTGAAACTCATCACCTACAAGCATGCTCCTGTCTTTACAAGAACTTTCTCAGGGGGAAAAGCCCGATCAAATCCTTCTTGCTTGAAAAAGTAAAAGCCCTCTAGAGTCAGGAGTGGAGGAAGCTGCTTTGGCAGCAAAAAGGGCTAGAAAGAGTTGAATCAGCCTTAGCATCTTGCAGACAGAAAAAAAAATTACTTTGAATTGACCCGTTTTGTGAGTGGAGCAAATCCTGCAGTATTTGACCATGTAGTCACCCTCTGAGTTGTAGAGTTGGTAAAGAGTCTTAGTATTCTGATGAACTGATAGGGTCACCTGAAGGCCAACTCTGTGGTAGTGATGGCCACAAAGAAAGTGGAGGGGGAAAGCAGCTTTGCAAAAAGTGGGGGCGTCTTATACACGGAAAAATACGGTAGTTTAAGTGATGAGCGTCCTTATTGAGACAAAGTCAGTAGATTAAAGTATAGATTATAAAATATCAAAAGCCTATTGTGACCACTTCACAATGTATTGTTTGGATAACATTCTTTGTATCTGTTCCAGCATGTTTTTGTCTTGTTCTGAGCTGGATGTAGCCAGATTATTCCTGGGTCCTTTTGTAGTAGCATCTATATAGCTTTTGCAGCCTGACATTGACAGTCACATTCAGGGTCACTGCAAGAAAAGACTGGATCCATCACCTTCCACCACTTCCTCAAACTGGCCCTCTACTAAAATTAGTGTCAATAGCATGGCATTATTATTTCCCTTTTTTCAATCCTTCCACAAGTTTTCCTACAGCTGAGCCCCTGACATGTAGGTGCCAAACCTGTCTGCATATCTAAAACACCTCCCAGCATGTGCTACTAAAATTAGATACATACATATGCAGGTATTCTTTTGCTTTCATTGCCTTCCTCATTGCTTACCATAAGATACATGTTCAGCCTCTGATGTCTGCATTGAATACCTCACTACTAAATAAAAACTATAACCTCCTCTCTGGACAACTGTACTGTGAATAAAAATATTATTCATTCTTGAAAATGATTAGAGCGCAGCCTGGATTGTGATGACCGGCAGTTCCCTTTTTATTCTAGCTTTATATGACAGCACGCAATGTAGAATGTTGGCTGGTGTTCATAACATGCTTTTCACCAAGCCGCAAGTCTCTAGTTTCAGATCAGAATCTATGCTATTGTAATTTAAGTAGGTCAGTTACTTAAATGGAAAATATGAGACTCTGTGCCCTCCAGTAGAGACAAGGAGAAAAACTTGAAGCAGCCTGTCTTGGTTTTGTTTGTATCCAAGGGGGTGTCTTCACTACCATATATCTACGGGTTGGATGAATGTGCCCCAGTGTGCAGGTGTTCTCCTGTATTTATGGAGCCTGGGGGTGAGGAGGGAAAATCTTTTAATTATTGCAACTCCCAGAGTCCCTCAGCCAACAAGGCAAGTGGCCATGCTGGTTGGGGGATTCAGGGGGTTGAGTCCAAAACAGTAACTTTTCCCATCTGTAGCAACGGGACCACTCAAGCTTTGTACATTCAGAAACTGTGGGAGAATGCTTTCATCTCCCTGAACACTCTTATCTTTGGCCTCAAGATGGCCATCTTTGAAAAAGGAACTTCGTAAACAGAGGCCAAAGGGAAATAGCTAAGTATAAGTAAATACTTTCCATTCTATCTCCATTGGCTTGATTACAAATCATTATATATTTTAATCAGCTCATTCATGATAGTTTGCTTGTATTACTACTCAAGTGCCATACGTTTTGTGACAACTGTTGGTCAGTTTTCTCTAGTTGTAATTTTTATACTCCTATTTGTAATTTTTATAATCTGTCTCTCTGATCTCAACCCTAGACCAATTGTGAGCCATATTTTCCCACTTTGTTGTTTAGTCGTTAAGTTGTGTCTGACTCTTTGTGACCCCATGGACCAGAGCACGCCAGGCCCTCCTGTCTTCCACTGCCTCCCGGAGTTTGGTCAAATTCATGTTAGTAGCTTCGATGACAGTCCAACCATCTCGTCCTCTGTTGTCCCCTTCTCCTCTTGCCCTCACACTTTCCCAACATCAGGGTCTTTTCCACGGAGTCTTCTCTTCTCATGAGATGGCCAAAGTATTGGAGCCTCAGCTTCAGGATCTGTCCTTCCAGTGAGCACTCAGGGTTGATTTCCTTCAGAACGGATAGGTTTGATCTCCTTGCAGTCCAGGGGACTCTCAAGAGCCTCCTCCAGCACCACAATTCAAAAGCATCAATTCTTCGGTGGTCAGCCTTCTTTATGGTCCAGCTCTCACTTCCATACACCGCTACTGGAAAAACCATAGCTTTGACTATGCGGACCTTTGTCGGCAAGGTGATGTCTCTGCTTTTTAAGATGTTGTCTAGGTTTGTCATCGCTTTCCTCCCAAGAAGCAGGCGTCTTTTAATTTTGTGGCTGCTGTCACCATCTGCAGTTATCATGGAGCCCAGGAAAGTAAAATCTGTCACTACCTCCATATCTTCCCCTTCCATTTGCCAGGAGGTGATAGGACCAGTGGCCATGATCTTAGTTTTTTTGATGTTGAGCTTCAGACCATTTTTTGCGCTCTCCTCTTTCACCTTCATTAAGAGGTTCTTTAATTCCTCCTCACTTTCTGCCATCAGAGTGGTATCATCTGCATATCTGAGGTTGTTGATATTTCTTCCAGCAATCTTGATTCCGTCTTGGGATTCATCCAGTCCAGCCTTTCGCATAATGTATTCTGCATATAAGTTAAATAAGCAGGGGGACAATATACAGCCTTGTCGTACTCCTTTCCCAATTTTGAACCAATCAGTTGTTCCATATCCAGTTCTAACTGTTGCTTCCTGTCCCACATATAGATTTCTCAGGAGATAGATAAGGTGGTCAGGCACTCCCATTTCTTTAAGAAGTTGCCATAGTTTGTTGTGGTCCACACAGTCAAAGGCTTTTGCGTAGTCAATGAAGCAGTAGATGTTTTTCTGGAACTCTCTGGCTTTCTCCATAACCCAGCGCATGTTAGCAATTTGGTCTCTAGTCCAGCTTGTACTTCTGGGAGTTCTCAGTCCACATACTGCTGAAGCCTACCTTGTAGGATTTTGAGCATAACCTTGCTAGCGTGTGAAATGAGTGCAATTGTACGGTAGTTGGAGCATTCTTTGGCACTGCCCTTCTTTGGGATTGGGATGTAGACTGATCTTTTCCAATCCTCTGGTCACTGCTGAGTTTTCCAAACTTGCTGGCATATTGAGTGTAGCACCTTAACAGCGTCATCTTTTAAGATTTTAAATAGTTCGACTGGAATGCCATCACCTCCACTGGCCTTGTTGTTAGCCATGCTTTCTAAGGCCCACTTGACTTCACTCTCCAGGATGTCTGGCTGAAGGTCAACCACCACACTATCTGGGTTGTCCGTGACATCTAGATCTTTCTGGTATAATTCCTCTGTGTATTCTTGCCACCTCTTCTTGATGTCTTCTGCTTCTGTTAGGTCCCTACCATTTTTGTCCTTTATCATGTCCATATTTGCACGAAATGTTCCTTTAATATCTCCTATTTTCTTGAACAGATCTCTGGTTTTTCCCTTTCTATTCTTTTCCTCTATTTCTTTGCACTGTTCATTTAAGAAGGCCCTCTTGTCTCTCCTTGCTATTCTTTGGAAGTTTGCATTGAATTTTCTGTAACTTTCCATATCTCCCTTGCATTTTGTTTCCCTTCTCTTCTCTGCTATTTGTAAGGCCTCGTTGGACAGCCACTTTGCTTTCTTGCATTTCCTTTTCTTTGGGATGGTTTTTGTTGCTGCCTCCTGTACAATGTTACGAGCCTCCATCCATAGTTCTTCAGGCACTCTGTCCACCAAATCTAGTTCCTTAAATCTGTTCTTCACTTCCACTGTGTATTCATAAGGGATTTGGTTTAGATTATACCTGACTAGCCCAGTGGTTTTTCCTACTTTCTTCAGTTTAAGCTTGAGTTTTGCTATAAGAAGCTGATGATCAGAGCCACAATCAGCTCCAGGTCTTGTTTTTGATGACTGTATAGAGCTTCTCCATCTTTGGCTGCAGAGAATATAATCAATCTGATTTCGGTATTGCCCATCTGGTGATGTCCATGTGTAGAGTCGCCTCTTCTGTTGTTGGAAAAGAGTGTTTGTGATGACCAGCTTGTTCTCTTGACAAAACTCTATTAGCCTTTGTCCTGCTTCGTTTTGAACTCCAAGGCCAAACTTACCTGTTGTTCCTTTTATCTCTTGACTCCCTACTTTAGCATTCCAATCCCCTATAATGAGAAGAACATCTTTCTTTGGTGTCAGTTCTAGAAGGTGTTGTAAGTCTTCATAGAATTGGTCAGTTTCAGCCTCTTCAGCATCCGTGGTTGGTGCATAAACTTGGATCATTGTGATGTTGAAAGGTCTGCCTTGGATTCGTATTGAAATCATTCTTTCATTTTTGAGATTGTATCCCAGTACAGCTTTTCCCACTCTTTTGTTGACTATGAGGGCTACTCCATTTCTTCTACGGGATTCTTGCCCACAATAGTAGATATGATAATCGTCTGAATTGAATTCGCCCATTCCTGTCCATTTTAGTTCACTGACGCCCAGGATGTCAATGTTTATTCTTGCCATCTCCTGTTTGACCACATCCAGCTTACCAAGGTTCATAGATCTTACATTCCAGGTTCCTATGCAGTATTTTTCTTTGCAGCATGGGACTTTCCTTTCACTTCCAGGCGCGTCCGCAGCTGAGCATCCTTTTGGCTTTGGCCCAACCACTTCATTAGCTCTGGAGCTACTTGTCCTTGTCCTCCGCTCTTCCTCAGTAGCATGTTGGACGCCTTCCGACCTGAGGGGCTCATCTTCCAGTGTCATATCTTTTAGCCTTTTGTTTCTGTCCATGGAGTTTTCTTGGCAAATATACTGGAGTGGCTTGCCAGTTCCTGCTCCAGGTGGATCGCGTTTAGTCAGAACTCTCCACTATGACCTGTCCGTCTTGGGTGTCCCTGCACGGCATAGCCCATAGCTTCTCTGAATTACTCAAGCCCCTTCGCCACAACAAGGCAGCAATCCATGAAGGGGTATTTTCCCACTACAATGGGCTTAAACAAAGACTTTTCTCCAGATCTGTTTACCTATGCTAAGATGTACTTGTCACCCTTCAGTGGCCTTTGAACAAACCTTAACAACAACTGCCTCCAGGCTTTCAGCAGTCATTAACAGCCACTGATAGATAATTCCCAAACTGGCCAATTTGTTTTTGTCTTACATTGTGGACTGCCCTCCTCAGGTTTACATTAAATTCTATCTAGCTAAAAAAACCAGACACAGCTTCTAAAAATTTGAGCTAAATACACCGTGTTAATCTTTTAGGAGGTGAAAAAATGTTTGCTGTTTTTCCTGCAAACAGCAAACATTTTTTCACCTCCTAAAAGATTAACACGGTGTATTTAGCTCAAATTTTTAGAATCTGTGTCTGGTGTTTTTTTTTAGGCTAGAGTAAGTCAGAGAGAGTGCCTCCTGCCCCAAATGCCAAAATTGCTAGTTACATCACTGGTTCCTTATTTATTAAACTTTTATTTGTCATGACATCCCAAATGAGAAAACTGTGGTTAAAGCCAACATTTTCCTAAAGCCCATTATGATAATAATTCAGTTTGCTTATGTTTAATTTGTAATAATGTGTCCCAAAGTTAACACATAGTAACTCAACTATTTCAGGTTCATTTGTTTCTGCATTTTTCCTGTAATATGAAAATTTTGTCATCACCAGCACATGATGCACAACCATTTCTTACTATTTGGCAGAGCGGCAATGTGTCATTGAGAAGCAATTAGAATCACTGGCACCATTATTAGGTTCCAAAATGGGGTGCTGTATTTTTTTCTTAGAAAACTATCCATATATCTCTATTAGAATGTTAATTGTCTAAAACTGACTGAGTCTATCTGATAAACTAGGATTGCAAACTAGAATCAATATACAACATGCAATCCTGATTTTTTCACAGCTACTTGAAGACACCCAGTTTGGATATCTTCTAAAGAACTTCTCTGAAGTCATCTGAGCCAGAGGAAGACCTCTTGACCTTGTCATTTGTTATTGATCCAACAAACCAAGATTGCCTGTATCGTCTGAACCAGGCAACTGTCCATATTTGGACATCACCCTAACCTATGGAGTAGTGAGATGGGAATGGACTGAGCCTCCTCCCATGCTTATCCAGACCTTGCTTCTTTTCCTCTTGGACAGATGACAGGAAGAGTTTAGAAGTATTTGCTGTGTTGTACAAACAAGGAACTGTGGTTAACATTAGATTTTGGTAGTTTAAAGAAATCCACTTCAGAAACGGTTTTAAGTTAACTTAGTTTGATCTAACATAGTTAGTCTTAGCTACTTTGTTTTGGAAGAGACTACAAACCATGATTTTGAAAGCTGAAGTGGAAAGTTTCTAAAATTCTTCTTCGTGGCCTCTGTGAATCACACTGTGGGTGATCCGCGCCTGCGCGGAGCCTCTTCGGAATATTCTAGAGGTTCTGCGGTAGCAAAAAAACACATTAGAATAGACCCCTCCCCCTCAGTATAAGTACCTTGGCTCCAGGACTCTCCCTTCAGTTTCTTTCAACTGCCGCATTGAAGAGCCTCGTACTTCTATCTTCTGTGAGTCTGAAAGCGAAACAAGTTCTTTTTACTGCAAAATTTAAAAATTTACTCTATTTTTCTTTATTATTAATCAAAGATACATATTACGAACTGTTTTTAGATTTTTTCTCCGTGCCTCGGCCTCTGGCCGTCGCACCCCCCCTGCTCCGTTTTTCTTTTTCTCTTCTTAATTGTTCATGGCCCCTTTGGGCCTGTTCAAGCACTGCGTGATTTGCGATAATAAGATCCCGCTATCAGATGGTCACGCAAAGTGCCTTTTTTGTTTAGGCAAGGCACATCAAACCTCCTCGTGCCCTCATTGTAAAAATTTTAAACGAGGAGTCCTCCGTTCTCGCCTATCTTGACTCAAACTCCGTCTCTGGGAATAGTCGACAAATGTCCATGGACATGCCACCCTCTTCAGTGGCAGACCACCGTCAACATTACTATGACCAACGTCCTCTCGACACCGAGGTCGATCGACGTTCTATCGACTCCAGGCTCTATCCCGAAATCTCAGAATATGGTTCTCAACCGCAAACTCCATCTGTGCTTCTCACATCGCCAGATTCCGACCTCGCAGATGTAGATCCTCCATCCCCAGCAGAGGATTTCCAAACTTACGCTCAACTCATGATCCGCATGGCTAAGTCCTTGGATCTTCAAATCCATCGCCCCACAACCGAACTGGCGGATCACCTTTATGATCCTATTTCTAAAGACACAACTGCCCCAGTCCATATTTCCATGCTACCATCTCTTCTTAGCACTGCTCAGCGATCTTGGACTAAACCAGCCTCCTCTCACTCAGTTTCAAAACGAATCGATAATCTCTACCGGATACATGACCCAGGAGCACTTTTTCTCCAGAAACAGCCAGCCCCAAATTCGACATTTGTCGAGGCCTCACAATCTCGATCTCAACACCGACAGTCTCTTATCCCACCTAACAAGGACAGTCAAAGAATCGACTCTATGGGCAGGTGGCTTTAGTTGTCAGCGGCTTTTACTATGAGGGTAGCTAACTACCAAGGAGCTATGGGGGCATATCAACGCTTCCTTTGGGATAACATGGCCACTTTTCTTGATGCTTTACCAGAAGATAAAAAAGTATTGGCACAAACCTTCCAACAGGAGGGCCTCTCTGTCGCCAAACAGCAAATGTTCTCTGCCAAACACATGGTAGACGCCACGGCTAAATCCATGGCTACCTCTGTCGCGCTCAGACGTTTCTCCTGGCTAAGAACAGCCGGCCTCGCGGAAGATGCCCAAGCACGTATTGAAGACCTCCCATTTGATGGCACCGGTCTCTTTAATGCTGAAACTGATGACATCTTAGAGAACATTCAGAAGAAACGTTCCGCTGCCAAAAGATGGGGCATCTATCCCACTTATCAACAGCGCCCCCAATGTAACCAATGGAGGCGACCTTACAATTCTTACCAGAGGTTCCAACATGAATCCCAATGTCAGAACCTCTACACACCATACTTTAAACAACAACAATACAAAGAGAAACCTCGCCAACAACCTACCCAAAGGCGCAATGATCGCAAACCCAAACATCATGTTTGACGTTTTCCCAACCGAGATCGCAAATCAACCTCCCTTCCTATGGAAACACTTACCTTCCTGACAATCCATCACAACCGACACCTGGGTTCTGTCCATCGTCCAAAACGGATACCGCATCCATTTCCATCAACTCCCTCCGTCACATCACATCGTCACTCCACCGTCCCAAACTCTACAAGAGATAAAAATTTTACTCATCAAAGATGCAATAGAACCTATACAACAAAACAACAATGGCTTTCTCTCTCGCTATTTCACAGTCCCCAAAAAGGACGGAGGTTTACGACCTATTCTAGACCTCAGAGAACTCAATATATCACCACCACAAAATTCTGTATGATAACCCTCGAATCTGTTCTACCTCTTCTCAGAAAAAACGACTGGTTCACAGTCATAGATCTACGAGATGCATACTTCCACATCTCCATCCACCCTTCCCACAGACAGTTTCTCCGATTCCAACTCGGGCCCCAAGCCTACCAATTCAAAAGACTTCCTTTCGGACTTGCAACAGATCCAAGTCTTCACCAAGTGCATGGCCCCAGTGGCTGCCTTTCTCAGACTTCAAAAGATCCTCGTCTTCCCATACATAGACGACTGGCTCCTTGTAGCTCGTTCTCGCCGCAAAGCTCGCCGAGACACCCTTTTCACCTTATCCCTTCTTCGCGATCTCGGTCTCACGCTCAACATGCAAAAATCCAAAATGAGCCCTACAAGGGTTATTCATTATATCGGGGTTTCCATAGACTCCACCCGTTTTTATTTACATTTTAACATTAGTCGTAATATCTTTGCTGAAATACTGGAGCCATGAGATATCATTGTTATTATTTTAAAGTGTTCATTCATTTTCAATTTTTAGGAGACTTAAACAGCCCTCTACCTAGTATTACTTTTCTGAATCTTGTTACAGTGTGAATAACATGGTTTACTTATTTCCATAGATAAAGTAAAGTGAATCAGTTAAAATTACATGGGGCTTTTTTCACATAAAGTAATAGAAAGCAGCTTCAGACACCCTCAGTCCAGTATGAAACCAGACAGGAGTAATAAATAAACCATGTTTCAGGCAACAGAGACATTCTTGATACTTAATATTGGAGACCTGAGAAATATGTATGCTGTGCAGAAGATGCTATGTGCTCAGACTGCTATAATGTAAGTTAATTCAGAACAAGCAGTATGATTTGCTTCTTAGCAACTGAAAATATAAATCCATAGTAATTCTAATTTGTGTATTTATTTTTATTACCATTGGCCAGTATCCTGTTCAGATATTGATCTGCTTGGTGAGGTGCCAGTTACATGCCAACAACAGGACTAGCTATGTATCTGGCATGTACCCAGCATAGGCCTCGTTCCTTGCTGCTTGTGCAACTGCTGTTCTGCTTGCGATGATTCAAACATGATACTGGTTATGGTGGTCTCATGTTTTTATTTAATGTGAGTAGCAAGTATGAAGCAATTCAAAAATATCTCAAGAACAATATCTCAAAATGTCCTTATAATTGAATTTCAGATATATGTGAGAGCTGTTTATGTATAGTAGTGGAAACTACTGTAACTCAGAGTTATAGTAAATCAGAGCTGTGGAACTGATACGATGGTACAGAAACAACGGCTTTTGAAATAGCTATGTCATTTTCAAGTTATGGTTTTCAAACCCCTGTATGAGTTGTGACATGGCAAGGGGTCATACCTAACTATAGCCCTTGGCCTAAGACTTTGGACTTTTGCTGCAAATGCCAGAGTGCAGTGCAATATGCTGGGATAATTTGCAAGACAAAAGTGGTTCTTGTGGCTGCCACCCATCTTCTTCTCTCTGCTTTACCTTTTTAACCCCATCCCCAGACAGTTGTTTGACAAGTAAGATGAGGCAGCAAGGAGGTGAATTCTGGAAGAAAGCAACAGGTGGGGAAAAGGTTTGTCTTTGTCTCCTGGTTAAAAAAAAAAAAGATCTCACCCAAGACATAAATAAGCAAAAATATAAAAATAAATTAATAAAGGAAGAACGAATGCAGTGAAACAGGGGCACAAAGCAAAATCATGGTTGGCTCCAGTAAAGCAGTCAGATTATAAACCCTGATGCAGTTAACCAGACTGTATAATTGAGAAGGTGACTACAAAAGAGAGAGAAAATATCTGTCTGTCTGTCTGTCTCACCCACTTGGTCTTAGTACTCACAAGGCTCCAACTACAATAAACATGAGGTTACAACCACAATTGAACTCCTGCACTACTTCAGCATCTTCAGTAGAGGGAGATGGGCAGTCCCTTCAACTTTCATGTAAAAACGGCCAGAACCTTTTCTGTCCCATGGTAGGCAATGATTTGGAGATGGAACAGTGCCTACCATCATGGAACTGATTGATCTAGTACTGTCTGTTGAAAACCTGAGTGTCACCTCATCATAAATCAACAGATCTAGAGCTGTCTGTGTTGGAAAGTTCTTGCTTAGATAAGTACTGCTAACTGTTCGTCAGCAGAGGCACAGTCTAATTCCGTAATACTGAAGTCCTCCAAGCAATCTCAGCAAACCAATCCAGTAGCATGAGCAAATGGTGTCATAACTCAGTAGAATAAAATATTAATGCTAATCAATGAGTTCACCAAAATTTAGCAACTACAATTATATTTAGTGTTTACCCACATAAACATCTGTGGTAATATCTTATTCCCCATAGGGTACGTTTGCCAGGTTCTCTTTTCATACTTATGTCTGCTGCTACTATTTGCATTTAAGTTATTTCTTTCCATCAACAAGTATTCGTTCTTCCACAAACCCTGGCAAATAATTTTTTGGGAGGGTCCGAAGAAGTAGACTTGATCCACAAAAGCCGACATTAAAATATAAGTTAGTCTTTAAGGTGTCACAATGGTCTTGTCTCTTGGTTTTTGTTTTGTTTTGTTTTTTTGCTCTTTGTCTTATATATGTTTTTACAACACAGTGCTTGTCTCTTGGTTTTTTGGGGTTTTTTTGCTTTTTGTCTTATATATGTTTTTACAACACAGTGCCAGAGCTTGAAAAAGTTCCTATTTTGGGCTTCCCCACCCCAAACCCCCATGATCACTGTGGCCATTGCTGGGGACTGTAGTCCTCTCTGGCTGGGGAGATTTTAAGAGCTTGTAAGTCCAAAGGAGGTGACTTTTTCAAGTTCTTCCCTGAGAGCAGCCAATCCTTTGTCAAACAGGCTCTCATCTTCTGCGGAGGCCAAAGCTTCCTTAGCTGTAAGCCTTCTTTAGTCTTTGTTCTAAATGCTGAGAGGATTGTTTTCAGCCAGATGTCTCTTGGCAAATTCCCCAGGGCAGATGGCACAATGGAGAAGATCTCCAATGGAGAACTAACTGTTTGTGACATCTCAAAAGGCAGTGGCTCTCTCGTAACAGACCCTCTTTTAAAAATCTCAAGTTGCAAGTGAGAGGAAACGCTTGTTCACATATCCAGGATTCAAATAATTTGGAAAAGGGGTGGATAATCTGTGGCCCTCCAGATGCTGTTGGATTGCAGCACCCCTAGCCAGCATGGCCAGTTGTGAGAGAAGATGGGGACTGTACTCGTAACATTTGTAGGGCCCTATTTTACCCAGCCATGTTTTAGAATTAGACACTAGCTGATACCAATAATTGTACATTGGCCTTCTCCTTGGCTGCTGTGCATCAACAGTGGTGCCCACATTTTCCACTCCTCCTATCTATTTGCCTCTATACTTTCAGTATCACTTCTGTTTTATGTGTGTGGCATCAGAGTCTGTGGGCTTAATCATGAAACCACAACAAAAGAAAACACTCTAGTTAACTATTACACTGAAAACGTTTCTAACTTTTCTCTGTGAAAATTTGATACAAATGGAACTTGATGATCTAATGAATTTCTTCTCGGTATGTTCATTGCCAAGATGGCAAACTAGAGACAGGGAGAGAACTTCAATGTTATCATGGTCTTTGTCTTTATCACCTGTTCTCTAGAGCTATGCTGTTGCTTTATAGCAAACTTCACCTTATGCTATAATTATCAAGTGCTATTGGTTTTAGTGGGAGGGTTAAACATGTTTTATATGTGGCAGAATCATGCTCTGTATGTGTCACATAAACCGTTCTATGTGCATGTATATTGTTCATTAATGAATTTATTGATCTATGATAGGTGTATGTGTTTAGTTGAAGAATCAGTGCTTTATCAGAAGATACTCATCAACTAAATTGATGTTTCATCAAGAAATTACTTAAGCATACATTTCCATATTATTTTCCCAGTTTTTTAAAGCTTTTGTTTAAGGAAATTTAAAAACCACAAATAATTTCTTTAAACTATAAAAGTGAGGCACTAAAATGCAGGTTATACACATTTGCTTATTTACAATACTCTTTTATAGACTAAGTGAGTTAAACACAATAGCAGTATCTTTGCTTTGGGTAAATTTTGGTAAGCCTAATTGGATAAAATTCCTGAAAAACAATGTCAAGTACCATTTATATATAAGCAGCTAGCATTTAAACAAATATTTTGTATACACCATTTTAAAAATTACACCAAAATTGTGGAAACTAGATCGCTAATTAGACCAGGTTCAAGTAAAATGTAGGATGGTGGGCAAGAAACAGTCAAAGAAACTGCGTGTTATGAAGAAAGCATGAGTTTACGTACTCTGTGATTCCCTCAAAATGAAAAATGGGTGGGGCAGAGTTGCTCTTGAACTGGTGAATGGTAAGGAAGGGGTGCTCAGATCTTCCCTTGCCAGCCCCTTCTCCTGTGTGTGCATGCATGTGTGCACAGTCACAGACATTGGTAGAAAAAAAATGAAGACAGACATCCTGTAGTGTTTTCTTCTAGCTTGTGGACTCATGCTGCAATATTAGGCATATTTACTTGGGAGAAGGTCCTGTTGAACTCAGTAAGACTTACTTTTTTAGTAGACATGTGAAGGATTGCACTATCAGAGGTATACTGTCACAGAAGAAGGAAATTCTATTTTTATATATCTATTTATCTATTTTTATATATTGAATATATATTTACATTTTGTGCAAATTTTTAAAAAACTGCTGAAGAGGTTAAAAATGCAAGCAGCAGGCTCACATGTTGGAATGTATGTGTCCATAACACTTGGCTGATAGGCTTGAACATTTCACCTGTTAAGAACAGAAGTTTTACAGCCCATCTTTCTCCCAGATACTTTTTAAAGGGGTAGGAGGCTTTCGGATGTTGCTTTTGTTTTAAAAACAGGACCATTCAAACACATTACATACGTCTTGCTCTACAGTCCAATACATTCCAAATACGATGAGTGTGTTTAGTTTTGGTGGTTCACCTGCAAAGCCTTTGACCACCCATGCATATTGTTTTAATGAGTTTCAGGAATTATGTATACCTTTTTTGAAGAAATACTGTTCTCAATAGCTGTGCTTAGTTATACCCTCTCATCTTCTCAGATAAATGTTAGGGCTGGCCCAAGATATTTTGCTGTTCAAGGCAGAGAATAAGATGATCCCATCCTCCTAACTAGGCTACAAAGTCTGCTGAACTGACAGTGGGATCTCTCGTTAATTTGGGCATCTTTCACTGAAAGTACCAAGATAGCTTGAGAACACAAAGCAAGCATATGGGTGTCTTCCAACACACTTCTGTTTCCCAGCATCTGGTGCCTAAGGCAGCTCCTTCACTTTGTCTAATAGTAGGCCTTACCTTATTCATGCTAGGAGACATAAATTGTTAATGTAGATGTGTTTGTAGTACACTCATTTTATTAGCTAGGAAAATTTAACAAGTAAGGTTTGTGTGGGTTTCATCATCCCAGAAGTTTTGCATAACTTGTAGGATCTCTAAACATAGTGCAGCATTCCAGATGTCTGAGCATCTTATCAAGTTTTAAGTCTCCATGGTAACATCTGTTGTATTTTACTAGCTCAGTAGAACTGAAGAAAGATTCATATCTGTAGTTCTGTGAAAGAAAGTCTCATGGGTTCAGCAAAGAACTGGCAAGCAGTTTTAGCAAGGGAAGGTGTTCAATACTACTGTATCTTTCCAAAGTTATTTATTTATTCATTTATTTATTCATTTATTTATTTATACATACATACATACATACATACATACATACATACATACATACATACATACCACCCCTTTAGTGTAAACCACTAATCTGGGTGGTTAAGAATGGATAAAATCAAACAGAAGTAACAATAACTCAAGCAATAACAATGATAAAATAAAAGAACAAATCAAATCAGCATGAGCATCACATAACAAAGACACCGTGAACATTAGCCCATGATAAGGGTGGGCAGGGCTAGTGGCAAATTCATGTGAGGCTGCTGTCAAAGGCCTCTTAAAAGTAGTCAGGGAAGGAGAAAATGTGTTCTTTTGCCCTGTTCTTTTGTTAAGCTGATGGGGAAGCTTTTGCCCTTTCTCCCATCTCAATGAAAGTAAATAAAACAACTTCCATGGGAATTTATGTCACAGGAAGTTGGTGAGCTTGGAAAAACTGTTGGAATATTTAAAGTAATCAAATCACTTACTAGAAGTGAGTGGAGCACAGAGTTTATTTTTCTAAGCTAGGAGACACAGACTTTGTGTCTTTGCCTTTATTGTTAGTAGCTTTTCAGGAAACTGCATAATCACCTGGCACTAATGAGATAGTTACAAGGGTTGCAAACCTTAATCTAGAAAACAGTGACTACAGATCAACAATGATCTAAGTGCTCTTAAGCTGTTTGACCTCCATATGTTTAAGTGGCAAGTGTGTATGTTGGAGGGAGGAACCTGCAGCTTACTGAGTTTTATGTGCCAGTGGCCCAGTTTCATGCAGCCTTTACTGTTTCAAGCCCACTCTTGCTTTCTACTTTTTGTGTATGAGAGAGGGAGAAGAAGGATGGGAGTGATGGAGAGACATTCAGAATGCACTTATATAGTGGTGAAAATGACCTATTTTGTTGCCAGCTGCACATATATTTGCACAAAATGAAGGATGGACATTAGGAAAAAGATTTCCCATCCATGATCTATATCAGTGCTCTGAAGACCTAGGAGAGAATGTACCCGATCATTATGCTTCCTGTTATCCCACCCAGTACAGCCACCAGATCACATGCCTTGCCTTTTTGGCTAGCACAGAATTAATTTCACCTCGCAGTGAAGAGCTGGTGGAGAAATTGTGACAGATGTAGTGGCTACATTCTTTTGATGCATTGGAATGTCTCAGGATATGGGCACCATACATATGTGAACACAGTTCTTTACAGTTTGGCAGGGGCAGACAAAATTACTCAGTCTGAATCTGGCCTGGAAGCCACCAGCTGGCTAGTCCCCCTCTTTAGATGCCATGCTGTTGCTTGTTGTAGCAATACACATTGTTTGTGTGGTGATTAGCCAAACATTAGGATGTTTAGCTTCACAGTATTGGAGGTTTAAGAAATAAATTATTAGTTTGAGTCAACCTCTTTGTAAATATATTTTGATAGAATTCTCCTGGTATGTCTTTTCGAATGTATCAACAGTCTAAATTATAACTATCATCATGGACAAAAACCACATTGTCACAGAATTTAATATTTTACAATTTGGCAGTAGATCGAAACATTGTTCAACCATGCTAGCAAAATGTGATTTACATAGCTATAGATTTAATTAAGGAGATAATTGTTATATAGCTTCACCATACCTAAGTAGGTGGATGAGTTTGATCATTTCAGATGTTGGATTCCGGCTAGTAAGAATTCTGCAAGTAACAGAAATGGGCTACAAAATTTGAATGGTTTGTAGGAGATCTGAGCTGGACCTAGATTTAGCAAGACATATTCAGTCTTTGGGGCAGTTTACTTTAATTGACAAAAATATAACTTAGGAGATTATATAGTAAGGTGCAATGGACTAGAAAAAAAGTCGAAGTTCAGGCATCAGTTTTCATAGCAGAAGAAGTAAGAGCTTCAAAAGATATCTGGTGGCAGAAGCAACAGGTTATAATTTTGTTTGTGTCATGTTGCAAAGCTTGTATCTTTTGATGAATCCTCATTTTCATGTAAATAATATATAGAATTCACCTAGGCTCTGCTTTATTTCTGTACTCCTCAAACACCTCTCTGACAACAGGGGACATGGTGTTATTCCCTGCATCAAGACAGTAAGGATCATTGCAGTATTCTGAATGTTTCATGTTTGTTGCCATCTAGTGGCTTAAAAGTCACAATGTTTGTTTAGCAAAATATGACTAAGCCTATTCTTAGCATTATCTGTCTGTCCGTCCATCCAGCCATCAAATTTATTAATTGCTTTCTTGCCCACCAATGAATACCACACTGAATGCGTATTTATGAACTAAGATCCAAAGCTAAAACCTTCGTTTGAACTTGATCTTCAAATGTTGCTTCCATATGTGCATCGTGTTTTTCTTGTTTACTGTAGCAAGTCCTCTGTCATGGAACTTCCATGCAAAGGAAACCAGGCTTCCTCCATTCCTGGTGATCTTCTGACAAAGTGTTTAACTTTCTGTCTGGCCTTTGGTTTTTAAAACTGGCATTACAATTGTTTTAATCTATTTTTTTAAAAAAATTGAATACATTGTACATTTGTTTGGAGGCCCTAGTGGGCAAGAAAGCAGTTAATAGAGAGAGGGGGGGATTTCAAGTAGTGCTACCCTAGATTTCTTTGCTTTGCCTCCTTCCTTGCAGGAATCCATATTCTCTGTAGTGGAAAGAACCATAATGTGAATATTGAAACCTTCACTCTGAGATATTTACCCAAGGAAACAGATAAGAACAGAAAATGCAAACATAGTTTGAAAATTTGGGATCCATCCAGATTTTCTAGAAACCAAAATGCAGTGATTCCGTTGCCAAAGTAGTAGGTTTTATTGTTGTATGTGCTGCTGTTTTACTGGCTGGTTGAGTTGTTGTTTTCAGCTTGATAAGCAGCTCTGTATGCTGCAGGGCCGGCTTTGATTATCACTGTTAGAAGAACAGCCCAATTATTTCCAACTGCTTTAATTCCTGTCAAACATTATTGCTCTTGTTCTGGTTATTGTTGTTACATTCCATTTATTTGTGATTTGTAGATACTGCTTTTAATACTGCACAATTTTAGTCACCTTGGATTGTCATCTCACAAAATAAATAATCTTTGACACAAAACAGCAGCAGCAGCAGCAGCAACAACAAGAATAATAAAAAATAGTGGCTGGCTGATGATAAAAAAAGGGAGTTGCTCACCTGGATTTGATAAGACTAGAAGGAATGCTCAATAGTGTTTTGTGATTCTAGGGTAAAGTTACAACTAAGTCAGCATTCCCAGCCTGGTGCTCTCCAGGTCTGAAGCACTACAACTCACCACTCACAGCCAGAAGGGAAAATGGTGGTGCTAGCTATAAATGATAGAAGTTTATATCATCAGGACAGGAGTTTACTTCAGATGGTGGAAGCTGATCTTGAGTACATAGCTAAAAATAAAATGGGGGAAACACTTGCCCTCTTTCTTGGTGTTCTTCCTCCAAATCTGATAAATTACTAACTATACTAAAAAGAAAGACAGAGGATCAAGCATGCTAGTGACATTTTTCCCCCTTTTGATTAAATGGCCATCTTTTCTTGTCATAGTGATCAAGTGATCATAAAACATTCACTTGCTAAATTTCTGCTGTCCAGCTGCTGTTAAGGACAGTTTTAAAACTTTGGCAGCTTTCTTCTCATGGGGTTTTTCCCCCTTTCCTCATGCCCCCTTGATGTGGATGATAAGGACTTGGTAATTTCTGGCTTCCTCAAGCTACTGGAACTTGTGTCATACCCATGAACTTGTACTCCTTTGAGAAATGTAAGAAATTGGGTTTGTTTGTTTTTAATCGTTAATTGGAGTAGAGAATGGTAAAGAATGGCTTTGAGTTAAAAGAGGAAAACATTATTTGGGCTTTTCGAAGAAGCTTCAATATGAAAGATGCTGTCATGCTGAACTGATGTTGAATTAAGGCTAATGTTCTGCATTAGGTTGCTTGTTTGCATTCCACCTGCTAAATTTGTGTATTTGTAAATAAAGCAGATAATATAAACTCGCTAGAAGTCTACAGTATTTTTCTCCTCAAAAAGAATGAGCCCTTAAGACCTCCCCTGAAAGTTTCAGTTATTCACAGAGGTGGCACAAAATGCTCTCTCGGGTTTTTCTCCCTTTGGGCAAAGCTGGGTGAAAACAGCTAGAAGGAAACAAACTTTCCTTATTTTCCTTTACGCTTTTTGCAGTGCCTGTTGATCATGTTCCTCTCTTCTCCTGTTTCTGTGCCTGACAGAAGGAAGGGACAGAAAGGTTTATGATGGTAGCTAGAGGTTGGAAAAGTTACTTTTTTAGATCAAGACGCCCAGAATCCCCAGCTAACATGGCCACTGGGAGTTGTTATTAAAAAAAATAGCGTATCTATGTTTTGGTGTCAGTCTTGAACTAGAAAACAATAGCAGTGTTGGTATTGTAAGTTTCTGTGCAATGACCATTGTGTTTCTCAGTCTCTGGAGGAGACAACCTTCAAAAAGAGGTTAAGAGGCATTATTTTACTGGGCACCTCTTCAGTCTCCTGGTGCAGAAGCCTTTTGGGAAATGCAGTTGCAGGATTGCAGAGCTACTTCTATTTCTGAGCCTCTACAGTTCAAAACATACACTCATGTGCACATGTTCCAGGGGTGGCCAGTATTGCTGTTTGGGTTACAGTGCCCAAGGCCAGCACTCTGGTATGACCCCAGTAGCAGCAGGGCTGTTGCCATGAGAAAAACTGAAATAGAGGATTGGGAAGAGAAAGAAGCACACATTATTTTCTACTCTCAATTCATTGTAGCTTTTCTCAGCCTCCACAGGTGCTTAATTGCTCTTTCTAGCACTGTGAATGTACTTCCACATGACTGAGCAAATTCTCTTTTGCAGCAAGTACAAACAAGAGGTCTTCAGTGCAAGACAGTTTATTTTGTTATTTTTTGTTTTACTGTATGTGTTCCTCCAACGGATGAGTTTCCTGGGGCTGCTGTGAAGAGGGTGCTTACTATTATCCACCTGTATTCTGTCTGTGGTTGGTTGGGGCAGAATCCATATTGCTATACTATACCTTGAAAACTCAAAATGAGTGGCGCTAGAGATGAGACAGTAGAGCCACCCAGTTAGGCTCATAAGTGAGCTAAAAAAAACACCTTGCTTCCCTTTGAAATTTGGAAAGTGGATTGATTTTTTTTCCTGATCCCAAATATGGGCCAAACAGACCCCACTAATATCAGAAGTAGAACAGGATCTGATCTGTGCAATTGCATCAATAAGCCTCCAGGAATCTGTCTGAACCCGCTTCCCCCCTGGCAATCTGTCTGCTTCTCCACAGTACAAGATTTACCTTCCTCCCTTCCCCCCTTTACTTCTGATGTCCAGCGTGCTGAGTTAGGAGTTCAGTGGGGGAATCAGCCAACACAAAGGAAATGACTACAGGGGAAAGAAGAAAGGGGTCTGACTGGTCAACTGACTCAGACATGAAGAGTTCTTTTTTTTCCTCCAGCTCATATTAGAAGGCTCAACCAGAGAAGAACTATGGAGTACTGTTATTTATCTATTTATTTAAAATATTTCTATCCCACCTTTCTCCTTAAAAAGGACCCAAGGCAGCTTACATAATTAAAAAGACAATATTTAAAAGCTAAGACAGTAAGTATACAAATATATAACAGTTTAAGAAAGAATTAAACAAGTATTATATTAAAAACAGTAAGTAAAATCAATACTAAAACACAGTTGAAAACAACAGTTTTAATAGAGCATATATGCAGACAAGAGCATTAAGGGATTCCCGACCACATTGCTAGAAAAATCCATTATCAGGACTGCGAGAAACTCACAAGGTAGCAGCATCAGTGCTGCTCTAGGATAGAACTTGGGGATTTTTCTTTTTCTTTTGGAGTATAGCTCCCACAGTGTAACAGCCAGCATGGTGACCACTGGTTAGGTTGGCTGAGGAACTCTGAGGTGTAGTCCAAAACCAGAAAAATGTCCAAGCTTTGACTCATATGACATTTAAAGGTGGTTTTTCTTTTCATTGGGGCCATGTGTCTCCTCTTTTGATATACCAGCACTCACAAGGGGGAGAGACTTTTGTAGACAGTCTTGATGGAGATGTGTATCATCACTTTAACCTTAGAAAACTAAGTTTTACATAAATATGAGAAATTTGGGTGTGAAAGATTGAAGATTTTAAAGCCTTGCATCAGGAATTACTTATTCTAGGACAGGAACATTTAGCAATGCATGCTTAACTGTACATTGCATTGACATTACATTTGTTATTTTTATGCCTATTGTAAGAAATCAAACACTGGATACCCGTTGTGATGTTGTACTAGGACATAGGAGGCCTGGGTTCGAATCCTCACTCAGCCATGGAAGCCCACTGGAACTGGTAAAACCACTCCTTACATATCTCATTTACCTTAAAAGTTCTATTAGGGTCTCTATAAGTCAGTCCCGACTTGAAGGCACATAACAACAAAAGAAACAAAAGCCATCAGCCAACAAATTGGATAGTAACAGAACTCTTCCTGTTGCCATCTGCCTCTCCAATCAATGAAAAAATGAGAGAATCTCTCTCTATTCCTCTATTCCTCCCATTCATCTATTTCTCCACTTCCTCCCATTGCACTAAGCACTAGGGATGTCATTCACTACAGATGCTGTGGAGGTCAGTATTTGGTTAGAACTTAATCATTGATCACTTCTTTCTTGACAGCTTCTGCAACTATTGTTCCTAGTCCAGAAACCTCAGATCCATAGTGGCTTCTTGAAAAGACAAATGCATCACATAAATTTCTAGTTGGAATGTATGTGATATTAACAAAAGATAATTTAAATTCCAAGGTTTCAAAGTAATATTAAATCCATTAATATGCAAAGAAAAACAATTATGTTACTAACTTGATTTTGTCATTCTGCTTGCTTTTTACTACAAGCTCAGGTTTTTACCTGCTACAGAGTCAATATAATGTTCACCCCAGCCCTACTCAAATTTACTGGGAACTGACTCGATAGCTCAGTGAGATGTGGCATCTCCAGAGGTCAGGAGTTTGTTTCCCCACTTTGCCTTGTAGGAGATGAGCCAGTCTTGTGTGGCCTTGGGCAAGTTGCACAGTCAGAAAGCATACACACACGCACATAAACCAAAAAAGGGAATGGTAAACCTAGAAAACCCTAAAAGGAGTCTCCATAAATTGACATCAGCTTGATAAGATGTAATTACTATTATTGGTATTAAGTCTCAGTAATTCCAAATGCACTCAGTTCCAGGAATTTATGCATAGAAACCTAGTATTTACTTCTTAGTAGTTAAGTGAAAGTAAAATCTAGTTCAGGCAGATCAAAATAGTTTTCATAAATAGACAAATTCTCCATGTAGTTGTTTTTGCCTGCAGAAGAAATGGTGTAAAATTAATCAAAATGTGTTTATCTTTCAACTGTGTTGAACTTTAATAGCAGTAAAGTCTACTTTGATAGAATCCCTGCAAAAATTGCTGATCTGTTGATTTTTTCTTATATCTGTAGATTTGCATTTGTTGTTTCTAATTTATGAAAATCTGGAGCTGTTCAGTTTTGACAGGATAAAGCAGGAATACTGACATCAACTTCTGGTGCTTGAAGACCACAAGGCCAGATCCTGCTTTGGATCTCCTCTGTGCATTTCCATCTCTTTCAGTGGAGACTGACAAGTCAATATTCTCTCTGATGAAGCTGCATTTTCAAATTGCCTAAAGAACCCACCAGTCAGCCCAAAAGTCACCAGTTTTTCTTTTTATATATACAGGCAGTTAACTCATGTTAAGCATTAAGAGTTTGTCTTTCAGTTCTGCACGTGTCTACTATAAATATGAATTCATAATGAAGCTCTTGAACATCCTTGTTTTCTGCTAGTTACATTATAACACAAACTAGCACACAAATATCCAAGCATATTAAAATTAACCTATGATCATCAATTTCTTGTAGATTTAGAAGAGGTAACCGTGTTAGTCTGTACAAGCTTTTCAGGCAAAACCCAAGGAAAAATATTTTAATGTGAGCTTTTGTGGAGGTTTCTTGTATGAGTTATATCAAGTTGTGTTTGCATAATTTGAACTTTTCTTATTTTTTTAATTAGAAATATATCCCACCCAATTCCTCACCCAAACACCACAAGCAAGTCTTTCTATGAAACATAAACAAATATAGTAAATTGTAATTAAAGGTTACATACATTACAACCTTTCATAATTCAAAAATTGATAGAACATTTCCCTCTAAAGGTAAAAACTGTTCATTATTACAGTTTTTTAAACAGTGTAGTTCAACAAAAAAAAATTATTCATCAGTCTGCTAGTTTAAATGGTCATCATTAGCAGATGTATTCGAAATATAATTTGTCCCTAGTTTCTGTATTTCACAAATTTGTTGATAATTTCTGCCATTATTTTGACAAATTAATATTAAGATACCCACATTTTCTTTAACCTTCCTAATTTTTCAAATCTGCTGAAAGATCTCCAACACTTTGTAAAACTACCATGTTTCCCCGAAAACAAGACAGGGTCTTATATTAAGTTTTGCTCCAAAAATGCCATAGGGCTTATTTTCAGAGGATGTTTTATTTTTTTCATGTACAACAATCTACGTTTATTCAAATACAGTCATGTCATCTTCTTCTGTTTGCTGCACAGTGGTGGAGGGCGGGGGTTTCACTTCACTGGGGCTTATTTTTGGGGTAGGGCTTATATTACGAGCATCCTGAAAAATCATACTAGGTCTTATTTTCAGGTTAGGTCTTATTTATTTATTTATTTATTTATTTATTGTATTTTTACCCCGCCTATCTGGTCAGATGACCACTCTAGGCGGCTTCCAACACACATAATCATACATAACAAAGTATAAAATATATAAAAATATAAAATATTTTCGGGGAAACAGGGTATTCCTAGCTGCATTTATGAATTACATAATTTAAATCTGAAAACCTTAGGTATTTTAATGTACATAGTTTTGAGTCTAACCTTAATGTGTTTTAAAGACGTCACGTTGATATCCATTTTCTAAAAGTTCTACATACAAATGCACAGGCACAAACGCACATATGCACCATTATTATCAGAACAATCCTATCAGTTACGTTTGATTTGTCACCAACAGTGTTGTTGTGGTACTAGTCCTTGCAAAGTTGATCTGCTTCTGTTCTTTTTTTATTAGTCAAGATGGTGATATCATCAGCCACCCACTTAGATTTCCTCCTACCCTTTAAGCTTAGATGCTGCCCTCATGGGAGTGGAGAGATGAAATTCTGTTTCCCAACAACAATATATGGTTCTGAGCTATCTTTTTTTAATACAACATATATTGGAGGGTGACTTTGTCCTGAATGGGCATTTAGGACTCATTAGTTTTACAAACGACCTGCTCCTGTGCTGTAGATAAAAATACTTACAGCTTGTTCAAAATGGTCTGTGCTTTTGGACTTCCCTAATTATGAATGCCAACACGTACCATTATACTACTATACTATTATCTATCAAATATTATTCAGTCAGTTAACTGTGTTGAACTGTCTGCATTAGGAGGTGGGGAAGGTAGTTTTTTGTTTGTTATCAGAAAGCTTTATCTATGGTGGTTCATATTTCTTTATAAAACTTAATAATTGAAATTGGAGGGAAAATAAACACCAACTCCATGGCACTCTGCAGTATAAAATACAAAGTCAAAGGCAGGAGAGCCTTTATTCCTGTCAAGGAATAATCACCCATGTGAATAAATCTGACAGGAAGCTCTTTACAAGACAGAAAAGGCAAGCTTTCTTAGAGATTGACCAGTCTGAAATCTGTCCTGGATTGGCATGATCTCCTCTATACTGCACGCTGGCATTTAAATTGCTGTCACAGTTCTCACAGTAACATTTAATTATCCCAGAAAGGTGTGTTTTAAGTGTCTATAAGTCACACAGCCTTACTTACCCCTCATCCTTCACTGCCAATATCACCACCCACTCTTTTACCGGAATTCAAATGCCTTCTTTTTTAAAAAGAATATGTTAGTAAGTGAAATAGCACTGAACGGACAGGACATGGTGAGCATTTTAAATAGTGCTATATCAGGTTAGTGCTCTAGCACTAAACCAGGAGAAAAAAATATATACAGTAGGACCCCTTATCTGCAGAATCAGTATCTGCTGATTCATTAATCTGTGGACTGAAAATATTAAAAATATTGAAAGAAAAAATCCAGAAAAAAATTATTTTCACATGCCATAGAGGGAGCCAGAGAGCATGCTATGAAGAATACATAGCATGGCCTCTGGCTGCTTAAGGCCTCTCGGCTTGCAAGCTTTCTCCTGGGAGGTGGCAGTGGCAGCTCCTCCTGCTGCCTGCTGGTTTACCTGGAGGTTAAAAAAAATAAAACAAATACAGCGTGGGAGTTCGAAAGCATTGCCTGGGTGATTTAGGCAGGAAGCAGAACGGGGCAGCATTTAGGGCCAGCTGGCTTTGGCAAGCATCTCTGCATGCAGGTGAGCAGCCCTCTTGAGGCAGTGGCTGCAGTCTGCATGTGCAGCCCTCCCTTAGGGTAACTATTGGGTTTGCATGGATCAAAGAGAGGGCCGGGGCTCCCGTGGGCTCATTTGTCCCAAAGGCTTGCCTTCACTTTCCACATAGTCAATGAGGGCAGGAGAGTGTTCACTATAATCCACGTTTCTCAGCATCCACAGGGGGGCTTGAAACCAATCCCCTGTGGATACAGGGATCCTACAGTATTCTTAGAATGCAATGTACAGGTTGGATTGCATTTGTAGTCCTTACCAGTAGAAGCAGAAGGCAGTCAAAATGAATAGGATTCACTCATACAACTCCCCACTCTGCACATCATCAGTGATGTCATTTGGACAAGCCCAGCAACTGCCCCAAAGGACCAATATCAATGCTCACACAAGCCAAAAGGAAGACTAATTTATGCAGCTGGAAACTCTGCAAAAAAAACCCACAAGCCCTGCTGCCTGATTAAAATATACTGCATACTGATGCTGAAAGATCAAATCTACTTGTGATTAGTGCCAACATTGTATAGTTGAGAGAGCAACTATTGAAAGGAACAGTGGGGAACCTGACACTAGCAGCAGGACAAATGCCTGTCTAGTCGCTCAGGGAATTACAATTGAAGCATCAAAAGTCCCTGCTTTTGTGCTGTGAGAACTAGAAACTAATGCAGATGCAGAAACTATTCTGAGATAGTCTTAATGAAGGAGATCAATGTAATGTGTCACTTACACAGACAAGTCACCACAAGTGATGAACATTCATGTGTGGTTATGCAGTGAGGCTGTGGGAGGCTTAGGTGGATTCTGTATAGGTGCCATAGCAGAGGGAGAACAATAGATTTTGTCCAGTAAGGTAAGTTAGGAAAAGCCAATTACTAATAGGGTCTCTCACATTCTCTCTGGGGAAATGGTCCTCTGCCACCATCTCCCGTTGAAAAGACCTCGATCTTGAGAAGCTGAAGAGCTACTGCTGGTCACATGTGATCAGTCAATGCAAAACTACTCTATTTCATTTCCACAAAGTTACATAGGAGAGACATTTCTTGTCTCTTACCTTGTGTTGTTTCATCTCCCCTACTGTATCTGCAGATTCTTGGTATAGGTAAAGTGATACTAGGATTAGAGTTATCGGTTTTGTTTTGTTTTTTAATTGTTGTTAATGAACAATAAAACACTAAGGCAGAGTTGGGTCATATACTAGTTCTTAAGCCTTTGTATTGTCCATTGTTGCAGTTTAAACACACCCCAAACTGTAGGCAATTGGATGTGTTGCATGCACACTACCATCACTGTACTCTGTTTCTTTTCCTTTTGATAAGGAAATGCCAGAGGTGGCTTTATGCCAGCTTCATATTATAAACAGGCTGAGAAGGATCAAGATTGTCTCTACTGCATACACAAAAACAAACATGTCGCTAATTGTTCCTTGAGTAATGATTTCACATGAAAGGACACAAAAGCAAATACAGTATTGGGTGTAGTACATAAGAAAATACTTCCTGATTTGTCATGTAATAACCTGTCTCTTGTGTTTGATTGCATGAGAATGTTTTCTTACCACTTATTTAATTTATTTGGAATTGTTACTCCCCTGCCAATTTAAAGAATATATTTCCATGCTATGTCATCTGCTTATATTTTGTTGTGAACAACTAGTAATATGCATGTAGAGGTAGTTGGGTGCAGGTCTATGTAAAACATGAATGGGAAATTTTCTGGGACCAAATTGTTTTGTGATATCAAGGTGTCATGTTGTCTTCGTCTTGGTGTGTTTGGAATCTTACCACTATGATGGGGCTCAGTTTAGAAACCTATCTATCTGTTTATCTATCAAGCTTTGTTTATTTACATTGCTTCTAGGTTCTATATGCACAAAATTACTTCAAAGTTGCAACATCCCAAGGTCTTGCAGCAGGTAAAAGCTGTGGCCACATATACTTTAAAATAGTTTTTTCAATAAGTAATAGAATTTATAAAGAATGCCATGTGGGTTCTCTCCCTGACCCCCTAGTGGCACATCTGTTATTGGCTCCCTCAAAAGTGCTCTTTTTATAAAAGTACTGCTGGATAGCTCAGTGATTTAGGTATCTGGTTGAGGAGCTAGAGTTTGGGAATTCAATTCTCCACTGTTCATTCTTGATAGGAGCTGGACTCAGTGTTCCAAAGGATCACTTCCAGTTCTGCAATTCTATGATGATGATGAGTCTATAAAAGTGGCCTCCCCAGTCTGGCACTTTTCCCCAGGTGAATTTATTAGCTGGGAATAGTATTACATATCAGGAAGTTATGTGTTAATTAATGTTCACAGGGATGGAAGTTAGTTTTGTCCAGAGAGATTAATTATTTCATATAGCTAGGATTGGACATGAGTGTGTCCCTCTTCAGACTCTTCACTCCCAACTCCTCAAAAGTAGCAGCTGTTCCTGCTCTTTCTTTCTCAGCCTTTTCAGTGTGAAATATTTAAAGCTTTTTCCAAAAAAAAAACACAAAAAAAACAAAAACCACAAATCCTGCTAACATTACTGCCAAAGTATATACAGTTTATTGTCCCTGCAAGTTTCCTGTTTCAGGTGGCACTGAAATGTAACCTCCAAGAACCCTGCATCGTTGTCCATTATTTTAGTCTAAGCTTTGTAGGCTGAGCTCAGTGAATAGCATATAAGAACCATGCAGAATAATGTTTCTTACGTCTTTATTGCTAGTTGGAGGGATTTTGCTGCCCTGTAGTTCAACCTGTTGCTTATATTGAAAGCTAGAAATGGGGCTGAGTGGATTGCTCCAGCAGACCACCTTCCAGTTCAAACCAAGCACTTAGTGGAATGCAGAAGCCTTGTTTCTATTGATTTGCGTACAGGGTGGTTGCACTTTCAGATATTCAGAAATGAATATATAAATACATAAAAATTGCACACAAAGTGAGGCCCAGGTTATGACAGTAATTTAAATCTTTGATGCTGCCTTCTGTTTCTATCAGCCCGCTCAATCACAAGCTCAGATGACGCATACATTTCTGGGATGCATTCCAACCTTTTTTTTTGGGGGGGGGGGTCCTGCCATTCCCTCTGTTTTCACAGCTCAGTGGTGTCACTGCTTATGCATTACCCGTGCTGGGATACTATTTGCTTTTAAGAAGGGGACGTATCCACAGACTGGGATAAAGCTCAAGGGTTTAAAAAATGTACAGAATCAGGGGCAAACCCTCCCTTAAAGGAATGGCAGTCCCTCCCCCAATGCCCCAGGACAACACTTGTGTATGTTTGGTGGCCACAAAATACCCTTTGTTGGGGTGGGAATAGAATATCAAGTGAAAGGGGGATTGGGATGGATTATTGTGGGAAAGGGCATGGTTGATTCAGGCAGTGAATAGAAACACTATGCTGCAAGTTTCAATGTAGGTGCCACTTGTAAATAGAGTCTGTGTTGTGGGCACATCTTCCTTCCACATTCCTCATCAGCAGGAAAAAGGCCAAGTGGATTGATTTCGTCTAACTTCTCTGCATTTCTAATCATAGCCTGGAAAAGTCACTGTTTTGGACTACAGCTCCCATAATGCACAACAACTGGAGTACAACTGGCCATGCTTGCTGGGGGATTTGGGAAATTTTATTCTAAAAAGCAAATATTTTCAAGTTCTGCGTCTTTTTGTTGTTGTTTAGTTGTTAAGTCATGTCCGACTCTTCGTGACCCCATGGACCAGAGCACGCCAGGCCCTCCTGTCTTCCACTGCTTCCCGGGGTTTGGTCAAAGTCATGTTGGTAGCTTCAATGACACTGTCCAACCATCTCATCCTCTGTTGTCCCCTTCTCCTCTTGCCTTCACACTTTCCTAACATCAGGGTCTTTTCCAGGGAGTCTTCTCTTCTCGTGAGATGGCCCAAGTATTGGAGCCTCAGCTTCAGGATCTGTCCTTCCAGTGAGCACTCAGGGTTGATTTCCTTCCGAATGGATAGGTTTGTTCTCCTTGCAGTCCAAGGGACTCTCAAGAGTCTCCTCCAGCACCACAATTCAAAAGCATCAATTCTTCGGCGGTCAGCCTTCTTTATGGTCCAGCTCTCACTTCCATACATCGCTACTGGAAAAACCATAGCTTTAGCTATGCGGACTTTTGTCGGCAAGGTGATGTCTCTGCTTTTTAAGATGCTGTCTAAGTTTGTCATCGCTTTCCTCCCAAGAAGCAGGCGTCTTTTAATTTCGTGGCTGCTGTCACCATCTACAGTGATCATGGAGCCCAAGAAAGTAAAATCTGTCACTGCCTCCATATCTTCCCCTTCTATTTGCCAGGAGGTGATGGGACCAGTGGCCATGATCTTAGTTTTTTTTGATGTTGAGATTCAGACCATTTTTGCACTCTCCTCTTTCACCCTCATTAAGAGGTTCTTTAATTCCTCCTCACTTTCTGCCATCAGAGTGGGATCATCTGCATATCTGAGGTTGTTGATATTTCATGTACATCTTTGCACAAAATGTTCCTTTAATATCTCCAATTTTCTTGAACAGATCTCTGGTTTTTCCCTCTCTATTATTTAACTCTATTTCTTTGCACTGTTCATTTAAGAAGGCCCTCTTGTCTCTCCTTGCTATTCTTTGGAAGTCTGCATTCAATTTTCTGTAACTTTCCCTATCTCCCTTGCATTTTGTTTCCCTTCTCTTCTCTGCTATTTGTAAGGCCTTGTTGGACAGCCACTTTGCTTTCTTGCATTTCCTTTTCTTTGGGATGGTTTTTGTTGATGCCTCCTGTACAATGTTACGAGCCTCCATCCATAGTTCTTCAGGCACTCTGTCCACCAAATCAAGTTCCTTAAATCTGTTCTTCACTTCCACTGTGTATTCATAAGGGATTTGGTTTAGATTATACCTGACTAGCCCAGTGGTTTTTCCTACTTTCTTCAGTTTAAACTTGAGTTTTGCTATAAGAAGCTGATGATCAGAGCCACAATCAGCTCCAGGTCTTTTTTTTTTTTTTTTTTTTTTTTTTTTTTTTTTTTTTTTTGATGACTGTATACTGAATAGAGCTTCTCCATCTTTGACTGCAGAGAACATAATCAATCTGATTTCAGTGTTGCCCATCTGGTGATGTCTATGTGTAGAGTCGCCTCTTCTGTTGTTGGAAAAGAGTGTTTGTGATGACCAGCTTGTTCTCTTGACAAAACTCTATTAGCCTTTGTCCTGCTTCGTTTTGAACTCCAAGGCCAGACTTACCTGTTGTTCCTTTTTATCTCTTGACTCCCTACTTTAGCATTCCAATCCCCTATAATGAGAAGAACATCTTTCTTTGGTGTCAGTTCTAGAAGGTGTTGTAAGTCTTCATAGAATTGGTCAATTTCAGCCTCTTCAGCATCGGTGGTTGGTGCATAAACTTGGATTACTGTGATGTTGAAAGGTCTGCCTTGGATTCGTATTGAAATCATTCTATCATTTTTGAGATTGTATCCCAGTACAGCTTTTACTACTTTTTTGTTGACTATGAGGGCCACTCCATTTCTTCTACGGGATTCTTGCCCACAATAGTAGATATGATCATCGTCTGAATTGAATTCGCCCATTCCCGTCCATTTTAGTTCACTGACGCCCAGGATGTCAATGTTTATTCTTGCCATCTCCTGTTTGACCACATCCAGCTTACCAAGGTTCATAGATCTTACATTCCAGGTTCCTATGCAGTATTTTTCTTTGCAGCATTCGACTTTCATTTCATTTCCAGGCGCGTCCGCAGCTGAGCATCCTTTCGGCTTTGGCCCAACCGCTTCATTAGCTCTGGAGCTACTTGTTCTTGTCCTCCGCTCTTCCTCAGTAGCATCTTGGACACCTCCCGACCTGAGGGGCTCATCTACGAGCGTCATATCTTTTAGCCTTTTGTTTCTGTCCATGGAGTTTTCTTGGGAAAGATACTGGAGTGGCTTGCCAGTTCCTGCTCCAGGTGGATCGCGTTTAGTCAGAACTCTCCACTATGACCTGTCCGTCTTGGGTGTCCCTGCACGGCATAGCCCATAGCTTCTCTGAATTACTCAAGCCCCTTCGCCACGACAAGGCAGCAATCCGTGAAGGGGCCTACATCTAATAACATGAATTCAAATTGCAAGCAAACAAACAAAGGCAGAACAGAGAGTGCTTTGAAAGACAGGGGCTCAGTAAGCATTCCCTTGCCTTGCTCTCAGATTTTGGTCAATGCATCATCCCAGCAAGACCTCTTTTGTTTTTCCATTTAATTCATGTGCTTAATATTTCAGGGTCCAATGCACACCATCCCCTCCCCTGTGCAAACCCCTCACTAAGAAATGGAAGGACAGACTTGCATTTGCAAGTTTTCTAGTTGCAGCTGCAGTTACAGAGGTGGAACAAAATAAGAGCTTTGGAGGTTACATGCCTGTCTCTCTGGGGATTCTGTCAGGCAGCAAGAGAACAGCCTTCCACTACATAAGTGGCAGAGAAGATTTAACTACAGCCAGCTCATGCAGGGAAAGAAATCCGCAACCATAATTCAAAAAACAAAAATATCCACCCTTCATAGTAGCAAACCAAATGAAATTGGCTGAGTCATAAATAGAGGATTAGTGCAGGATTTATCTACTTAAAACTATTTTAACAGCTGATATTGAAAAATTAAATGCTGCCAGGTCCTAAGAGTCTTGTTATCTGCTTAGAAGTATACTCATATCTGTCACAGAGAAAAATAATGGCTCCAAATCAACAACCGCCTCCACTACCTCAGTTGTGTGTAGAATCTATAAATCATAGTTCTGTAGCTTTGTTTTCAATCAAAGCAATAAAGCTGAATGGCATTTGTATTAATCATATGCTTGACTGGTATGCTGCTGCAGAGGCAGGGTTTACTTTGCTAGGAATATGAATATAATTTAACTCTGCTGAAATTAAATATTTTAGAGGCTCCCTAAGTTGGACACCTTTCTGATGTTGTGGACTACAGTGTCTAATCCCAGCCAGCAGCTGTCCTGGAAATCAGAGTTCAGTTGTATGGAAAGTGCCTGGTGGATGGAGGGTGGGTTATATAAACATAAAACTTGGCAAATTTATTCATACACCCATTTGAATGTAGAATAGTTTCATTTTCAACTGAACTTAGGTTTATTATGGGCAGAAAAACGTTAGTCAGGATGCTTTTTTCTAAAAAAAAAAAAGGCCATGTTGTTTTATAACAATTGAAACATTAAAAACTCGAAAACAGAAAGCCAGATAAATAGACATACAGATAGGTGTGCAAAAAATATAATACCTCTCCCTGAGAATAACAAAACATAAAGTAGAATTGATTGGTTGGCATAATGTCAATTTTGTTAAAATTGCTAGTCACATGCCATCAGATGCCTGAGATTAATGGAATATATTAACCTGGCACCCACTGGGGGGAAATATTTCATAGATAAGGGGCTGTAACCAAAAAGGCCCTCTGTCTTGCCACTGCTTCCTGAGTCTGAGTTGGAGGAGAAGGCACTTAAAGGACAATATCAGATGTTCATCTTAGAATGCAGGTGTAGTACCAATAGAAGAGGCATTCTGTGAAGCATTGGGCTCCTGAGCCACATAAAATTTTAGAGGTTAAAACCAGCACTTTGAATTTGGCCTAGAAACATATCAGTATCTGGAGGAGCAGAACTATAAGAGGTGTTATGTGATCAGATCTTTTCGTCTCTAGCATTACTATGGCTGATGCATTCTCATTGGGTGCATGTTCCAAACTTATCTTCAAAGGCAGCCCCATGTATAGTGCACTGCAGTAAATGAATATGAAGGTTACTAGAGCACATAGACCAACTAAAACTGGGCCAACAAGCGCTCAAGTTACTTTGTATAATCCTGAGGCCATTTGTGCCGCAAATGGTGGTAGTCCAGGAGATTCCCCTCCCCTAGCTTTGAGCCTTTTCTTTTGGGGGAGTGCAACCTTGTCCAGAACAGTTTGAATACCACTCATTTGATCAGGAGAACCATTGACAAATAGAACATCAGCATGATTTAAATGAGCCCCAGTTTATTTGCTTTTATGCACCACATCTACTAGCTCCCCTGCCAAAGACGAAAATGAAAAATAGAGTCCCATGTCACTGGTATACTCCTGGCCACATGCTCCAGGACTCAGTCTAGATGACCACACAAAGAGATTTCATGTAGCTGCTGAACAGCCTGGAGTATAAACACTTCTCCTGTGGAACCCCAGTCTAAACAATCCATGGACTTAACAATATCCCCCCAAGCATCACCTTCTCAACAGCTCACATGGTAAATCTCTTTTGAAGATGAGATATTTCAAAGACTCTTTGAGAGAAGGCACAGCAGGCTGCTGTGCAAAGAAGACAAGGCCAAAATCTCACTTGGAAGCCCTACCATACCTTTGGGCATATCTAAAGCAGCACACTAGATATTGGGCATTAATTTCTGTTTCAATATGATTCTCCCTTGCCTTAAATCTTTTCTTGTCACATAAATCCTTGTAAAAGCTCATGTGAATAATTTTGGCAAATTAGACTGATAATACTTCTCATTCTTTGCTGTTGCAGAAGACAAAATGCAAAACTTGTGAAAAGATGACTTTAGCATCTCTTAAGATAAAGGAAACCAATGGATATGCATTGTGTTTAATATTTCAAGTAATTGTGAATGCATTGTTTCAAAGTTTTCAACTGGTTGTCATAGTAACGGTGGTGATGTTTGTTTCACATTAGATTAGTTTCTGTTTAGACTTTTTTCTAGAAATGTGCTTTCTATAAGTTTTGTTTTCAGTGGTGATGCCTCTGCTTTGAACAAACAAACATGCTTTTTATATATTTAATTTTTAAGAAAATAGTCAACAGGAAAAGATCACAGAGATAAAATTTAAAAAATAAACTACAATTTCGCAGTAGTGACTGTAGAACACTAACAGTAAGCCTTCTCCATGCCAATTAAAAAACAAACATAATTGAAATTGCATTCTCCTCCCCAGTAGCTCATTTTTATGTGAGATGCCACTTCTTTAAAAAGAAAGAAACCAATACATTCCAGGGAAATTAATATAGATACTTAGCTGGCTACTAACATGATATGTTGCAAAGCACAAGTTCATTTTTCAAATATTTCTATATACTGTATTTCTATATTTATTTATTTAAAATATTTTGCCCAGCCTTTCCCCTTAAAAAGGACCGAAAGTGGCTTACATCATTAAAAACAATATTTAAAATTAAAAATATTAAGTATACAAATACTAAAAAGGATCAAACAAATGCCACACTAAAAGAAATGTAAACAAAAGCAACATCAAAAACACATTCAAAGCAGTAAGGCACAACAGTCTGTTTAAGACCCCCACCAAGGCAGCCAATCACTAATGGAAAACTTTTTAGAGCCTTAATAGGTTAGCAACACAACCTTAGATCTGAGCATGTTGTGATCAAGAAACTGAAATACTTGTTTCTCTTTTACCATATCCTTAATAATAATCATCATGTGCTATCAAGTCAATTCTGACTTATGGTGACCCTTTTCAGGTTTTCCAGGTAGGAAATACTCAGAAGTGGTTTACCATTCCCTTCTTCTGGGGGTGTCCTTGGACTGTACAGCTTGCCCAAGGCAACACAGGCTGGCTCTACTCCCAGGAGGCATAGTGGGGAATTGAACTCCCAACATCTGGCTCCACAGTCAAATATCTAAAACACTGAGGTATCCAGCCAGCTACAAAATCCTTAGCTTTGCAGTTTAGGATTATCATTTCTTTGTATGCTATTGATAAATTAATAACTTACATCCCTGTTGCAGTTTGTCAAATGTCATTAATAGAAACCTGGTGAATATAAAATATATTGGTCCAATCATAACTGCCTACAAGGTTTCTGGCATATCAGAGAAAAAAGATGATTTTACCAAAGGGCCCAGTGTGTATTGATTCCAGTGTTGCATGTAATGCCCTTGTTTATCGTAATGTTTGTTTAATAATTTCCTTTCATTCTGAATACCTTAAACTAATGAGATACAACATTCTAGAAAAAAATGAGACACTGTATGTGCATTGCTTCATTTGAGAAGTGGGAAGCTTTCCCTTTAAATCTTCCTTGCCTTTGAAGGGGAAAGGAAACAAAAAAAAAAATCCCATTTGTTTCTAATGGTTGCTAACTGGTACAGTGAGACAGCAGTGCTTTAACAGCACTTAAATTTTCTTCAAAGCATCACTGATACCTTGTCAACAATTAAAAAGAAATCCAAAACATCATCCCTCCCTTGCCCTCTAAATGAGAGCTTAGAGAAGTTTTTAGTTAAGCAGCTTCTTCAAGGGACAGCCAAGCCAGCTGCTTTGGTTCGATGGCAGAAATCACACATGCTGGAATTGAACAAAAATTGAATGTTTCTACCTGCCCCTCAAAAAGAGTAGCTACTGAAAGGGACCCAGAATGATGCAGGTAGGACTGCTCTTGGGGTGAGCAGGTTTGCTTTAGCAATTATGTTGTCTAATCACTGGCAAAAGGAGTGAACCAGCCCATCCTCATAGCAAACCAAACAACAGCCTAAATGCCCATGTTTGTTATGTGCTGTCAAGTTGGAACCAACTTATAGTGACCCTAATAGGGTCACTTTAATAGAGCTTCCAAGGTAATTAAGGAGTGGTTGTAACACTTCCACATCCCCAGTGAGTTTCCATGATTTGAACCCAAGCCTCCTGAGTCCTGTTCCATCATTTTATTCACTACACCATACTGGGTATCTCGTGTAAATGCCCATGTTGTCACCCTCTAATAAATACTGTCTACAGTCTGTTGCCTCAGAAGTTACGTTTTTTGAACATTTCCCATGTTCAAAAAACATAATTTGAGAGTCTGAGGATTGTAGTCCAAAAACTTAATAAAACATAAAAACCTTTTCCAAGGTCAGGCCAGCCTAGCCTATGAGTTATATTAAGAAAGTTCACACATTTCTTGAACTGCTTTTGTGGACTAAATGGATACTATGGAGTACATCTGAGGGACTGATCACACAAGCCAAATGAACCCCAGTTGTACCCTAGGTAGATTGTTTCATAAATTTGCAATCACACAACATACAGCCACAGCCATTTTCCTGTCCAGTGATTTATTTCATTTATTTCCCCCTCACCGGAAGGGTTGTTTTATTCTGTACTGATGATGAATCGCTTCATTCCTTATGTTTCAGCTTGTGTGAATGTTTTTGATTTATTTCCTATGCAAAGGGGTTGGGTTCTGGGTGCTGTGGCCACTTCATGGCCACTGTGCTTGTTCCCCTTCCCTTTTTATTTATTTTTTTAAAAAAAGTATATCAAGAAGTTGCTCATAAGGAGACAGGTGATCCCTTAGATAGCCAAGTAAAAACTTCTGGCAAAAACAGCAGGAGACAGCTTGAAAGAGACAGTCTCCCCATCCTCCTTTGAAAGAGGGCTTGAACAGAGGCATTTCCTGTTTTTCCTCTCTCTTTTTTTTAACCGTTGCAAAGGGGTCAGATAAAGTGAGTAAAGGAGGGAAGGGAAAAGGGGAGGAGAGAAAGCTGGGACATCTCTTTTATGGCACTGTTGAGGTATCACTTTTGTTATTAAAAAAAAAAAAAAAGACAGTGGAGCCTGATTGCCCCAAGAAACAGTAGAAAAATGAATCCATACAAAATTAAGAGCAGTGTAGCCTGCTATAATGGCTCAAATAGAAAGAAGTGAACTGGTAACGTTAAATAGGAACATTACCGCTGGTATATATATCACATGACTGCAATTTAATACAGCAGTGGTATGAAAAGAATTGATAAAATGGGTTCTTTTGGCTCGTGTGATCAGGCCCTATAATACATCTGGGCATATACTGTATTTTCCTGTGTATAAAATGACACTTTTTCCTAAAATAATTAGAGGAAAAATTGAGGGTCGTTTTATACACAGTAATTAAGGAGGGGGGGAGGGATCAAAGTGCTTTGATCCCTGTTTTCCCCCTCCACTTTCTTGGGAGGAAAGTGCTTTCCCCCTCTACTTTATTTGCAAAAAGTGGAGGGGAAAGCAGCTTTTTGCTTTCAAAGCGCTTTGATCCCTGCCTTCCCCCTCCCCTTTCTTGCAAAGAAAGAAATTTTGGGTTAGAAAAGTGGGGGGCATCTTATACATGGAAAAATACGGTAATATAGTTTATTATGTAGTTCTTCATTTCTCCCTATTTGTTTTTGTGCCTGTCTCCCTGATCACAGAATGAGAATGATTGCCACAAAATGACCAGATCATATTTTTCTATATATTTATTTAGCTTTCAGCTCGTTAGTTAGAGAAGCTCAGCTAAACAGTTTCAGAATTTCTTCTTTCCTGGTTTTTGCCTATTTACTGCAGAATCTATCGTTCATAACTTTTTACAGTTTGTTGTGTGATGTCCTCCCTTCTCTTAAGCTATTTTGCCAGTTTGCCTTAATTAATATTCCCTTCCTTACAGCTAAATGATTTCTCTCGATTTGGGGTTAATGCAAATTAATTATGCACACTGCATATTGTTTGGGACTGCTTTAAGCAATAATCCCAGAGAGAATTTGCCTTTGAGGAGCTAATTAGATGGCAGTTTCTGTATCTCTCTTATAAAAAGTCATAACCTAAACAGCAAGGACTCTGAGACGTGTGGGTCTGTGCCATTGATCAGTTGGTGGCTATGTGTTTGTTCCTGGTGTTAAAATGCAATATTTGTGTTAAAACAGTGGGAATATTTGCTAGGTGATTTAAATGATATTTATAACAAATGTTCAGTTTCTTCCACATGCATTTGCATGATCCAGGTAATAAATAGTTCATATTTATAGAAGAAAAATATTATCTTATATAATCCTTTCATACAGTTGTATCCAGTATAGTGGCATATAGTAGTGGTTCCCAAACTTGGGTCCCCAGATATTCTTGGACTGCAACTCTAAGAAGCCTTCACCACTAGCAGTGCTGGCCAAGATTGCTGGGAGTTTTAGTTCAAGAACATCTGGGGACCCAAAGTTGGGAACCACTGGCATATAGAAACGAACACTCTATTATATGACCCTTTGTTGAATACAGTACTGACTAGTACTGGCCACTTGAATAAACCATTGTAAAATCTTTAGTCTAGCAGACTACCATCGCCATTTAAAAATCAGAAATATCACAAAGCTTTCACCCTAGCCAGGTTCAAAGCACTCCTTTCAGCAGTCTCAAAAGGAAGATACTTGCATGTCCCCTACAAGTAATGTCTTTGCTCCTGCCAGTCTGGCATTGTGGCAGCTGTTGACCTTGTTCTTCTGTACTGCTCATATTATAAGGACGTTTTGTTATTGATATATCACACCAATTTCTAAAAAGTTTCCTAGTAGTTCTGCACCAATTTTATACCTTCTTGCTCCTTTCTGACTCCTCAAGCAGAACACCATCCATGCGGCAAAATGCTGTGCCTCAACGTGTGCAATAAGGAAACAGCTGGTACAGTCACCACATCAACCAGATTAGGAAATACTGTGCAACCACAGGGAAATGTGAACCTGTTCCATTAGCTGATCATAGATAGCACCTCCTTTATGGCACCCAATCTGTTGCTTTTGTGTTATTCTTGTTTTTAAAAGGCTGGCTTGTAGTTGTAACTAAGTAAATCTGAAATCAGCTCCTTGAATAGTTAACATCGCCAGTGCAAGATTCTGCCTCATAAGTGACTGCTACATTTCCCCACACATGGAAAAATTATTTGTTGACATTCTGTCTTCTTTGGATGAATTATTCATATTCATGAAGTCTGTTGTAGAATTTGGTTACAGTACTGTCTCCCATTCAATCTGGTTGCCAAGAATTTCACAATATAGCTATACATCCTGTGATGATAGGTAAACCAAAGTAGCCATTCAGTTGAACATCAACTTGCTCAGGTTAAATAGATCTTAGCTTTTCTGCTGATAAAAGCACTTAGGTCTGGTTCTTCTCCTTTGCTTCAGTACTTTGAAAATAAAACTGTCATAGATCGTGGTCCTTTTTTTTTCTCCATGTGAAAAATGAGACTGTGATATTCATGAATAACTAAGGTTTAGAGCCCCATGCATAGAAAATGCACAGTTGAAGAAAATTACAACCAAGACCGCTACAGGCCCAACCACCAAGGTGCACCAAATGGTTGCATTATGCAATATAGATGAAGTTTGTAAACTACTGTGTGCGGAGGGTAGTTTATCATAACATACCTAGAAGGGTTGGCAGAACTAGAGGCACTGAACCATTTAAATGTCACTACAGCAAGAGGTCTCACACAGATTCCTTTTGTACTGACTTTGTATTGTCAAGACTTTGATAGTTTATGTAAATCAATTATGTTATTTTTGTATGAATGTGTTTCCAGAGGCTGCTTAACTTACTTTATGGTATTACTTTTGATAAAAATTTTCAGGATCAAGCATGAAAATATTGTTGCGCTTGAAGACATCTATGAGAGTCCAAGCCACTTGTATCTCGTCATGCAACTGTAAGTACTTCTTGTGATTAATAATTATCGCAACAATAATTAATAATGCTTTATATTTGGTTGCTAACTTACTATCAACAAGAGGAGATAGTCCCCAAAATATAAGATCAAAGGATGAAATGAAGCGAGGGTTGCCACCATGTTTTAATCTTACAAGCTGTGTTTAGGTTATCATACCTGGACAGAGTCTATACATTCATGAAAAGAAACAAGGCTAGGCATCATGACGCTCCCCTCAGAGTCCCCAGCATTCCCAGGTTAAGCATGGAAGTCTGAAGGAGGATTTTATTCACTTGTATATTAATGAAACTCTTCATATGATTGGAAACCCCATAGGATCCCAGATTGTACAAAGGAGTGTGCTTACAGTATGTTCTGGTGAATCTGAACTTCCTTTCAGACTTTGTCACTGAACTCAGCAGGATTGTGAACTGGGACAGTGGGGCTGGAGACAACAGAAGGATGATGAGCCTACATAGCCCCATACCTCTTAAATGTGCTCATATAACCTGTTTCCATATAATGCCTGGATGGGACTATTGTATCTAATGTATAAATGCCTCACAGAATTTTGGAAATCACTGTCTTCTCTGTAATTTCCTCCCTTCGAAGGCCAGATTCTTTCTCTGTTCATGTTTTGCAACTGAATGAAAAATTCTATTTTGCTTACCTGTTTAATAGTCTGGCTTGTGGAATGTTAGACTTTTTAAAAATACATTTTAATTGTACTTTGTTGATGTTAAACTTTTTCTCCTTTGTCTTTTGCATATTAATTCTTTTATATATGATCAACATCAGTCTGAGTGTATTTGGAAAAATGGTAGTTACATATTTTAGAATAATAAAATACTAGTGCAAACTAGTATGGAATAACAGGCTCTTTCACATAGCTAAGAAATGAATGAAGCTTACCGTATGTTTCAAAACCGCTACAAAAGTTTTGTTTTTAGAAAAAAATCACTGTTAACTTAATAACTGTGATCAATTGAACACACTCCATTTCTTAAATTCAGACTAGGACAAATGTTGATGGATAATTTCTTGTTTCCTTGGATACAGAAGTCAAAAGAGTTGACTTCTATTTTATCGCTACCTATTTTATCGCATCACTGCCCAGTTTACTCCTACAATTCCTTTGCTTTGTCATAGTTTACACATTATATTTGTCATTTTCCTTTGCACAGATATATTTTCGTCTGCACAGGTATCTTTTTACAAGAAGTCCACATAATACAGGGCTACTTTTTCTGATTTTTAAAAACATGCTTACTCCTGGTAGATTTGTTTGGATGGGAACCTGGAATCTTTGTGTCTTTATACTCAGGGCTGATTCACATATTTTCTCTGACATGAACTTCAGAAATGTCAGGCTTTAAGGATTACAAAGTCCAAACACAATGACGCTGACTGGAGTGTTTTGGGAGTTGTGGTCTAACAAAGTAATTTATGTCTAGCTATGAGCCCACACTAGCGTTGTGCTGACTGTGCAGAGAATTTTCTCAGCATGAGGTCCTTTAACTATATTGAAGATCCTAGGTAACTGAAACTAATTGTGTGCAGATCGTGAAGATTACCCAGTCAAGGGCTGTTTCAATAGCCATGGAGCTACAATACCCTTCTTGTCCTGGAGTGGGTGAGCCCAGGGAATTGCTAGTTGGAGAAGAGACTATGGGGCCTCCTTGGAACTATGTAACTCCCAGACACTCCCATTTACTCAGATCTGGCATTGTGTCCAGGGAGTCCCAAAAAATCCCCAAGGCTAGGTACTTGGAACACACACTTGTCTTCCAAGGGAGCTGCGACCATGCCCACACAAACACTAAAACTTTTCAGTAGCTGTTCAAGGCAAGATCTGGTTTGAGCACCACAAACCTTCTAAGCCAGAAATCCAAACTGTTGTATGAAGAGATTTGTATGTTCTATTAAAAGAAAAAAGGTAAAGGGACAAAGGCAAAAGTTCCAAAAATTTACAAAAAAGCTTTAAAAAATAATTGGAGCAAAATACATAGTCTAAGGCAGTTCCAAAATTCACCCTGGAAAATAACAAAGGTTAAACTTATCTACCTGATACTCACACCATCATGCAGGGTCAGCATAGTTCTTTGGCATGCACAGAATACATCCTTATTTCCTGCCATCTCAAACAGCAGCCATGAGCAAAGCCCCTTAGTCCTTAGAGACTGGCCAGGCTAAGCTGTCTAACCAGTTTTCTGAACCCCTTTTATACATTAAATGACCTATGCCAGACCTGTCTTAACATCTTAATCGCCTTTCATGTTTACTCAGAACCTTTCTCCTCCTTCCTTTCCCACAGCTGTAATTTGTATGACTCCGGGAATGAAGTGGAATGGCCTTTGGTGACAAAAGATAAGATGGTGTCAATCCCTTTCGCATTGCTCTGATGTCCTTTAAGGCAGGAAGTTAATGGGCAGTGTTACTTTCCCCTTTGTTCTTAGTCAATATTGACCCCTGTCTTCTCAGCCACCTTCACAGGCACTCACAAAAAAGCCCTGAAGTTTCTAAAATGGATTTCATATTTCATGTTCCATGTTCCCTCATTTCCTCATTTTCTTCACACAAATCATGTGCTTTATCAAATTGCTATGGCCAATTAAGTTTAAAAAGAAACCTCAGGAGGAAATTATCCCAAAACATTCCTCCTTTCCATCTCAAAACATATTGGCTAGTACCCTATTACTTGTCCTAACTAGAAGTAAACCTACTGACCAGAATCTTGTGTTTGCATAAAGTTTGTATAACTTGCCATGGCCAATTACAGCTAAATTATTAGGTGCTTGGGCATTATGGTTGCATGCCAGATCATGTTCCTGTTTGTTTAACTGAGATGTGCACTGGCAGTTAGTTGCAGTTACACAAACACTACAAGGATTCTGGCCATTGAATCAGTTGCTTCTTGATTAAGGCTGCAACTACACTGGCAAGCTGTAGCTTGATTCACAGCCTATTTCATGCTTCTATTCAAATTAGGTGATCACATGGAGACCATGGATTGTTTCGGAGACAGTATCCATGCTGGCCCCTGAATCCAATGTGGTCTGATTTGCACCACAGCCCACAGACCCCCTTCCTTTGATCCCACCTTCTATCAACCTTGGGCTCCTCTTTTATCGTTTATTGTGAAGCTGGTGGCCTGTTTAAAGTGTTGCATGGCATTAGGGAAAAGGAAAAGTCTTTCAAAGTTCTCCATAACATACAAACACGTACACACATACCGTGAAAACACAATCATCTGCTGTAGTTCGTCAGAGTTGTTCCTATTTCATATTGATTTCTTTTTCTTTTCTTTTTGTTCTTTGCAGAGGTGATCTAATGCGAAACTAATATGCCAGTGCAGTGATAAGTGATCAAGTGCTAAACTCAGTAGTTTATTTTAAAATAAATAAATAAAATGCTTCCAGATGTTTAGAGAGAAATATTGCATGGGGAGGACATTCCCATGTCTAAAAAACCGTACTCAGCTTAATACATCACCAAAATACCACCTGCATCCAGGCTAAGACCACCACCACTCCCTGCCTATTTGGAGAATGAAAGAACTGATCACATGGGGAAAATACTATTTGAATCACTCTGGCTTGAAAAAAGTAGAAGCCCCCTGTGGGAAAACCCTGCTCAAGGTCGTTAGTTGTTATCTGTTACAGTGACGTGCAAACACTCCTGGCAGAGAAGCAGCAGCTGCCAGCGGGCGGGGTAACCTACTCATTCTGCCCTTTTGCTTAGAGTTAGATCATAAGTTCAAAGACTTTCTCCGGCCAATCCTAGTGGTGATTAGGTAACCAGTATCCTATGTGAATTCTTTCAACATTCTGTGTAATCCTTCTATGTTAATAAAAGAATTCTCAAGGTGTTGCCTGGGGGCTCCGCTGGTTCAGATATCTGCTTGTCGACTTCTTTGCAACTTCTCTAAAGCTAATTGCTTTCCTATTGTTCCATGATCACCTACAGCCCCCTCCCCCCAGTGGCAGGGGGGGGAACTCCACTTCAGAAGCAAAAAGGGCCAGGCTGATTTGTTTTTGCATTGTGTGATCAATTTTTTTAAAAAGTGAGCATATCCATTTTTTTCCCCACCAAATGCAATACTGTTTACCAGTGTAGTTGCAACCTAAGTTAACACTTACATAAATTCCATTGAACCAATAGGTCTACTCCTCATGAGAGCTAGCAGTTAGAAATTGGCCTTTATATTGCATCATATAAATGGTGTAGCATGGGTTGCCGGCATCCAGGGCAAGGCACTCTCTAACCCATGGACAACTCCCAGAATCTCCCCAGCCAACAGGCAACCATGTAGTCCAAAAAGTAACTTCTCCCAAGCACGGATCTCTCTTTGGTCTTGCCCCCCCTCCCTTTATGCCACTGCTGAGGCTGAGAGCAACAAGTCCCCTGTGAAACTTCTCCTGGGGGGACAGAGCACTGTGCCAAGCTCCACTGCTACGCTGGGCCTGCCTCTGCCCGTGCCCCCAAATATCCCACCACTGAGATTGTATGAAATTTCCGAAAGCCAAGAGAAGAAGGGGTTAAACAGCTGGATGCCGGCATCCTCAATCCCTATGAGTGAGTGGGGCTAAGGAGCCAGGATGCCTGGGTTCCCTGCCCTCTTCAGCCTTGGGAAGGGAGGAGGTGGGACCATGGTTCAGATGAAATGTTGGGATGCCGCCATAGCTCTTCTCTGGCTAGAAGAAAGTTAGATGCGAGAAGAAAAAGAGAATGGACAGGAAAAGGGGAGGGGGGCATGACTCGGACTCCTGGGTTCTCTTGCGACACTGTGGTGTGGGCATTGGTAATAAAACAAGGCTGTATTCACTTCCCAGGTCTCCTGATTATCTCCTCCCCTCTGCGCTTCCACATCAACAAACTCCAATGCATGAGGATGGGGGAGCCCCCTTCCTTCCCAATTCACCCCTTACACACCTTGTTTCATAGCTCAACCTGTACCAAACACACAGTCTCAGACACAGCTCCCTTTCATAGGGTGATCCTGGGAACCTCTCATCGAGAGAAGGGGTCAGAGTCCAGTCCAGTCCACCCACCCACCTGCCCCTGTGTGCCCCTCCACACTGCGATCACGGGATACAGAATCGGATCTCCCCACTCCACAAACTCAGGAAATGAGCAAACAGCCCACACTGCCATGAGCTCCTCCTCACAAAGCACTGCTTGCCCTCCTCTTCCATCTTTAGGCACATAGAAAGTGTCAGGGACGAGAGAGGGGGGGGGAGTGGTGTTAACCCTTCCTTGCCCTGCCTGCTCTCCAAAGGGATGGGGGAAGGGGCTGCTTTGCACTTCATGTGAGAATGGGCTGGATCCATCCTGCAATCCTTCTTTGTTCCCTGTGGAACACCTCCTCCATCAGCACACAAGGGCTCTCCTCCCAAGTAAAGAATGCAACGGCCAGGGTTGGGGCCTCCTGGAACTCCCAAAAGGGTGCAGGTTAGAGCACCCACCAACTAGAGCAACAAGAATTAATAGTGACATACGTACCTTACATTCGAAGTGTTTTGATTAATTGCCTTGAGATTTCCAGGGAACTGAGCTGAAGGTGTCTTTATGCGTGGGGAAAGATGGGGTAGGGAGAGAAACCCAACACATCTTGCCACAGAGGCTTGGATTCCTTTGCGCCCCCTAAAAACTTTGTACCCGGGGCAACCGCCCCTGTGGGGCCCCCATGCTACACCACTGCACCATATCAGATTCCTCTAAAATGCAGTGTGATGCTGACAACAAGACATGAAAGTACATTTCTTTTTTAAATTACACCACAAGGTGCAGGTTCATCCATATCATGTTAGAACAATCTGTCCAATACTCTCAAGAGAGCAATTTTTATTGTTAAAAAGATGATCTCTCTATGTGTATATGTGTGTTATAGAAGGCAGTTTTCAGTTGTAACTCCCTTTGTGGTTTATGTTAACATATTACTGAGATCACATAATGGAAACATATTCTAGCAAAAGCACCATAGAACATTTATGATTGAGTTTTCCCAGTACTATTAAAATCCAGTGTTTGCTTTCCCTGTGAATACAAATAATGTTTTATAAGCTGAAAGAAAAAAAGAAAAGAACAGCTACTGCTGTGTTCATAATGTTCATATATACTGGTAATAACATTAAAAACACAGCAGCAGGCTACATGCTGAGAATGGAGACATATGACAAAATACTTGAGGGGTTTGTTCTTTCCTCTGAGCTCTCAATCTTGAGTATGTTTAAGATTTGGAGAAGAGCAATGTTCCACCAAACATAATTGTTGTAACACATGGTTTGTTTCAGTTATCCAATCTTCTTATAATCATTTATTTCTTGGATCTATACAGTTTAAATACCCTGCAGGTTAGAAACTGTACTCTGGCAATAGTCTTATAAGGCTAAATCCAAGAGCTAATCTCAACTAGAATAGACCAATTGAATGAATCTGACATAAAAAAGTCAACAATTATGTAAGTTCCACTGATTTAATGGATCTGCTCTGGTTAGAACTAACAATAGGGTATAACTCACAGGCTCTAGAGGCCGCAGTCCAAAGCAAAGTGAAATGTACTTCATTTTATGGATTATAGTGGCCTTAAGGATACTTACCACTATATGGCAATGAGATTACTTGATTCAAAATCCAAATTCAGGGTCTAAACTCAATCACTGGGTGTGGATGGTGATATGAAATATGAAAATGAGAATCCTATTCTGAAAAGACTGAAAAAACTCTTTCTCCTTTCCACTTCTATATTCATTTTTCAGTTCAGCAAATGAGAGTTCCCTAATTTAGCTAAAACTTATAAATACTTTAGGAAACAATGAAATGAAAATAAGATATCACAACAAACATTGCTGTACATGTTTGCTAGAAGAGTTATTTTATTCCAGTGCTGCAGTATACAAGACAATCAACATACAATTTTACATGCTTGGTTCATTCTGCTGTATATCGGTTTAAGATATGAATGCCAGGAACAGACCACTGTTGGTGCTGTTTGGTAGAAATACCAGTGTTTCCCTGAAAATAAGGCAGGGTCTTATATTAATTTTTGGTCCAAAAAATGCATTAGGGCTTATTTTCAGGGGATGTTTTTGTATTTTTCATGTACAACAATCTACATTTATTCAAATACTGTCATGTCATCTTCTTCTGGTTGCTGCACAATGGTGGAGGGCGGGGTTTCACTTAACTGGGGCTTATTTTTGGGGTAGGGCTTATATTATGAGCATCCTGAAAGATCATACGAGGGATTATTATCAGGTTAGGTCTTATTTTGGGGGAAACAGGGTATAAGTGTTTACCATATATGATAGAGCTGTCCTAAGTTGGCAATCACTGTTGTTCGTTTGTGACATGTTAAATGGACATTGTTAGTTTGTGATATGTTAGTTTGTTATATGTTATGTTAGTTTCTGATATGTTTTAAATGGACATCAGAAATTAGCTTGGAACTAATTTACAGCAGCCAAAATATGGGAAAAAGAAGTAATTTTTTTCAAGAACTAGAAAAAGAATTTAAGAGACAGAAGTACAATGTGGATACAGTTAGATAAAAATGAATGAAGATTTGAACATTTTTTCTGTGATAAATATAAAATTAAATATATGTATTCAATGTAATTTATGGCATTTCTGATCATGGACAATTTTGAACTACTAATTTCTTTATTACTTGTATACATTGGAATGTGTTTCTATACATTAGAAAAATAAACTTTTTGGCCTATGCACAGTGTGTGAAATAATCCTAGAGAGTGTGACTTGCTCCCATCATATTCTTGTTCACTAAAATCAGAATCTTGTTTATGGTGTTGTAAGTTTTTTCCCCTCAAGAAATGAATTGAGAAGTAGGCAAACACTGCAGTTCATTATGCTTTACAAAGGTATATTGATAACATCTGTGAGATAGCCATCTAAGCCAGAAGAGTTGACTGTATGGCAGTTCAGTACCTAACTCTGAGAACATTCCAGGCTAGGAAAAATGAAGGCTAAGCCATTGGTAGGGAGTATCATTTACTATCAGTGGGCCATCACAATTTTATCTATATTAGTTACTCACAATTTTCTTTGGTTTCCTTTCTTTGAAAGAAAAAGAGAAGGAAGTCTACATTAAGTGAGGTAGCATTTCTTATTTCCTTAAGTGGAAGCTATTCTTTTATTTTTCTGTTTAAATGAAACACAACAACCCATCAGAAAGGGATTAAAACCCCATAAAGTGATTGTGGGTGAGTAAGTAAATTCTTCAGATACAGATTAATGAGGGCAGAATAATGAGTACCAAAATGAATTTCAGATATGCCAGAATAAATCCTCCCACCTATAACTTTAACAATTAGGTGTGTCTGAATATGTACATCTAAACAAGGCCCAGGGCTAGCCCAAGGCATTTTCCTGTCTGGGACAAAACAACAAATGGTACCCCTCACAAGCCAATGAGGTTATTTTGGCACAGGCCAGGAAGAAAATCCCACAAGCACCCCTCACATCACTTGATTTTTAAAAGGCTGTGTTTTCTTTCATGACGCCCAAAATCTGCTGCCCGAAGCATCCACAACACTCGTCACACAATGGAAGACCAGTAATGGCAATGAACCTGTGGGGAGCTTCCAAATTCCAGTGAAATACCTATTGCTTTTTTGAAACATGGCCTAAGTAGCCATACTTGGAGAATCAAGCCTTTTACTACTTTTACAGACTGAGCCAACTGGATAGTTCAGTGAGTTGGCTGCAGAACCAAAGGTTGGACTTCCTTGTGGAAGAGGCAGCCTATGTAGCCTTGAACAAGCTGCACAATTGCAGAGCAGCCCTTAAAAAAGGGTATGATAACTCACTTCTGAGTACTGTATACCTAGAAAACCCTGGAAAGGGTTGCCATAAGTCAGAATCATCTTGATGGCATGTAATTATTATTATTACTCAGACTGTAAACTCAGAATACAGTATACTTTAGAATGGTTTATATTATCCCAGAGGATTCAGGGATTTTGTGTTTGTTCATATGACAGGCAGTGTTGAAACCTTTTTATTTATATTACCCCAGTCTACATGCATGACAGACATTAGATAGTGGTCATCTAACATTAATCCAAAGTGCACTTCTGTATTTGCACTTTGGATTAACATTAAAGCTGGTAGAGACCAAACGAAAAGCAAACAGTCTAAAAGCTTGGTATGTGTCTTATACACTGTCATTAAGCTGTACTAGGAGTTTATGGATGTTGTTATGTGCTTATTTATTAATATTTTAAATTGTTAACTGTATAGATAAGAAAAAAGAGCTGTAACTATCCCAAGCCAGCTGTTTTGAAATTAATATATATTTTTATTTTATGCTTAGCTCCTGAAGAATGCCACCGCACGTCGAGCCTGAGCTTTTTAGATAAGAATAAAATCTGCATTGCTAACATTTTTATACATCTTGAGACTCAGTCTCCCATTTGTACTTTTGCCACCAGTGGATGTACCAGTTCCTTCTGCTTTGTTTCACATGGATACCTTGGACCACCAGAAAGACAAATAAGTGGATGTTAAATCAAATCAAGCCTGAACTCTTTTCTAAAAACAAAACAAAAAATGACTAAACTGAGGCTATCATGCTTTGGTCACATCATGAGAAGATAGTAACCATTTTGACCTTTATCTTTACCTCTCTCGTACTCTGTAGCTGCTCCTTGCACAACGGTTCCAAAACCACACTGGCATTCCCTGTTAATCTGTCCTAAATTTTTAACCCCTAGCCCCATACTCACAGTCTGTCTAATTTGGATAAGAATTGGGGGGTTCTGATTTTCAAACCATTGAAAGATTGGAAGGAGGAAGCCAGTGCTTGATTAGTCTAACTATCTTGGCAGGAAGGAATAACCCCTGTATTCATGCTCTTGCTTGCCATGCACTGCTCTCCCCCCACTTTCATTCTCTCTCTCTCTCTCTCTTTCTCTCTCTTTCAGTCTCTCATACAATTTCATACACACTCCACAGCTGCTACTAAGCCCCAAACCTTCCTTCACCCACCCCATCAATTTTACTGACACAAACATGTCCTTACCCTCCCACATTACTTTCACCTACCCAGTTTGGCTCTCTGCATACTCTCCCCAATCATCCTGGCTGTTCTCACCTCCTTATCCAGCCCACCTGTCTTGCTGCTATTCTTGCCTACCCACCTTTCCTGTTTACCAGTGAAAGCTGATGATTCTAGATTCACAAGGACAGTGAATACACTCTATGTTTTAGTCTAAACTCAACTGTTCAAAGTGCTGAACCTGTTTTGGTGACATTGCTGTGAATTTGGACCGAAACCTGGAGCAAGTTCACTGCTTCCATTCATCAGCCTCCACTGACATACACTGAACAGTACAAAGCAATAAGCAAATAATTGCCCCACCCTCACAAGCAACCACTTCAGGAAATTGGAAAAGTATAGGGACAGCTAGGTTTTGTTTCCAAGCAAGGAAAGATGGGTGACACCAGCTGGGTCTAGGGTGGGATTTTCAGTTTGCTCCTGTGGAGCTGGCCCCACCCCACCCCATCTGCAAGGGGGCTGCTCCTTTAGCATCTAATACAGTAGAGGGAGTAAGAGCTGTCCCTCCTGCCATCCTTTCTTACTACCTTTCTGAAGTCTCTTTCTGCCTTGGGGCTCCTGATGTCCAGCATGCAAGGTTTGTGTGACTCTGTATGTACCTCCATGCCTCAGCTCCAGCTGGTTACCTGCAACCTGCTGAATGTGTCTCCCCACAACCTACTGTCCCCAGAGCCAGTATTGGCTCTGCGTTTGCTACAAAATAATGCAAACTGTAAGGAAATGGAGGAAGAAAAACAGCAGATATGGTGAAGGTGTCACTAAAGATTTTAGGAAAGAAATTGCCTACATGCCGTTCCGTTCTTATCTGCATGTGTCTGTGGTGTCTGAGAAAAAAAATAGTCTTTAAGACATCTTTGACTGATGCTGCTTGTTGCAAAGTTATCATTTTGACAAACAGCTTTTTTGTCAAGCTGTCTTCTGGTGTAGGAAATTGTCTGCCAAGCGTTAATTGTGATGGTGATGGTGGTTCTTCCCTCCCTCTTTTTCTCCCATAGCTGTAATGTTTTTACAGCTATGTTTGCTATTTTAAAGTGTTTGACTCATGTTGGCATTTTATTATCTAACTATAGAAAGGCAAGATTTTCTGCCCTTGAACTTTTGGGAGGCACTTTAGAAGATACTGAACAGATGACAGGAGACAAGCTTTAAAAATAAATAAACTTGGGAATTCTTTTTTACATATTGTCATTACATTGTATATTACAGTCCTGAAGAACAAGGGAATTAAGATATAAATCTCTGCATGCATTCATGCTGGCTTTTATACGCTATTTACAGTATATCGTAGTGCTTGAAAACAATTTTATTCTAACACAAATAACAATAGAGGACATTGTAACAACACTTCTCTCTGATACCAATGTCAAACCTCGCTTTGTTTTGTCACTTGATTATTGAGGCTAATGGCCTCTTTACATCACCACAGAAATAAACATGTTTTCTTTGATAATCTTCACTTATTACCTCTCCTCCTCTTTCCCTGTCACCACCTTTTGGCTGTATGTATATGTGTATCTATTTAACCCTTCACACAGGCACTTGTAATACCCTCCCCGTTGCCAGCCCTCAGGTATTGAACAAATGTTCATGCAGTGTGAATAGAACAAATAAGGTTTTATAAAAATAACAATGTTTAAAAGCATAATCCTTTATTATCTCTTTCCCACCCAAAACCGCAGACTCCAAAACCACCCTCACTCATTCACTCCCATCACATACTTACCCAACCATATAAACAATACATTTAAACATCAGCAGGCATCACAGACATCTGCAGAAAAACATATTAGTCAGACCAATTTCTCTCTTTTGCTCTGGGGTATAATTGGCTTTGGGAGCCCTCAGAACTATTTAAAGCATTTTGGCATGCTTTTATTCTGTAGGCCCTGGGTTGGCCTTATGGTGCTTATGGTAGACACCATCCCATAACAATTCCCTATATTTTTATCAGAGCTTGGAAATAACTAGTTACAAATGATGTAGTTACTTTTGAGTAACAAGACTGAATACATTATATTGAAAAAGTAATACCATAAGTCGTTGCAGTGTTACTTTGGAATGTTAAGAAGTAATATTTTCTGGTCACTTTCAAAAGTTACTAGTGTCATTTGAAAACACTTTTACAATTTTATGCTATTTTCTTACCAGTTTTATGCAACTGTTTCATCAGTGACAAGGGGAGTATTGTTCTGTTTTGTCTTTTCTATTTTTGGTTTATCTTTTCATGGTGCAATATGGAAGTTACCCACCGAAAAGTATTTCCTATATTTATCATGCTGGTAACAACACAATTTGTTAATAACCCATAACACAATAAATTACTTTTGTGAACAGAGTAGCAACAAAAATTAACTTACTTTGCCATCACAAAGTAAGAAGTAATGCAATAGTTCTTTAAAAAAGAATAGTAGGCCAAATTCTGATTCTTATAAAAATAAAAAACCAGACACTTAAAGTGTCCAGGCAACCTCAACAGGCATACACCTTGTAATTTGTCACTGAATACAGTTCCCAGATGTACATTTCTTTTAAGAATAGTTCTTTCACACGTATGTGAGCCTTTTAGGGACTGAACTCTTAGAAAACGTGGTGAGAGCTACTCAGTTTAGACTGCTGTAATTCAGTGTATGTGGGATTGCCCTTGTATATGACTTGAAAACTACCATTAATTCAGAATTTAGGACTCTAATGATATTATACGTATTCTGCATCAGGTGCATAAGCTCCTTTCAGTTTTTTTCATTCAGCTCAGCCTGATTTTAAAACACTTCATGGCCTGTTACTGAAGGACTAGCTCTGTATGACCCTAGTCATATATTCAAATCTTCAGTAAATAGTTTCTATGGGTACCTCTGCTATCCACAGTATTGCCATTGATTGCAGAGGAAAGGGCCTTCTCAGTGGTGATGTCTCAGTGTGGAGTGCTCTCCCCAGAGAGATTTGCCTGATACCTACTCTGTTATCATTTTGACTCCAAACTAGACATGGGATATTCGTATTCATCTCCCGAATATCGGCACCACAGGTGCCTGGGCCGTTTGGAACCTCCCCCGAGAACCGGCCAGTCCACTTACTGCTCACTGCACAGCCTGTGTGGCCATCATTATTCGTCACATGCCAATTCTGGAAGTAGCCCTCCTCATGCTTCCCCACCTCCTTGCACAGCCAACCACTCAGTAGCTGAGTGGGGAGACTCATAATCCCACCCGCCTTACCAGAGTGGTCGGCTTTGCAGGGAAGTGCAGGCTGGGCTACTTCCATGATTGGTGTGTCACAAAAAATGACAGCTATGCATGCCACATGGTGAACGGTAAGTGGACTGCCTGGTTTTGGGGAGGGTCCAAACGGCCCAGGCACATGTGGTGCTGATATTCATATTCATCTTTCCTGGGAGAAAAATACGAATATCCCATGTCTTTGACTGGTATTATATAACAGATACAAGTTTTAACCAAAAACCTATGTATGTGTATAAATATCGGCGCAGTATGTATGCTGTTCCTAATATTGCCATTTTTGTAGCTCTGATGGTGTTATTTCTGAGATCTGCAACTGTTTATAATACTTTGTGAAATTTCTTGATATTGTTCCCAACCCCGTTGACTATGGGGACCACTGAAGTGTGTTTTATCCACAAGCAAGATGTTTCGATTGCCAGTTCTCTGTATTTTCTTAGTTTTTCCAATTCTTTATTTTCAACTCTGGCATCCCCTGGAATTGAATAATAATAATAATAATAATAATAATAATAATAATTATTATTATTATTATTATTATTATTATTATTATTATTATTATTATTATTATTATTATTATTATTAAGGGACTGTATAATATTGGTAATAAACAAAACTTAGCAAACCTAAATTTGATTCAATCTAAATTAACAAACCCATCCACACTACCAGGATGTCCCAGTGAAAACATTTCAGCTTTTGTTCTTTTTGCCATACCAAGAAAGGGGTGAATTTAATTTGCATGAGTCTTTGAATGATCCTATAGAATTTAGAGTTGCACTCATTGCTATAATTTTAAGGATAGTCTGTGCCTGATTTGCAGCAAATTTGTTTATACTCTGTGAATCTCCTCTTACTGCAGTTCTGGGTACTCAGTGTTCCGTCTTCCCTGTCCTCATTCATTCATGGCTGCATCCTGCTAGGCATGACTTACTGGAGATGGTAGTAAAAGCAGCAGCCCAACCATTCAGTGCCATGAATGGCAGTCAGAAGAAGAATAGAAGGGTCACACTTTTTCCTTTGCGTTTAGAGTGAGATTTGCTGAAAGCACCATCCATTTAGCTGGAGCTATCAGCAAGATGGAGAGGGGAGATAGATGATGGATCATCAAAGACCTTGCATTCTAAAACTGGTACCATTTTAGCTTATAGTCTAAAATTTGGAAGGAAGAATATAAGCAGATGCAGTTACATATGCTCAGGCCTTGATTAAGTAGGTGCAAGGGGTCACCATTTGTCAGATAATTCAATGTACTTGATGTCCCACTCTATCCCATGGGTCAGAGCAGCTTAAATAAGCTGTTTTCAACTGTTCAATCCCTGAAAGCTTTCAGTTAGTGGATAAAAAACAAATGAAAATTTAAAAACAGCAGTGCAAAAATACAGTTGTTGTTTTTTTTAAATCACACCATAGCATTCATGCAGCACCATCAAACAGTCAAAAAAGCTATCTATAAGAAAGTCTTTTTTTCCAGGTAGCCACATAATAAATGCTTGTGTCTTAAAATACTGCAGACTGGACTGAACTGGGCAGAGAGCATCACTCAGTTCCAGATACTATGGGGATGATAATTTCAAACCTTGAACATCCTTTCTTTTCAGTAGAGCTTGGAAAATTTAATTTTCAAGTTGCTTTCCAAAACCTTGCTCTGTAAGTGGAAGCACCAGCTGTCAGTGCTAACCATTGGAAAAGGAGCTGCAGATTTGGAACGGGGAAGAGAAACAGTACTCCCTGTTTTTTCCCCCAATAAAGCTTTCTCATCGCAGACTAGTTCTTTCATCACAGGTGCTTCTGAGTGCCTTTTCACTGTGATGTCCTATCTTCTTATACCTAGAATTCAGGTACAGATTTCCTCTGACATGGCCTTTCTTTAAAAACATTTTATTATATAATCTCACTGGGAGAGGATCCTGAAATAATAAGGACGTGTGTCTGGATGAGTTCTTTTAGATCTCTAATTAGTCTGCTCTTTCTCATTCTTTTTGTGTTGCAATTAATATGCTTTTGCTATACAGGGATGGTGCTGTTTTTCCCTAGTAATTCCTGTCTTGTTTTTGGAGATTAGTTTCATTTTGCTGATAATAAGTCTGTGGATGATTTTAAGATACTGGATGAAGGTAGAGAACTGCTTAATGTCAGCCCAAGTTGTCCTCTTGGTGATAGATGTTGAGTTTTTGTTAGTTTGCAGACAGCAGATTAAGCATGACTTTAAAAAAAAAACCACACAGATTATGAATAATATTTTCCTTTGATATATGTGTGTGTGCCGGGAGATAAAAGAATAATCATTCAGTCATAGTAAACTTTAAGAACATTTACTTGAAAATACAGTATTTTGAAAAATAAGCTAACAATAATTGAATATTTGACTTGGTATAGATTTGATTTGTGCTTGACAGACTTTTTAAAACAGTTTTGTAACAGACACTTAACGGTTTCCTAACATCTTCCTTACCTAACTGTTATAGACTAATAATAGACATACTAACAGCAGACAACCTAGCAGCGAACAGACCTAACTGAAAAATAAATTTATCAACAAACAAGCCTCACACTTTTTCTTATATCTGACAGTAAACCCACTAAGCACCTATCGGCTGACACTAGACACAATCTGATTGCTTACACATTTTCTCTTATGCAAATAATATAGTTAATTCATCCTTATACACACACACACACACACACACACACACACACACACAACACACACACACACACACACACACACACCTATGCTGGATTGCATTTATATTTACATATATTAATAGATATGTAGTGGACTGATTGTTGCAGCAAGATTACAGTGTATACTATGAACAAATGAATCAACTTGAAAATGGTATCTTGAAAAGATCACTGGGAAGCATTGGTAGGTCACAATTACGCATGCTACTTGGATTAATGTTAAAGGAGAAAATTTACAGGCAATATTTTAGACAAATTGTTTAGACTGATAAGACAAACCTGCTACTACTGAAGATTCAACATCAGATGCTTACGTGCTTGTAGAGATAGGCTTTTGCATGTTATTAGCTGATCCTTAAAACACTGTCTTTTTATTGTATATCCCTGTTCAGTACCCTCCACTACAGCAATGTTTCAAGATAAAGATTCATGTAGCGTTTCACTGTGGATACTTTACCTCTGGTATGTAAGTTGAGGTACCTTTCATCATTTCACTTTGCATGGCAGGTATGTAATGGATCACAGATTGAAAGTTGAGTCAGGGACGATCAGACAAGCATATGGCTTGCTATTTGGTTCACTGTTGGTGTAGTTTGATTTGCCCTAGCTTCTAGCAACCACATGTGTTTTAAGTAAGAGCAATCCATCCTGCCCCTTTTGTGAACTGTTCTGCTCCTTTCTGGCACAGTGCTAGGGCTGCTGTTTATTTGGTGTGATAAGGAATGCTCCTGATTATTCTGTTCTGCCATCTGTGTAGTTGCTTAAGTTGCTCCAAAATAGAGCTGTGAGTGACATCCGCTTTGGTGACAATCCTGTGACGTATGCTGTGAGTTATGACAATAGGAAGGATGGCAGAGAAACTATTCTCTATTTTCCTTTTCGCAGAATTGGTTTTTTTAAAAAATCTCTAAGTGATGCAGTGCTATTTCAGATATAAGAGTATTCATGCAACACTGTATTGCTGTAGCGCTATGCCACTTACTAGATAAAACCAAAAAAAGAGGCAAGTCACTGCAGCCTATGTAATTTCAGCTGTGAGAAAAGCCAGAGGAGGGGGGCATCAATATTTGAAAGAAAAACTGCAATGATATGAAGTGCTGTCTGGATCCTTCTCATGGGAGAAAGAAATTATCCCATGTGAATGGAATTGCTTAAGTGTGAGATAAAATAGATCATGCCAAAGATAAAAGCCTTTTAAATGCAACCCTGATAGCTCCAAATTCCCTTGTCTAGTTGTACCCTCAGTCATCTCTCTTGCCTTTTCCCTCTACTTCACAGGATTGCCCAGTTTGTACATTTTATTTCTTGATGTCTGTCTGTTGAAACAGTTACAAAATTCACTGGGCAGTCAAGGGAAATGTCTTGGTGATCTCACAAATGCTAGGCAATTGGCACCATTAACTATCGACTTTTAATTTCCAATAGTTCCAGCAGAAGAATGGGACACAGACTCTAAGAATTGTGCTGTACTTATTTACCCTTCACACCAGTCAGGGTTACTAACAACAATTAAAAGTAGCCATAAGTACAAGGTGCATAAAATACAAAAAAATTACAATAATTACAAATAAAATTACAATAGACTGGGAGCACAATATTTTGACTACTATTGTTATGCAGAATGTTTAGTTTTTGTTGCACACTTGGAGAACAAGTTTGTCAGACCTTGTCCTTGAATAGGCTTTGTTGTTCTACCAAATCTATGTGATTTTCCTGCCTTGGGCTTTCTTTGCATGACAGTGCCCTCTTGTAGTGTTAACTAGGCTCCAGAGCTTGGAAAAACTCCTTTTCACAGCTGCAGAATTTCATAGCTAAGAGTGGGATTCTGGGAGTTACAGTCCTACAAAGTAACTTTTCCAAACTCAGCTAGATTTTGACCTATATGCACTTCATTTTTTGGTTAATAAATTATTATGCATTATATGGGAGAAATAAATTCAGAAATCTCATGTGTTCAGAGAACCCTGTGCCAGAATGGAACTACAATTAAGACAGGAAGAACAAATTACATAGTCAAGAATGTAGTGAATCGCCTGTTGAACAGCACAATTTTGCAAGCGGTGTGCCCACTTATGAGATACTTTTCAAAGCACCGATAGTATATAATTGGTATGTCTTTCCTCTCCATGTTGCTGAGCTTAAAAAAATGGGGACAGAGAGCACAGTGACCCAATTAAATTTTGATAGCAGTTGAAAAGCTGCATTTGAGTGATAGGTCCAGGATGTAAATTGGGAGAATCACACTCTACCCCCACATCTATATAGTGCGACTGTTGATTGGCATTTCAATGGTATGTGGATGTGCCAAGAAGACTGCATTGGGATTGTGACCTCTTGTTGCAGTTATTTAATATTTGTGGTGTATATGGGTATTCAACACACAATGTGAGAAATAATGCATTCATCCTCTTTGACAGCATGCATAGTCTCTCTAGGTTAATTGCCTAAATATATAAAGGCTCATGTTCAGTTTTCTCCACCAGTACATTTATTTGTTTGTTTGTTTATTTATTTATTTATTTATTTATTTGCAAGATTTTTTAGCCATTACCAATGGTCTCTGAGCGGCGTACAACAATATTAAAACTTCAAAAACATTAAAACCATTAAAAATAGGCAATGTTATAATAACACCCTATATTAAAAACAGTCATTAAAACATTAATATCAATAAATCCTGCTGCTCATATGGCCAGCTAAAGGATACTATTTAATTAAAATGCTGTCTAAACAGAAAGGTCTTTGCCTGGCACCGAAAAGCCAAAAGTGTTGGAGCCAGGCGGATCTCTATAGGGAGGGCGTTCCAAAGTTGGGGGGCAACAGCCGAGAAGGCCCTATTTCCTAATTATACATAATTAAAGTAGTTTCTCTATGATGCTTTCTGTAACCTTTCTGGTGAAACTTAAGCTTTATGGGCATATTCAGCCAGAAAAGAATTGCATGAAGTTTGGAGCACATTCTTAAGTATCCACAAAAATCAAGGGAACTCAGAACTGCATATCTTGGCCTGGATCGTGTGACAGGCCTTCCCATTCCCCCCAAAAATGCAATAGACAAATTGTAATTCCATGAAATCATTGCAAGAGGCCCCATTGGATGTTTTGTCAATCTGAGGCTTGTTTGACAACAACATGGATTAGAGCAGGGATGCTCTAAATTCCTAGACCCACCATTATTTGTTTGTTTGTTTGTTTGTTTGTTTGTTTGTTTCCCACCTTTCTTCTTAAAAAGAACCCAAGGCGGCTTCCTCACAAACATCATCCCTTCCTGACAAACCTTGAAGTCCACCTCTAATTTCAAGAAATGTTAATTTTTTTTCTTTAAAAAAAAGGCAAAACAAGGTGTGTGGCAGCTGGATGTTTAGATAAGGCAGCTATTTAGTTTATAGAAGAACTGTGTTTCCTGGGGCATGATTAACCAAATAGTAATGTGGAGTGGGGTTTGACAGCTACAACAACAGATAGTCGGGGTGCATTATCCTATAGGCCAGCGGTCCCCAACCTTTTTGGGACCGCGGACCGGCTGAGCCTCTGAGGAAGGCAGGGCACACACCCTACACTTGCGCGGGCGTGCGTGCTCTTGGGCGCATGCGCAAAGTGGTGGGGGAGCGCGAGCGAGCATGCTAGCGCTGGCATCAGCGCTCCCCCACCCCTTCGCGCATGCGCAGGAGCGCCTCCACGCACGCATCCGCCCACCCCTTCGCTCGGGCGCATGCGTGAAGGGGTGGGGGAGCGCTCACGCATGCGCTGGCATGCGTGCGCAAAGCAGCTGTGGGGAGGGGAGTGCACACGGGGGGGCGGGAGGTCTGTCTCCGCGGCCCGGTCCGGCTCAGGCCACGGACTGGCACCGGGCCGCGGACCAGGGGTTGACGACCACTGCTATAGGCCATAGTCCACTCTCCCTTGTTGGGGCTGTTATGGTAGCCTTGGGAAATACCCAGCCTCAAAACTTTTATCGTGTTATTTCAATCCAGACTGGTTTTTTGCTTTGTTTTGCCTTTCTGTTCCTTCATGCCTTGATCATTTTAGGATGTCTGAATATTCTCATTTATAGTTTGCTTTCTTGCTTTTAGTCATTTAGTATTGTCTGATATTTTGTGTTTTGTTTCATCATATTTTAATAGGTATTTCTAAGTGTTCTGTTTGTATCTATGATCTCCAGAGCAAAATATTCTAAAAAACAAAGAAATAAATGTGTTCCTTTCAAATCAACCCCTTCCCCTCCACACACACTTGTATCACTAAGAATACAGTTCTGTTTTATGGAATTGTACAGATTTGCACTTTAGGTAGGTGAAATTGATAATATATTTAAATTTTTAAGCTAGATTTTCGGTTACATTCTTAGTTGTCCATGCTGGTGTGTTTGAGGAACTTGGTTAAAATGATTTTCTTCCTATATCTTTGACACCGTAACAGTTAAATGTTTCTGTAAGAAAGAAAATAGTTGCACATATTAGTACCACTTTCACTGCAAGTAATATGAAAAATTTCAGCCATTAAATTTCAGGATTCTAGTTAGACTGTCCATTTCACCTGACAAAGTAATCCTGGGCAGCAAGGCTACTGGAATACTACAAAGGATCAGGAAGTTTTCGAATTCTTCCACCGATTCCATCTGTAGTACTATATGTTTTGCAGTGTAGTTTCCACCATTTTGAATCAGTGCAGGTCATGTGGAATGCAATCCACCTACCAAATAGTGCAATATTATATATTCCTCTAACAAACTGAGTGTTGTTGTATGCAGCTTTTTTTCCACATAGTAAATCACATTCATGACAGTTAATGTCCTCAGAAATGATTCTGAGTAACTATTAGCACAGCACACTTTACTACACTGGTGACTAGATGAAATGATTACATTTAACCTTAACACACAGAAGAAGCATTTTCAATAATGTGTGTGTCCTTCATCCATCTAAATAGTTTAGACCTTCACTGTGCAACTGTAACTCTGAATGAATGGCTCTGGTTATGGCAGCGCTGCTAAAGCTGACAGAATTAATGGGAAAAAATCAGTTACAAGGCTACGGTATATGCATAATGCTACGGATCAGCACCACACTTTATATTTCATGTATGATTGCCGCATGAACAGCAGAGTTACATTGATACATTTGAAAATGCAAGCAACAGACCTGCATTTTTAAATACCCTTGACTGGACCATGGTTGCCCTTGGGTGCACGTCTGCTTGCTATTTGCCCTTCATACCTCTCTTGTAAAGGAACACGGTTGGCATCCATGACAAAATGGTATGAAGTAGAAGCATCAGTTTCTGCTCTCTTGCTTTGTCTCCTCCTTAAGAGTTCATTTGCTAAATTGCATTTCTTTATTCGTATCTTGAAACCAAAGGTAAGAAAGTTGGTTGACAATGGGCACAACAGCTGTGAGTCTGAAATACATGCACAATAAAAAACACAAGAGAAGGGGATAGGCCAATAGTTTCTGTAGAAACTAGCATTAATGACAGAATCCATTGCATACAAATTCCTATGCATGCATTCTTAGAACCCAGTCCCACTGAGTTAACTGGGTATTACTCTCAAGTAAATGTTCGTAATCTTTTGATTCTTTATGACTTGTTCCCAAAGTGCCCCCAGCAGTAGACTGTTGACTACAACATTCTAACACTCACATTTTTCTTTATTTTTGAACCAATTTGACACCAATTCAGCAGGTATTTTTTTAATTGCCTGGCCACACATTTTAAAAGACACACATTTGGATCTACAGAAAGAATGACCCCATGGAATGAACAGGTTATGGAAACCAGTTTACTCATAAATTAAGCGGAATCACTCAGAGGGCTTGGTACTTCTCTTTGACTTCACTTATCTCAACAGTTTCAAAATAGGAAAATAGCTTTTGTAAGCTTTTGTTAGTATACCTTATTAGTGGCACACTATGTGTGTTTTCAACTCATTTTCTTCATAAGATGAATAGACGCTTTTCATGTGGACCTGCAGCTAATGATACTAATGAACTCTTTCTTTCAATTTGCTTATTATTTCTACATCATTTCCATTCGCAGATTGAAGTTCCATGCTCTTAGATACAATAGGCAGTTCCAGAGATTAGCTGCTAAATTAAAGCAATGGACCTTGCAGTGCAAACGCTAAGTGGACTAGAAGCGATGTCACAAAATGTGTATTGCATCAGGAGAGATGAGGGGTATGTGGGGTTGTGGAATTGCGCTTAGCAAATGGATACATACATGTATAATGATAGTGTGCTCTGAAAGTATGAGGCTGAAGAACATGACCAATCTGAAGCTTAATACTAGTGTCAAGCTGGGGGGTTTTCATTCCCACTCACCCCCTTTTAATTGCTTAAACAAAGGAGAATCTTTGTCTAATTGGCTTATTGTTTGTTAAGTCCAGTGCCTCAGAGGACTAGTACAACACATAAAAATTGAATGTCATTTATATAAAAAGCACCAGTGTTAATTGTAGCAGAAACAAATGGAAAATTAAAAGCAAACAATAACAGCAAATTAGGTTAAAAGGAAATGATATAGAAAGAGGGACAAAATAAGTGAAACAACAAGAGTGGAAAATAAAATGAATGGGGCTGCACAAAATGAGAAATGTGTAAGCACAGATTCCCTATTGTCCAGTTCCAGCCCAGTGTGGAGCTAATCAGATAATGGGCAATGTCTGAGGAAAGGAATCTGGGGACAGAAGCCTATTGACCATCTGCAGACTGGAGCAGATAAGGGAACTACAGTAAACTGCTTAGAGAACTATAGGACCTGGGACAGCTCCCTGGGACAGGAGGAAATTGATCAAAGGTGTGATTGCACAAGCCAGGGGCACTCAAGAAATAGGTTTCAGGGAATATAAAAGGGCAGTGCTCTGTCTTGGTGTGTTGCCAGATCATGCTTTCTTCCTAATTGATGCCAGGACATTTAGGAGAGCGAGCCACCTTGCATGGATTAAGTCAGATTTCATGGACTGAAGGTCTGTGCATCTACTGTCAAAAATCAAACTGGGGTGATATGACCTTGTAAAATAAGTTTGTGGTGAATTCTTTTCATTCTCACTATAGCTGTCTGGGTGGATGCAAAGCTACTAGGTCAGAAGCTCCACTATCAGAGAAGTTGCTATGAGGAAGGATCTTGGATCTGAGGTTGCAGTAATGTTTGACATGGTTACTGTTAGCGACTTCTGGTCAGGGTGGATAAAAAGCAATGATTTTTAAAAATCAGATTGATTTAAATCACAACTTAAATTTAAAAAAATCAGATTTTTGATTTAAATCATCAAAACATCATTTTTAAATTTAAATCATGATTTAAATTGATTTGATTTGAACCAAATCCACCCTGCTTCTGGCTTTGACCAATTATATCATATTAGTTGAAATGCAGGGGCTTTTTTCTTATCAAAAACACTGAACAAATTTCATATGAGAAATATGTAATGCACTTAGATGATGGAGGCACACTGATGTCCTCTATAAGTAAGTGAAAGTGTCACATCAACATATTCTAGTTGAAGTAGGTACATATCATGCATTTGTATCGATTAAAATAAAAAACTCCATAATCTTGCCATGTATCTAGAATAATTCCAGCAGTAGTAGGATTTCTGTGTTTACTTAGTATCATTTTTTGAATGGTTACTTTTCAGTCTTGGACAGATTCTAGCAGCAGCTGATAAGTAGGTGTTGCTGCAAAAGACCACATATAACACATCCTGGGAAGTATGAAGAGTTGCATCGTGGTGGTAGGGAGGAGGAGTAGAAGGCAGTGGGAGAAGCAGCCCAGATGACAGTTTCAGTGCCATGTACAGTCCTAAGAGCTGATGGGGTGTGTGTGTCAGTGACACACCGGTGCTTTTTGTGGTGGTTAAAAGAAAGTTCACATTCAAGTGGCTAAAGCTGTTTAAACATTAAAAATAAAATACTGCATATGTCACACATACATGTAAGGCAAAGAGTGACAATTCTAAGACTGAAAGTGTGGTCCGTCAAAATAGGACTCCAGCTCTGAATACTTTTAAGAAATTGCTCAGTGAGATGTGTTGGGGTAAAATGAAAAATGGCAGAGACTACAAAACACAAGGCAATTTAGCAGTGTTAATTCAGCACAGAAATGTGTGTGTGATGTGCCTGCTTTCTACACGCCTTTTCTCCCCCAGAAGTGTTGGAACAGTCATAGTAATTATGTAAATTTTGTATACATGGGGACTTCCAATTGAATACAAGATCATTCATGAGCAAGTGACTGCACATGCTTCTGTGGGTAGGGATTACTCCTCATATACGAAATGTGCTGCTGGAGCAAAGAGACACCCTTGGTTTCCTGTTCTACTGGATATATCTACTATAAACCTATACTGGCTTCTTATTTCTTTAGATGTCGTACCATACCCCAAAGGATCCTAGAGTTGTATCCTGGAGAGGTGTTAAGATTTCTTTGCTAGACATCTGTTACCCCTCTTCTGAGCTTGAATATCTAGGGCTTTGTAGGAATAAAGGAGGGGAAAAGATAACAGTCGCAGAAGGAGATTGCTGAGGACTTGCTACATCCTTGCTATGATCCCACTCAGAAAACGTAAGACTCTAACAGATGGGAGAAATAGTTTTACACGACAAATTTAACTAGATTTTAATTTTTAAACTGAGCGCGCGTGCACACACACACACACAATATTGTATATTTAATATATATATATATATATATATATATATATACATATATACATATATACACACATACATACATACATACATACATACACACACACACACACACACACACACACACGCACACACACACTCTTAAATTAAATGTACAATATTGTATTATAGGTTATTCATTTGTTGTGATGAATAACTTCAGGACCCATTTACTCTAAAAACTTAATAACCAGCTAAATGAGCACATTCTAGATTTTATATGAACTTGCTGCTTCATGCATGAAAGATTTAGAACTGTTTTTCCTTCTCCATTTTCTGCTGCTTCAGTTTTCCATCTCATTAGTCACATTAATAATTAAACAGCTGAGGCATAGATTTGTTTCTCCTCCTGCAATTTATCTTCTAGTCAGTCTAAAGATCTCTAATTAACCAGCACCAGAACACAGATGACAGTTTTGTTGTATCTATTTGTACAGCCAGTGGGTGTTTTTTTACCTGGAAATGAATGTATATAATTTTCAGTTCCATAATGTTGGAATGGCAAAGAATTCCCCAATGACACTGTAAAGAAGTTGCAGTTCCATTCTGAAGGATGCTGTATGCCTCTAAAGAGCTCCTGCTGTGTACAGCTGCAAATTTCAGAATGATAGAAGACTTCCTTGAATTGATCATTACAACCTGCCCCACAGACTACAACTCTGAAAAGAGAGAAACTATCTTGGGCACCACACTTTTCAGCTCATGCAAGATACACTTTTATGTTGTTTTCTTTGACTGTTTATGATGTTCCTCAACTGAGTGGACACTACCCAAATGTTATATGTGATAAATTCTGTGCCCACAAGCTTGCATTTAAAAGGTAACATTAAGGAAGAAAGGAAAGAAGAGTAAAAGGAAAGGAGAAGCAGCAAAAGTATGGGCGACTAGCCTTTAAAACACAGTATCTCTTTCTCAGTTACCCAGGAGAATGGCTGGTGCCAGAGTCTACAGGAAGAGAAGCTGGGTGTCAACAGTCTAAATAGGCTGATGGACTGAGCCTGGTTCTCTCTCCCTCCTTCTGTTGGATTGTAGAAGGGAGCGTCCAGGTGATAATTGGTTTAGGAGAGTTGAGGTAAGGGCCTCACTGCCTGTCTGTCTCTGAGAGAGCTACATGTTCATGAGACAGAAAATGTGACATCTCTGTTCCCCTCTGTCTAAAGTCCCTCAAATAATCATCTGTAATGGAAGGAGACTTTCTTGTAAAGCTCACTTTGAGACATGAGCATGAGACTGTTATCAAGGACTTGGGCCCTTTAAGACTCCTTCCAGCTCACAGGGGAAGTAAAGACCTTTAATAGAAACCAGGATTATTCTGATTCTCAGTTTAGCCTTTGACTCCCCTCTAAGGCAACAACAGGCATAGAAATCAGGAGTCCCTGCATTGTCCATCTCTTCTTCTTTCAAACCCAACTTTCCTTCACTTCCGTTCTCCATGTGACACCCATAATGACTGGTGAATCAAGTGCTAGTTCAGAAGTGTGACTTGCCTTTCTTCCCATGTCTTAGGCAGGCTGTCTGCCTTTTTCACCCAAGAGCTGTATGGCATTTATTCAATTAAATATACATTATCTCCTTGCTTTTTAAAAAATGTTTTATGCTGAAAAACTGATTGAAGGAGGAGTGGAAGGAAGATTTGTGAGTGATTTTTTTCACTTCACTGACAATTCAATTCACTCAAACTTGATTTGGGAGGAAATATTGGACATTTGACCAAAATGCAATGAGTGTGCTTCCATAGTGCACACCACAGGAACATTAAGTATATCCAGACATATCCTTTTTTGTTATGTAGGAACTCTTCTTTGTTCTACAAATCCAATTACTGATTCTCTGATTATTGCTACCCTGTCTCCTACTTACTGCTTGTTGCTTTGGCTGTTTGCTGCCAACTCCTGTTTGTGAAACCTTGTCAAGATAGCCCTGGCTTCACTGACGATGTAGAAGTATGCTGGTATAGCTATGGATGCAGATGCTTCTTTCTTGTGGAAATTTGCAAAAGTATAGCACACATTTTTCACATGCATCAAGCAGCTACAACTGCACAGTGTTTCCAAGGATGCTCAAGTTCTTCCCCATGGTACAGCTTATATACATTTGAACTCATCAGTGGTCTACACCAGTGGTTTCCAACCTTGGGTCCCCAAATGTTCTTTGACTACAATTCCCAGAAATCCTGGCCAGTACTGGTAGTGGTGAAAACTCCTGGGAACCCAAGTTTTGGAATCGCGAGTCTACACAGTCATGTAAAAAAGAAAGTATGCCCTCTTTGAATTCAGTGGATCCTGGAGCAGCTCAAGATCTGAGCAAAAAAGGAGCCTCACCCCGAAATTCTGGAGTATGGTATCCTCTTGCTTGGACCATGGGCTGCTGACTATTTGTGGACACTTCCCTATCCATGTATCTGTCTGTCTGTCTGTCTTCAGTCATGTGAAAGAGAAAGTACACCCTCTTTGAAGTCTATGGTTTTACGTATCAGGACATAATAAAAAATCATCTGGTCCTTAGCAAATGTGAACAGTAGGTAAATACAACTTCAGATGAACAACAACACATGATATATTGCACTGCACCATGATTTATTTAATAAAAATAAAGCCAAAATGGAGAAAACCATGTGTTAAAAACTAAGTACACCTTATAATTCAATCGCTTGTAGAACCACCTTTAGCAGCAATAACTTGAAGTAATCGTTTTCTGTATGACTTTATCAGACGCTCACATCATTGTGGAGGAATTTCGGCCCACTCTTCTTTACAACGTTGCTTCAGTTCATTGAGGTTTGCAGACATTTGTTTCTGGACAGCTCTCTAAAGGTCCCGCCACAGGATTCCGATTGGGTTGAAGTATGGACTTTGACTGGGCCATTGCAACACCTTGATTCTCCCCCCCCCCCCAACCATTCTGTTGTAGATTTGCTGATGTGCTTGAGATCATTGTCCTGACAGCTTTGGCTGTCAGACAGATGGCCTCACATTTGGCTGTCAGACGGAGTCTAGAATACTTTGGTATACAGAGGAGTTCATGGTTGACTCAATGACTGCAAGGTGCCTGGGGCCTGCAGCTGTAAAACAAGCCCATATAATTACCCCTCCACCACCGTGTTTGACAGTTAGTATGAAGTGTTTGTGCTGATATGTTGTGTTTGGTTTTCACCAAATGTGGTGCTGTGCATATTGGCCAGATATCTCCACTTTGGTCTCATCTGTCCAAAGGACATTGTTCCAGAAGTCTTGTGGTTTGTCCAGATGCAACTTTGCAAACTTAAGCCACTGTGCCAGCACTACCATAATCATTCTAAATTCCAGACTTTTATTTTGAATATTAATGCAATATTTCTTATGTTTGTGATTGGTATACTTTTAAAGATGCAAAAATTATAGGATGAAGTCCTAGACACACTTACTTGAAAGGGTATACAGTTTGAAATCAGTGGGGCATACCTCTGAGTAGACACACAAATTGTGGGTTGTATATTAAGTGTTCATTAAAGGATAAACACTTTCAGGTGAAAAAATTCCATTCACTGTATATGAATCTTGAAGGTATGATAGATAGACAGGCACCTTGTTCAAAAACAATCATCTCAAATCACAAGTTCATGCATTCAGAGAATGAAATTATCAAAAGATCTCAATAAACACTAACATTCCCTAGAAATGGATTTGTTTTGTTTTGTTTTTCATTGGGAAGCACTGCCTTTTAGAGCAGAACTTGTAACTATTGTTTATTGTCTTGCAGCAGAAAAAGACAGTGATCACAAAGCAGGTATTTTGCTTAAAGATCTCAGCTACCAAGCAGAGAACACAGTGGTACATTGGCTCCTCCTATGGGAAAATGTGGAGAAGTACAAAAGGATTTCTTAATAACAGAATAATTAAAAGGAAAACTGTAGAGAAGAGGGAATAGAATACAATAGGTCAGCTAAATCTTTCAAAAGTTACTTTGAATGAATAATAATCATAGCGGCAGCTATAATAGCACTTGCCTTTTTACCCACAAGCATTCTGCTTTGATAGTTTCTATCTCTGTGGGTGGCTTCCTATTCTACCTGAATGGCATATAACTATAACATTCTCAGTGGGGTGGAACTGGTTTTCTCACCAGCTTTAATTACTTGCATGTCAAACCTGCTCCACACTATACAATAAGAAAAATGCACCAAGTTGTGGATGTCTGTTAAAGAGATTGAGGGGTGATATGAGTCTCTTTGGAGTGCTACAAAGGAGGTAACAGAATGTGCTTACTTAGAAAAAAATCTGGCAAATTTTCAGGAACCTGGCCAACAAAACAAAACAAAAAACTTGAGTTTCCTGTTCTGTTCCAAATGCTACAAGTCACCTTTATGACCTTATAGGGGAAAGAGCCAGTCTCACCTAGTCAAGTATAGTCATCCCTATCTTGTGTAAAATGTCCATAGACCCAAACCTTGATAATCTAGGAGCTGAGATATCCATAGATCCATTAGCTTTCTGACGGATGATCTCTACGAAAACACATGGATACAATATGTTCTGATGTTCAAATCCATGGGTTAATGAATGTTTGGGAATGGCAGACAGAAAGGACATCTGTGGAGAGGGGCATGTTGCTTAGGCTGAGTGAATACAGCTGGGATCCTGAAAGTTTGTAGGAAGCAATTCCATTTGGTTTGTTTTCTGGTATTACATAATTTATATCATTGATTAAAATGATTCTGGGGTGTTGGATTAGCATCTTGGCCAAAGTTTCCTCCACTGACCCATATACCACCTCCATGATACAGGAAGTAAGGAACACTGGAGTCTAACTTTGAACCCAGCAACAGCTGACCTCTGTTTCTGTGCTTGTCCAACCGTTTTAGCCTACTTAGTATTTTACATGGAGGTCTTCAAGCTTTAATTAGGAGCTGGCAACAAAATCCAATTTGTTTTTAATGTCCTAAATTGCAAGTTCCAAGTCTTCATATCTCCTACTTATGCTATATAACAATACATAATTCCATCTTGTATATGCTTTGTGATGTTCAGTGTACCAGCGACAGCACAGAGCACATACAGGGCGTTGGGAGCCCAAGAGACAGATTTTAATTAAAAGAGAACCAAGCCACCAGATGGCTCCCTGATGTTGTAGATCTCCACTTCAGTTAAATTAATTGATTTTTCCTTGAAAATGTTTTTGAGGAACTGTTTGAAACAATGGAGGAAGCTAATAAAAACAGAAGAGAACAACAGCTTTGCTTAGTTGTACATTTAACACTCAGACCTCCTGAAATGTTGATTCATTATTTTATAATATTGGCAGATTGTTTTTTTAAAAAAGACATTGGTTTGTGCAAACTATGATCTTTTTCATGTAGAACCAAAAACACTGATAGATTAATTAGGTGGGTGAAGTAATCAAGACTTCAAGCATAGTTTTTAAATTAAATTCCAGACAAAGCAGCATTGTTGCAGACATAACCTGCTTTGGGCAATAATAGTAAGTGATTTGCTCATGTCATTTAGAGAACAAAAAATGTTATCATAATTGACCATCCTGATATATTTATATGTCTCTAGATATATATTCAAACTATATTCATAATCTGAAGATGTGCATTCAACCTGTATTTGTATAATGATTATTTGTATAGATTCATTGATGCAGAATTATTTAGTGATCAGTGCCATTATTTATAGGATGTCCATTTTGGGAAAGAATGGCCAGAGTTTTTTTCCCTCCATAAGAGTGAACATGGTCCCAGCCTTTCTGTATATGCCAAGGGACTGTAATAAAGAGGTATTCGTTATTTATAATATGAATTATCAGATGAAAGAAACAAGCATTCACAAGGCTTAATGAAAGCAATACATTTGATTCTTGCACATGTACTTTTCCTTAAAAAAATAATAGTGTAGCAGAGAAAATGCATAATAAAGCATTAAGTGGAATATTTTCCAAACAAGAAATAATGCTAATAAGGTCATGGAGACTGTATGAAAATGCTTTGCTGGCGCGTGTGTTGTGAGATTACAAGAGTATTGGGGAAATTAAAGCTGCAATCCTATGCATGTTTGCTGAGCATTGAGCACTATTAATGCAACACAGTTCCCTAGGAAAAATGCCTAAGATTGCATTGTAAGGGATTTTAAATCTGGTGATAGACATTAACTGGGAATGAAGAAACATTTGGTATTTGGTATTTCTGTTTTCGTAACATCTTGAAACTCAACCAGAAAGGATTCCTCTTAATTGAGCTCTTAAACTGCTAATGTAATAAATGGGGATATTCATTTGCCATATGTTTTCCTTAGCCTTTTCAGTTGTTGACTAAGCCTGTACTTTGCCTGTAAAACTGGACTGATGACATTTTTAATGTTACATGGGGAATAACAGGACCAAACAGAAACCAGACATCTGGGGTGAAGTAGCATTTAAAATCGATTAATTCTTGCTTTTCGAGTAATGGCAGGGACTGTAGACTTTGGTACTAAGAATCAGGGCAGCATAAATAATATGGCAGGAGCAGCAGACTATTTCCATCATCATCTGTAAATGCGTAGACATTTTCTACAATACATGGCCTGAGGGATCTCTGCAAACACTTCATAAATAATAATTCCAACCCCCTTCCAACAATTCTTCTGACTGAATTGCAACAAATGATTTATGCAAATTGCCCCATTTGACTCAGAAATATACCTGAGGCATTCAGTGGACACACAGTTTCTTGTGGTGATTTACAATCTGGGTGTGTTTTAGTACTTGTGAGGTTTCTGTGTTTTTGTTTTTTAACTTACTCCATCCCACTTGAGCACTATCAGCTGCCTTCACAAAGATCAAATGGGTAAAATATGAAATCTTTTTGAAGTTTCCCAAGCTATTAAATATGTAACGAACTATATAGCGTAGTGGTGGCACAGCACCATAACTATATACTGAAATTAAAAAGAGTCATGTGGTCACAGCACAATGCAAACGCAAGAGTAGGTGACACCTTTTTGGACCACTAAAGAAATCATACAATCTGTTAGATTTTGTGCATCAGGATGCCCACTTCATCAGACTTACACCGGTGTCTTGTTTTTAGTGAAAAGAACTTAGTGTCCTAAAAGTACATGGCAGATGGCTTTTGCCAGGTGTTTATCTTGGATGTAAGCCAAATGGGAAGTTGTATGCATAATGCCTGTGCTTCTTTTTTTGAAGAACTAGAGTGTGATATCCTTAGCTTTAATTTTAAAGCCACAATTCCAGTGCAGCCTACATATTTCTTAACTTACATCTAAGATAAACACCTGGCTAAAACCGTCTGTCATGAACTTTTGAGGTTCTTACTCTTTTTTTGCACTAATGACAGGACACCAAGGCTGATGAAGTGGACATCTTGATCCATGAAAGCTAGCAAATTGTATGATTTCTTTAGTGGTCTATAGAGGTGTCACCTGCTCCTCCTCCTGGTACATTACAAAGAACAAGTTAAAAAGATCCTTTGTTCAAGGTAAGTACATCTAAAATGGACCCAAGGAATTGTCGAGGAAGTGTGTTGGTGGGGGGAGGAAGCAAGGGGAGATTATGTGATTATTTCATTTACGCTTCTTTTGTCTTCGTTATATTGAGGTATAGGGACTGGGGGGGATGTTCCAAAGCCTCCCTCAGACAGATGGGGTTTGAGGAGAAGTTTAAAGAAGTGAGAGAGAGAGCTCCAGACCTAAAGGGCAACAAGCAAACATAGGCAAAGTCATTTCAGGAAGCTGGATAACTGAAAATGTGGTAGAAGTAATAAAGATCACATAAATGGGTGTGTTGAGATATAAATGCAAGACATAAGGAAGGTCAAGACCAATTTCAAGATGTGGATAAGAAGCTTATGTAGAGTCTCAGAATGGATAGGAAGGGAGTGACAGAATTTAAGAAGCAAAGTCATGTAGTCAGACTGATAAGAGATTAATAATTGTGGCAGCAAAGTGCTGGGTGCATGTAAGTGGCCAAAGGCAAGATAGTGAAAACTAAAGAAGAGCTTGCAGTAGTCGAGGTGACAGATGATCAGGCATAGACAAAACATTTTGCTGAAAAGACAGAGACAAAGGGTGTATTATTGTAATTTTACAAAGGAAAACATGTTTTGGCAACAGACTGAAATTGGAAGTCAAAAGAGAGAGACGGGTAAAAAAGAGAGAACAAAGGCTTTGTGCTTGATTAACAGGGTGGATGGTGACAGTCATTAGATTAAGTGGGATGTACAAGGAGATGAAGACTTGGCAGGAAATATGAGAAATGTGGTCCAGATAGGTTGAGTTTGAGATTATGATGATACATCTAAAGAGAATATGAGAGAAGGAGTTGGAGAAGCAGGGTAAGGTGGAAGGCAAAACACTTGGACTCCTGGAGAAGTAGAGTTAACTGCCATCAGCATAGACGTGGTACTGAAAGCCATGGGAATCAAAGAGGCTACCTAAGGACAAAGTATAGAGAAAGAATTGTAGAGGGCCTGATGCACGGTCTGAGGGGCCCCATTGCAGAGAGGGAGAGAAGAATATTCTTTGTGGAGTCACTGAAAGAGAAGTTAGTAAAATACAAAGAGAACAAGTTAAGGAGAGGATTATGGAGGCATAATTGACAAATAGAATCAGGGAGTTAAATGTGGTCAGCTGTATCAAAGATGGCAAAGAGGTCAAGCAAAAGAAGGACTGAGTAGGGGCCCATGGATTTGGTGTGAGGAGATTATCAGTGTTTTCTGTGAGGACAGTTTCAGTGGCGTGCAGAGGATGAAAGTTGAGTAGGAGAAGACTAGTTTCATTTTCACAGTGAACAGAAAACATCAAGTCAGTCTGCTCCATCCTTTCCACAAAGGGAGAAAATCTCTGGAATGGTTAGGATTGGTAGAAAGGAAGACTGTAGACACTGGTTCATGCTGCTGCGTTCCTCCATGTGGTTATATGCAGGAGCCTGCAACTGTGCAGAGAAAATTTATAATGTGGCTTGCAGTGATCAGAGAGCCATTTCCATGGTTGTTGGCAGAAGCTGGAAACAGGGGGATTGCTTATCAATTTATTAAGAGTGTCAAACCTTTTACATTGCAGTCATATGTCCATACATAACACATTGAAGAGGAATAGCTAATGCTCAGACAAATAAAAATTAAATTAGTTTTTGTTTAATGAAAGGGATCTAAAGCCATAAAAGGGAGATTTATCTGCAAAGGAATGCATTGGGTCAGGCTGAATTTGAAACCCTCTATGCTCCCTTTTTTGTATGCAGTTCTGTTGCGCAGCCACAGGGGCTCTGCATATTATTAGTTTTTTGCTCCTGGATAAAGGTCTACAGACACATCATAGAGGCAGTTTTAAAATGCTCTGAAACTTAAAGCACAAGAGGCTTTTACACTGGCAGAATACAAAAACTCTGAGTGAGTAGGATGTATTTGGTAAGGGAGTAAATGCACTTTAGTCAGCTTCTCATTATAATACCACAAAAAGGACAACATGCCTTGTAATATTTTAGGGATAAAAAACGAATTGTGCCAGATTGCCATACCAAGAGGAGGAGAAATTTGTATGGAATGTGTTTTTCCCCCAATTTATTTTGAAAGCAGATTAATGTCAGATTTGCTTTTAAAGCAAGCACAAATATTTGTATTTTAAAAGCGAGGGCATTATTTTAAAATGCAGTCAGATCAACAAGGCAGCTAATTAGAGCTGGGTTTGAAATTAACCAGGATATCAGAAAAGAAATAGCAGACTCCAGGGACATAAATTTTTCAGGAGGGCCTCTTTTAAGTGGGGCCCACTTACTGCTTTGTCTACTGCTGGGATAACTTTGTTTCATTTCTGTCAAAAAGAGGAGCCACGTAGTATTATGGTGAGAATGGAACCACAGACTGGTGAACACCAGAGTTTAAGGATGTTTGAAGACTGTAACTTCCAGAATCTCCAGCCAGTGTATGTTCACTGGTTACGTTGGCTAGGGTTTCTGTGACCTTTTTTGGGCTCTAGCAAAGACAGCACATTTGATTAATCACAAGATTGAGTGGACTGTGTCAAATAATGACCAAGGCCTGATATAGAAATATTTTAATATATTCTGCTTCAAGAGAAACTAATAATGGGCTGTTTCAGGGATAGAAAAGTGCTAGGTGCTGCAAGGGCAGTTCTACGTCAGTCTTCTTGCACAGTCTGCCATCAAATCATTGTTCACTGCTGGGACCCCATGAAGCTGAGTTTCCTTGACTGAATTGTAGTGGATCTGGAAACAATAACATTAATTAGAAGTAGACAAAAACATGCCTATTCACTGAGAGGCTTACAATCAAAATTAAAGCAGTTCAAGAAGAACAAAGGTAGGAAGAGAAGAAATAAGGATTTTGATTGTAGTGTTGTTGTTTAGTCATTAAGTCGTGTCCGACTCTTCGTGACCCCATGGACCAGAGCACGCCAGGCCCTCCTGTCTTCCACTGCCTCCCGGAGTTTGGTCAAATTCATGTTGGTCGCTTCGATGACACTGTCCGACCATCTCATCCTCTGTCGTCCCCTTCTCCTCTTGCCTTCACACTTTCCCAACATCAGGGTCTTTTCCAGGGAATCTTCTCTTCTCATGAGATGGCCAAAGCATTGGAGCCTCAGCTTCAGGATCTGTCCTTCCAGTGAGCACTCAGGGTTGATCTCCTTTAGAATGGATAGGTTTGATCTCCCTGCAGTCCAAGGGACTCTCAAGAGTCTCCTCCAGCACTGATTGTAGTGTAAAGTAGCCCTATTGTTGGGACTGGAAAAATTAATTATAAGTAACTAGTTAATTTCCTGTTCTGATCAAAATTCAGTTTAGGTCATTTCAATGACTGACAAAGGCAAGTAGATCATTGTTTCCATTCCATGATGCAAGTTTATTAATGTCCTAAGAAATTCACTCTTCCCTGTGTTATTTTACATGAATATGAAACTGTGGAGTGGAGGGGTAGGGGCATAGTCTCTGAAGATATAAGGTGTTGTCTTCAGTATGCAAATGACATACACACACCTCTCTTTCTCTCCTCGGATTCCAGGGAGGCTGCTGAAGTCCTGAAATACAGTACATGGAGAGAGTAATGGGTTGGATGAAGACAAACACATTACTGAAACTTAATCCACATAAAACAGAGGTGCTCTGAGCAGAAATAGATAGCTTCGCCTGACACAATGTTTCAATAAGTTCTTATTTCCCTTTAAAATAAGTTGGCAAGATGGATGTCTTCCTGGAACTGACCTTTCAGCATGATGCCTAGATGACAGCTTTGGCTCAAACATCCTTTGCCTGGCAGAAATTTGGGGGGAAACTGACATTGACACATGCCATGGTTACATGGAGACTTGACTGCCATAATCCACTTCCCTTAATTAGCTTGACATCTCCCTTCCCAAGCAACCAGAACCATGGCAGTTACAACAGTCTTGTACCTGAAACACAGCAGCACAGACTTTAGATTTACTCAGCTAGGTTATAACTTCGTTGAGAGGGACTCACAAAATGCAAACATTCCAAATCATAAGGAGAGAAAAATGTATACCCCAAAACATATCTTGTTCTGTGTGTAGCATAAAGCCAAAATTATTAGCTATGCAAACATTGTTCCAGGAAACAATCTAGCACCAGAGTCATTAGCAGGTTAAACGCCCTTCAGAGAAGCACTTTCATCTGATCTTCTTCTGGTTTACCTTATAATGAGAAATACTGACAATTCACAGGGAAAGAAAAACTCCCACTGCTACAAGTCTAAGCTGTGCAGATATTAGGAAGCATATATCCATTGAGATTAGATAGCAGAAACAGCTGCAAGACAAAAACAGTCTGCAGCAAGATACACTGATCACCCTAATAATGAGAAATGTTTGCCCAGAAAATCACATTTCTTATCTTTAAGAAAAGAGCACTGAAGTTCGTTTTCTTCACCTTGAACTCGTTGTGGTTGATCATAGAATCATAGAATAACTGAGTTAGAAGGGGCCTATAAGGCCATTGAGTCCAACTCCATGCTCAGTGCAGGAATCCAAATCAAAGCAGATCTGACAGATGGTTATCCAATTTTCCCTTCAATGCCTCCAGCGTTGGAGCATTCACCATCTCCCAAGGTAATTGGTTCCATTGTCATACGTCACTAATGGTTAAGAAGTTTTTCCTGATATCCTGCCTAAATCTGGCTTCTTGTAACTTGAGCCCATTATTACGTGTATCACATCACTTTAATGGAGCAGAGGTAATGCCAACTGCATTTCAGCTTACAAGCAGCCACTCAAAACCCACTCCCTTTTATGGCTAGTTGTATCCCTGCCTACTTCAAAATACTCTGACTCTTGATCTGCATTCTTTTTCTAGCCTCTGCAGCAGGACATTGTTGAAAAGATCTGGACAAACCAAATCCTTCCCATATGCAATTCATTAGGATATTGTTTTGTTTTTCTTGTTCATCTGAGAGAACAAAAACATAACCACTGAGGGCTCTAGCTTGACTGATTAGCTTATGCGCTTGTGTGTGCCCGTGTGCATTTTTTTCACCAGCATTGTGTTTCTACAGTTCTTGGTACTTAAATTCTAGTTTTAAATATATATCAGAAAGAACTCATGATCTGCAGCCTCACTGAGAGTGGCTCTTAGTCAAGAAAGGACGGCCCTCCACTGTCTCTGATGAACTCATCCTCTCCTCTACCTCCACGTTTTCTGCCATCTTATGCAGGTCTCTCACAAAATATTTCATTTATTTTGAACTCCCATTCAAACCACATTCCACTTCGCAACAAAAATATTTTACTATCCAAAGCATATTTATGGTTTCCTACAGCAAAAAAATTGAAAGATTTGGTGGTACAATCAGCTAAGCCTCTTCAGTGGAATAGATGAGGGATCTGATCTGTAGTTCTCCAATCTTCTAGAGCTCTGCTGCCATGTGAAAGCAAGCAATATTTTTTTCTTTTCAGTTTGGCCATTCTAAGTTCTTTTAATTTGGCCATTCTGAGCACTAATTGTGATGGCAAACAAATTTCAGTTTTAAATTCTTACACTTCTAGTGTGTAACATCTACGTTGGCTTGGGCATGTCGTGAGAATGGCTGATGGTTGGATTCCAAAAGATCTCCTGTATGGAGAATTAGTGCAGGGAAAGCGCCCCAGAGGGAGACCACAGCTGTGATACAAGGATATCTGCAAGCGGGGTCTGAAGGCCTTAGGAATGGACCTCAACAGATGGGAAACCTTGATATCTGAGCGTTCAGCCTGGAGGCAGGTGGTGCAGCATGGCCTCTCCCAATTTGAAGAGACACTTGTTCAGCAGGCCGAGGCAAAGAGGCAGTCCCGAAACCAGCAAAATCAGGGAGCTGGACAGGGGACAGATTTGATTTGTCTTCAGTGTGGAAGGGATTGTCACTCTCGAATTGGCCTTCTGAGCCACACTAGATGCTGTTCCAAGATCTCTGTTCAGAGCACGTTACCACAGTCTCTCGAGACTGAAGGATCCCATTGCTCTAGTGTGACATCAGCAAATTAAAAAGAAAGATGGAAGCTGAATACTTTCCTAAAGGACTGGACCAGCCCTACTACAAGGTGGGTGTGGAGGTCAACTCAAGCAGCAGGATGCAAGGAGATGGAAAAGCTGTGAATTTTTCCATTACCCTCACCCAAAAGCACCCTACCTGAGAGTTGTTTTCCTTTTGTTTCTAGCTTGCCTGTACTTCATTTTGTCACCACTGGCTTCATTTGCTTGTGCTGCTCTTTCCGTTCCTTCCCTTCCCTTCCCTTCCTTGTCATCCTTGCCCTTTGCCTTTATCTCTTCCTCTCTCAGTCTCTATTAAAAGAAGCACTGAGTGTCTGGTGTGACTTGATTTCAAGCTGGCAGATGAAGCTTGTGAAGAGGACAACTCAGGGAGGGGGACAGAGGCAGAAGGGCATAAAGGGTAGCGGGGCAGCAGGTGAGGTGAATCACTGAGGAGCCACAAACAATTAGTGGGATCAAGGGCAGAATGCACAGGCAGCACTTCTCATTCCGTATGAACTGGTGAAGACACAAGGCTGCTGCTGCTAACGGGACAACTGTCTTACTAGTAACGGGCTGCCTTGAACAGCAGTGTAGCTGACTGCCTCAGTCACAGGGCCACCCGTGGCTGGAAAAGCAAGCTAACTGTTAAGCTCCCTGTTATATAAATAGCCCCACGGCCTATATCCGAATCACACCTCTTTCAGGGTGCAGCTACTTTAGTGACAGAGAGCTATCTAGTGTGGACCACTTTGGAATGTTTGGGCTGATTAGAGCACAATAATCAAGCCTGACAATTCACAAAGAAATTGTTCCTGCCAATACTGTGAAGTGGTTTAACCACTTCAGAATGTTGGCAAATTAATTAAGAATGTTTTGTAATTTTTTTTACTGTATATGGACTATTGCTGATGTGCTGCATCAGTTATAACAAAATAAATTATATATTTTATTTGCCTTCTCTTAAAGGACTGGTCAAGAAACTGCCTGCATCCAAAGCTACCACTGTGGATGTGACTGCAGTTGGTTTTTCAACTGGCTCTTTTAGATAAGACAAAGAAAATGTTTTTTTTGTGTGTGTGTAATGACTGATGTACTGCATCAGTGACAGTCCATTTTACAGTCATTTTTTTTTCCTCTTCCCATGCCCCTCTGCCAAGGAACAGTGGAAGTGATTATTTCACCAGTATCTTGAAGTGGGTCACTTATTAGGTCACTTTACAATATTATCAAATTCAAACTGGAAGGCTTGCACTGGAACCAATCCAAACCCACACCAAAAAAGTAGAAGGCCCTGACAGGGGTCAGAAAGGTATGGATAAGACCACTCTGGGGGCAGGCTAGTCCACTGCAACAAAAACATTGCCTGATTGACATCTTTAGGAGCAGATCACTCCATTCCTGCAGCAGACCAATCAGCAGGCTTAAAAGCCCATGTAGTCAGCCTCCCAGAAGGATAAACATCAATATCTCTGTCTTCTTGGATCAAATGGACAGTTTATGTCAGTGGTCCCTAACCTTTTTAACATTGCGGACCGGTTGGGGAAGGTGGGGCACCTTGTGCGCATGCGCGAAGGAATGGGTGCGTGCTCGTGTGAGCGCGCGAAAGGGCAGGGGGCACTTGCGTGCATGTGCGAAGGGGTGGGGGCACTCGCACGGGTGCGCGCGCACTCACACGCATGCACGAAGGGGCTGTGCAGGGGGGAATGCATGCGGGGTGGGTGGGAGATCTGTCTCTGTGGCCCGGTCCAGGCCACGGACCGGCACCAGGCCACGGACCGGCACCAGGCCACGGACCAGGGGTTGGGGACCCCTGGTTTATGTAATAAACTGCGATAGTAATCCAGCATTCTGTCACTAACAGTGTTGATCAGACACCTTTAGTGACTTCCAAAAGACTCACAAGTAGTGGGTGAATTCCTTGCTGTTCACTTATCTGCTGATCTACCTCTGAACTTGGATGTTCTTAGCAGAACTTGGCGACATTACCCTTTTGAGCTACAGTTTCCAGAATCCCCAAGCACTTTTTTTTTGAATGATGCTCCACAAAAATGTTTGCTGGGCAAATCTGAAATTGTAGTCCAAAAAAAGTAATTGTTCCATCGTCTAGGTTCTGCTGAAGTGTTTACTAATAACCACTAAAACACCTGTCCTCCATGAACTTGTGTCATCTAGGCTGGTAGTCATTGCTACAATTAATGGTAATGCTTTTGAAGTAAATTCTTCTTCGGCAAGTTAATCACTAGGGCTTCTGTCTGCACAGGAGGGAAATGCATTGTGAAAACCAGTGTAAGAAATGAGTGGCTTTCTCTTATTCCTAAAGTATGCAGAATACAGTTTGAACCTCAGGTTGTCTTACCGTGATCTCTGAGAACACCTGGAGACCCCTCACTTACAATATCATCTAGTTATCATCATAAAATGGTGGATAGGGATTTGCTGCCCTACATGTATAAAATGTATTTCATATACAAGGATGCTTCAGAATTGTTAGAAGGCTCATCTTTCTGTGCATTTTAATAGAAGACTTTATTTGACTAATTGTATTGCTGGGTCAGATGGTATGCTGTCCACCTAACTTCCCTCTCCCCCCCCCCCCCAAATATGTTGATTTATAGCAAGATGTTGATTTATAGCAGTTTAAATGAGTCTGTGTGGGACTATCATTGGATGTAATCTTAATCTTTGGAGTTTAGTGGAATAAATATTTTTCATTTTAAAAAAACATGAAGCTGCTTCTTTCCTTTGGATATTTGGAATGGGTGCAGCATTTAAGCAAACAAAGAGGCAGACAAACCAAAGAATGAAGTGTTGAAGCCCCAGTTATGGTATTGAAGCATTTGATCAGGCATTTAGAGGTTCAGAGAATCCTGTCACTCTAAAGATTTGTGATTTGTGTTTATTATCCTTGTTCTATAATCCTGTTCAAGAGTACAGCTCATTTTCTGTTTCTCCCTGGTATCATGCCTTGATGCTTCACACGGGTGAATTAGAGGCCAGTGTATTTAGTCTGTTATCACAAGTTTCAGTCCTGGGTGTCTCAAACAGGCAGAATGGATTGGCTTGTGCAAGCTTCTGGCTCTCCTGCAGGGGGTATAACTGTTTTTATATTCATGCTCTGAATCAAAGAGAGGAAACTGTCTGAGGAATACTCACTTTGTGTCATTGCTGCATCTAGTTTTGTTTGCAATTCACTTCTCAAGAGGCTGAAAAATATACAGAATGTCTTGAAAGAAAACCAGCTCTCTGGAACTGAGAGTGAGTGGGTAGTGGCTTCTAATCAAGTGAAAAGGTTTAAGTACTTGGGACTAAGATGTTAAATGGAGGAAGACAAAGAATCAAAAGTATTTGCATGTAATAATTGCCTGTAAATCATTTAAAGAATGGTAGTTAATTAATTAATCTATGGAATTAGGATCATACAGAGTTTTTAGCTGCAAATATTTCGGGTATGAAGAAAGGTCTACTGATGAGACACAAACTGTTCCAAATGGAAATAGACACTGTGCTTCCCCTGTCTAATGGCCCATTGGTAATATAAAGCATGGGGTTATTGTTCTTTCCCATGTGATCCTGGCCAGCTAGTGTTCAGATTGTGAGCATGAGGACACCATACAGCTAACTGGATTTTGGTGTGTAGTAGCCTCACTGGAGTCTAATGAAACTCTGCCGCTACCCTTCCTCTGAATGGCAGAGAGGAAGAAAAAATGCAGTTTATTGTATCACTTTGTCTTGCTGCATCTCCATCAGACACACACATACACAATGCCCAAATGCTTTCATTCTCTTTCCCATCCTTCCAAAAATGCTCCAAACAGAGGGACTGCTTTTCAAAGGCTGCAGAAATATTGGCAGAGTTTAGATCATTATTTTGCATTGGGTCTGGTATTTTGGGAGTTATTTGGCAGACAGTTGAGTGTACAGTTTGGACATGTTGAAATTTGTGGTGTTGTTGTCTCCAGATCAGGACAGAATCTTAATGTTTCTAATGATACTGGGCCCAAAAAGTGTATAGGAAGGCTAAACACCTGTGCCAATCAAGTCCCCAAGTGTGTGTTATAATACAGGTCTGCATTTGCAGCTACCCTTTGAGCATGGCCACCACCAGATTTGAAGAGGCCCAAGTAAGCTGCTCTCCACCCTTCCCCAGCTGGCCCACCTGGGAGACGGCACCTGTGTCAGTCTCTCTTAGTACCAGAGTGAATTGCCACTGTCCATCCTACCTGAGCATGGCTTACCACCCAGCTAAGTTTATGAGGCATGTCAGGAACAAGAAGCAGTGTCCTATCCCGGACTGAGAGGGAATATTACTAAGCAAATAACTGCAGAAGCAATCACCATCACAAACATCTGTTCACACATGCATAAGCACTCACCCTTCTTCCCTTTATTCATCATCATTATCTTCCGGTTCCTCCTCTGCTTTTCTCTTATTTTCTCTCTCTTGTTCTCAGTCTCTCTCTCATTCATTCATTCATTCATTCACACATACGCAAGCACCCACCACAGCTTTCCACCTCCTGCAAAGATGCCAGCTCCTGCCAGTTTGGCTTGTTTTTGGAACACCACATGTGATCCCCCCAGCTGCTGTCTACTCTGCTTTTAGTCTTCATCTCTTGCTTTCCTCCAACTCCTATCTCTTTCTTTTGGGCAGAAGCATGAGCTTGGAGGCCAAACCATGCAATGTGGCCCATAAGAGTTCCAAAAGGCCCCCTACTTTGCAGCTGGATCACAGAGCCATGTTCTTTCTTTCTCCAACATAGCAGAACCTGAGAGTTTTGGTCCCAAAAATTAACTTTTCAAGCTCTCCAACAGAATACTGGAGATTGCATGAGCCCCTGGCTGCTGGATGATCATTCTCATTTTGCAGTGCCTGCTCTTCTTTCCCTGTTCCTCCTCATTCTCCAGAGAGGGTAGCATTGGTGACAAGGTATAGGAAGTGCCATGAGCTGCACAGAAGGAAAGCAAAAGCTACATGTGACCACAGACGGTTGACCTGTGCTTTAGGATAGGTCAGCAGTGATAGATGGCATGCATGCATTCCAAGTCAACTGGATGAAACTAAAGAGGCAAGGAACGTTTAAAGTTGTAATTTAATGAAGAGATTGGCAATCTCTGCTGCAGAAAGCTCAGCATCCGTCCAGTTCTACAGTCTTCATGGTGCTTTGGGGGAATAATTACATTTAAACTGATATAAAACAAATACATCTTTATTACATAGGGATGTCTTCCATTCTCCTGGCCCCCATTTTGACTTCCTTAGGAAGTGACCCTTGTCACTATTCAAATGAAAAAATGGCTTGGAGCGTTTGTGATAAAATTTCCATTTGACCATGCAATGATAAGCAACCAGTCTGTTAGCTTTTAATGACTCTTGTAGCTCATTATACTTCCTCGATCATTATTCTTTTTCTTAAAGGAAGCTTCAGTTGTTTTTGGATGTGGCGGAATACTTCTCAAATTTCCAGTTTGAAATAAGGATATCTTGTACTTAATCCACTGGAGGCAATTACATTTCTTCCCTTGATGGTTTTACAGCCTCACAAGATGAGTAAGGTTGCCTCCTCCCTTTTGTTTCAAGAAGTGCTGCTGGCTTCTGGGTTGCAAAATATACTGTTCTTCCTTTAAGATGTGGAAATCCTTAGCATATCATGTACCAGCAGAGCAACAGGAAGTAATATTGCGAGTTGCACGTTAACCGAGTCTGATTCCCTTTCCTTCAGCTCCAACACTGAAGGGTTTAAGAGACAATTAGACAACCATCAGACAGATATACTTTGATTTAGATTAGAGATGGGGGTATTCATATACGAAGACCCCCACACAGGTGGACATAACGAGGGTTCAGCCCCCTGGGGCCAGACTGTCCACTCACCTTCCACTATTGCCACGAGCTCCACGATCCTGTCCTATTGCTCCGGAGCTCGCGGTCTGGGAGCCACTCTTTGACCTTGCAGCAAGGCTTGTTCTCCCGCCTCCTGCCAGGAATGGCTTGCAGACCGCGAGCTCTGGAGCGATAGGAAAGGATCGCGGAACTCGTGGCAGCAGTGGAAGGTGAGTGGACGGTCTGGCCCCAGGGGGCTGAACCCTCGTTATGTCCACCTGTGTGGGGGTATTCATATTCATATACGAATACAAATACCCCATCTCTAATTTAGATTCCTACATCTAGCAGGAAGTTGGACTCGATGGCCTTATAAGCCCTTTCCAGCTCCATTATGCAATGATTCTGTTCTGGAGACCTTTTCGCACCAACTGGCAGGTTGTAAATAACTGTAGTTATAATGGCTAGTCTTTTGAGTGCGGCATGAAGATTTGATAAGCTCAAACCTAATGTAACTGCCCTGCACAAGTAATAACAGATCCTGGGAGAGCAGGGATTAATTAACTCTTTTTCTTGATATACTACTGCCGAGGTGTCTCTTGAATTCTACATCAAAGTGGTACTTACCTTACTCCGTAATGCTGAGTATTACAATACTGAAATAACAATACTGAACATTATACGGAACACATCACACAGACACACACCTGTCTCTCTCTTTGTTACATGTATTGAATCCCCCCATTTGTTGCAATTTTGTGCATGCCTAGCAATTTTGGCAGACTCTTGTACAGTAGATGCTTGGTAGAGGGACTTGTCCATTATCTGACAGAGGAGTGTGTAAAATAAAGAGGTCAAGAGAGCTAAACTTAATATTCCTGGGAAGCAAGACTTTAGCACAACTTGTTCCCTTGATGACGTAATGCAAGGTTTTAAAGTTCTGGTGGGAGAAGGTGATATACAAACAGGGAAACCTGTTCGTACAGATAGGCAGTGTGGGCAGTGATCAGACTGGAGGGAATTACAAATTTTGAGCTCATCCAAGTGTCTTGAAGAAATGCTTTTAAAACACTCCTGTGCTTGCTTGCTTGCTTGCTTGCTTGCTTGCTTGCTTGCTTAAAAGTAAATTAGTGTTATTTTCAGCAGAGGCTCACTCTACTAATCAAGTTTGGAAATCAACTGTTTTGATTCTTTCTTTCAAAAACGAGGTAGCCCTTTAAAACCATTAAAGAGTGATCATCTGTGCTGGATTTGTGTATGTGTGTGTTTGAAAATTACTGCCAATATTGAGCGCCTCCAACCTAAGAATGTCTTGCTGCCTGAGTTCTGCTGTGGTACAAAAATAAAATGAAAACCAAACAACATCCTGAAGGTGATTTTTTTTTTTAAGTCACAGTTTTCATCACTTATTTAAGCCTTGTGTCATCTGGACCGCTGGAAAATACTAGAGTTATCAGGACACAGTGAAATACATAAGGGGAAAAACACACCATGTGAATGACCCACTAAAAAGCCACTAAAATACGGAAGGTTTAAGCTATAGTAAGCCTAGTTAAGGTTTCTGATGAGGGTTTTCAGTCAGGAAGTTATGTAAAATGTCTAATAAATTAGCACGGTGTCTATGTACTCTCTAAGAACCCAGTTCACAAGGCAGCACGGCATTCAGTCATGTTATTATAAAGTGAGGCCTACACATTATGCAGCACAAGTTCTATCGCTTTCATGCAGAAAATCATGTGAGGCCTATACACAGACTATCATGTCACATCTGTAAATTGTCCTGTGAAACGATGCAGTGAGTACACAGAGAGGACGTTTGTTATGCTCAGTCATATATGGACGATGCATTGTGTATTTTCATGTATGAAGTGGCTCTAATACCAGTGCTGGTCCTAACGTTGGGCAAAGTGAGTCAGCTGCCTCAGGAATCAGATCGTGGGGAACAGGGTGGAAGCCATGAGATGCTAGAGGGTAGAGCAGTGGGTGACGTACAGCTTGTCTTCTGCCTCCAACCTATCCTGATGTCCTGAGATGTGTGGGACAATTCTAAAGTAACATTCAGCTGTCATTCAAGGATGTTCTTGTTTGTGGAATGGGACAGCATTTCATTTTTCTACTCATGTAACATGTCTCAGACCTAATATATCTCCACTCCGCTAATACATTTTCCCTTCCAGAATTTGAAATTTATGGTATCTAAAGTACTGACTTCCTTCCTGTAAAATCCCACTAAAGTCTTTCAGTTTTCCCAAGATATACTAAATTTAAGAGGAAACCTGAGCAGCTTCACTTTGGTGAATACCTGTGGGATTTTTGATATTTTTTCTGTGTAACTGGGGTAGGCAGAAACCATATGAAGTATGTTTGCTTTCTCTTAATTAGCAGCATTACTGATAACAATTTTCAAATGAACATTTTTCTAGAAAATCCATGTTTTAAAAGAGTATGTAAACATGGCAGTTCTTTTCTTAAATTGCTCTGTTGTCCTATCTCTTTACCTGTGTTTTGATATTTGATTCTCACTGCTTTTCCCATTTTAATTAACTAAAAAACCATTATCAATTTGAATTCATGTTCTGTGTTTTCTAGGAAATGTAGCTGACCTCAGAGCACAATATATGATGTATTCAGAAGCAATATTTCATATCAATATAAAAACTATTTAGAACGAATGAGAGAAAACAGTTTTAGTTCTGGGGTGTGTGTGACTTGATTTAAAGTTCTGTTTCTCAGTTCTGTTTTGTAGTGCTGAGCAAACATGAATGCACAGAAAATAAAAGGGCTTTTTCTTAACTTTCCTGTTTTTTCCCCTCTCCTAATAAGTCACTTTTCTAGAGAGCTATTAGTTACATATTAATTACATATTTAACACTGGTGTATCCTATGGTGTTTTGTTTTAGGGTGTCTGGAGGTGAGCTATTTGACCGCATTGTGGAGAAGGGATTTTACACTGAGAAAGATGCAAGCACTTTAATACGGCAAGTCTTGGATGCTGTGTATTATCTCCACAGAATGGGCATTGTTCACAGAGACCTCAAGGTAATGTAATTTCCTGTCATGACGGATCTACTATAGAACAGCAATGGGAATATATGACCCTCCACATATTGTTGAACTTCAATTCCCATCAGTTCTAGCCACAATGTTGCCAAGTATGAGAACCGATGAGAGTTGTAATTCAGCAACAGCTGGGGAGCCATAGATTCCCATTCTTGTGTTAAATTAGGAGAAGCAGCTTGCTAAAATAATCCTTATGCTTCCTACATATTCTTGTTTAAAGATTTGCCTAATGGATAGAGTGGTGGTCCAAGACTGAGGAGACCTGGGTTCAAATTTCTATTCAGCCATGAAAACTCACTGGGGGGTGGGTGTTGCTGAAAGTGGTAAAACCACTCCTTAAATATCTCACTTGAAATAACCCATTTGGGTCACTATAAGTCAGTTCTGACTTGATGGTGCATAAAGCAAACAATGGTTGGAATGAGATATTACAAGAGAGATGGAGCTATTGCCAAAGAAAACAGCCCTATGTTTAGTTTTCCTAATTTTCTAAATTAGTATTTTCTACTCCACACCTCATTGTTGTCTAGCAGGGAACATTTAGTTGCTTTGCAGCAGCAATTAATGTGCCACAGTGGCCCTGAACTTCAGGTAACTTTGTTGGATCCAGTTCATGGTATCTTCATAACTCTCTTCCTAGGGATGCTGCCAGGCTGCCAAGTCTGTATTACTTTTCATGCAAGGTGACCTTTTAAACAACAACAATGGCAACAGCAGAGAATCCTGTGGCACCTTATAAACTAAAAACATTATGATGTCATAAGCTCTTCTGGTCCACAGTTCACTTCATCAAATCCATTAAAGCTTTTCTTCTCATTATTCAGATGCTTTACAAATATATATATTTATATTTGTAAAGGTGTTTTAGACCTATTCATTTTGATTAGTTTTAATGATGGGAATGCTGTCTGCTCTGCTTCCTTGTTTCATTTTGTTGTGTAATTGTGATTAACATTTTTAGATGAACCACTTTGGGAGCTATTTCAGCTGCAACACAGGATAAACAGTGTGCTAAGTTAATGGCTGAATGAATGAATGAATAAACAAACAAACCTAGAACGACAAGGGGGAGAAATTGGCACAGCCCAATGTCATTCATAATGTCAAATCCTATCCTCAGAGACAGGTTTTTGTCACAAGTTCTTTTCTTCTCTGAATGTGCAGCTTGTACATGAGGGGCAATATCTCTGTGACTGCAGATTCAGGCAACTTTAGCAGCATTATGCATCTCCCTGGACATTCTTGGGAAAACAACATTGAACTGCAAACTTTTCCTTCCTCCATCTTGTCCTCCCATGATTATTTATGACTGTAGTCATATGTGCAGTAGGACCTGGAAACATTATGCCGGAAAGGGTACAAGGGCATGACTTTTGAAAACTTTTCCCCCTTACTTTGACTTTTTGAGGACAGAAGGAGTTTAGAGTCAAAGCTGAATTCTAGTTATAGTACTGGTCCTGTTTGTTAGTCTGTTAGGAATTAGCTGCCTAGTATCATCTTTTGCTAACACAGCCTTGTCCTGAAATAATATGATTGGCACAAAATTGCTTATAAGATTTATTCCTGACACAGAAGCTTTGAAGAGCAAACTCAAGTAATTCAGACAATGCTTTGGATAAGCTGTTAATGCTTCTACACTTTGCACCTAAAGGAATTCTTCAGTTATACTTTTTTAAACAAGTTAATCTTATTAGCAACACATGCCAGAGAGAAATATGAAATGTGACTGGGGTGGGGGGAGCTGAGGAACTTACTTAAGAGTTTATGTAAGGACACAGTAATGAAAATAGATCCTATAAGTCTGTGAATTCCTTGGCTGCATTCTTCAGGCACCTTTGTTGAGGGTATTTTAGAGACAGCTCTGCAACTGGGCGAGTAAGACAATTAACATAGCTGTCAAGCAGTGGGATGGCAGTGCACTATACAAATGTCACCAGAAGGAAGCATGCAGGAGCTAGGTGAAGGTTGCAGTAGAAGGTGCCAATGCCCCACTTGTGGGTTTCCTGGAAGCATTTCATTGGCCACTGTGGGGAAACAAGTTTCCAGGCTAGATAAACTTTTAGCTGAATTTGAGCAATTCTTTTTATGTTATTATATTTGCATAACGCATCTATATGAGCTTGCATTGACAACTTGCTGCCTCCCCACCGCAGCTGAAGGGATACAAGGCAAAAGAAGAGCCACAAGCAGGATGAGCCTCAGCAGAGCCCTCCACTTGAAGGAGCCCAGAAGAGATGATTGGCTCCCAAGCCAATGGAGCCCTCCTCCTCCTGGATAAACTTGCTATATCAGTGAAAGGAGACCTGGCTGTAGCCACTGCCTGCAACCCCTAGGGAACCATCCAACTTCTCTTTCCTTGCTAGGGGTGTTGCGGGAAGTCTGAGGTTACTTGCTTCCAATAGCTGAGTGTTTATAGTGAAAATATGTTATCAAGGTTTGGGATAACGGAGAAGGTGGAAGCTTGGGTGTACTAAACAGGAAGCATGAGGCTGAACCAGTGGAGAAATAGTTTGTTAACCCACAAAGACTGCCTTTGAAGTGAATAAAGGAATTTTTTGTGTTGGCAAGTATTCCACTCCATGAATGTGAGGGGAAAGAAGAGCCACAAGAAAGACTCGCCTCACCTGGGCTCTTACCTTGAAGAAGTCCACAAGAAGCTACTAAATCCACAGCAAAGGGGGCTTGAGTCTTTCCTTTTCCCTAGTGAACCTGGGTTAAGACACCCAACTGTAGTGACCTCACTGGCTTGTTCCCACCCCTGGAATAATTTTGTCTCCACTTGTAGCATCTTACCTGAAACTCCTAGGGAATATCCAGCCATCTCTTTTCCTCATAGCTAGAACTGTGAGGAAGCTGATCTTACCCTGTTCCACTAACTGCCTCCCTGTAGTAAAGGGACATGATCAAGGTTTGGGACATTAAACAATCTGGGCAATAAGGGACCACAGGCTATCTAAACAAGAAGCATGAGGCTGCTGTAATGGAGAAAACTTGTTAACTCCACAAGGGCTGATGATAAGGTAAAGAAGGGACACGTACCAGTGAGCAAAATGCTGTTCCATTCCTTGAATGAACTGCAGTAAAAAGCGCATCTTGTCCAGTAACACAACTGGAAAAACCCAATAAATTCCTAAGCAACAATTAGCAGTCTTGTCCTTCATGGATGAACCAGTGAGAGGATGGCAGCTTTGAAGTCTCCTTGGCCAGAGCTTCAAAATGTTATCTTGTAGGACTGCAGTTCCCAGAATCTCTCAGGCAGTATGACTTCAGGAGGGATCTAGGAGTTCTAGTCCATAACAGTAATGTTTCCAAGCTCTAACCTTGCTATGGAACAACCTTGGAGATGGGCAAATGTTTCAGTGAAACATATAGTGTTTATTATGTGAGAAAGGTGTGTGTGTGACCTACACAATTGAATGTGTTTTGGAATAAAGGATGACTTTGCTAAAACCACAGTAATGAAATTTTAGAAAGCAGAAGTGATAAGCTATCATGTAATAACTGTAGCCATCACATAAATAAAATACCATTGGGAATGTCTGTCCAATATGGGCTATGAGAGAATTCTATCATAACAATGTTGCTGCCTTAAATGGTGGGGTGTCCTTCTACATCAGCTTTGCGTTGGAACCAGGGAATGCAGTGGCATAAATCAGCCCATCTGTTTCTTGTCATTTCTTGGAAACCCCTGGCTGGAACATACGCTGGGTTTATAAAAGAAACATGTTAAATTATGGTAGGAATTTGTATCACTTTTTGGCAACCCTGTTCCCTCTGTTATTGGAAATGCTGGCCACACCCCTCTTGTATGAATTTAAATATGTCTAAGGACTGATCCTGTGAGGCACAACTCACAGCTTCCAGGAATGTTCTGAATTAAGCTGCCAGGCCAGAGAGAGAGATATATAAGTTACCATCCTGAACAGGAGCGTTGGTGATGTAACTGCCACTGCAAGGAAATTAAATTCTCAGAAGTGCTTTTGGTAGGTTGCTAAAATATTAAAGCATCTGTCAAAAATTAACCACATCATACCAGATCATCTTGTGGGTGTTTAGAGTTAATCTGTAGCTAGATTCATGTTAATATAACCCCCTGATAGTATCATGGAAAGTTTTGAATCACACTAGTAATATATACAAAAGTAGGTTCCTTTACCTACCATCCTTTCCCATTCACTTGGCCACAAATGAATTGTGAAATTTAATTCTGTTGACGAAAATGGATTATTCCCGTTTCCTAAACTGACATTTCCAGGAGTTAGCTGTGTTAATCTGTGGCAAAAAACAACAACAAAAGGAGATTTGTAGGACAAAGTTTTGCAGCACCTTAACAACTAACTAATAACAAATTGCATAAATAAATGAATAACACAATACATGTGTGAATTTGTTTGGTGGGGGTAGGATGTCTTTCTTGTCTCACACCTACTAGCTTTTGTATTCTCACACATCCTCTTCCCGTTTTACGATTTATATCTGACAAAACTCAAGTGCATTTGATGAAGTGGGCTGTAACACACAAAAACAAATGCCAAATAAAACTTACAAGTTTCTAAGGTACTACAAAATTCTTTGTGTTTTTTCCTAAAACCAAAGCCACCTTTAAACATACATGAATCATGAGCAAGCTTGTGGATTGGGACAGAGAGACACATCACCCCAGAATTTTAGCAGGATCACCCTGCCTGCCCTGGTCACAAGCTGTCAGTGATATCAATTGTTTCTGCTACATGAAACTTGATCCAGACAAGACAGAGATGCTCTTGGTCAGTCGAAAGGCAGATCAAAGAATAAGGATTCAGCCAGTGCTGGAAGAAGTGACACTCCCTCTGAAAATACCAGGTACACAGCTTGGGGGTACTCGTAGATTCATCTCTGAGCTCGAATGCCCAGGTTTTGGCAGCGGCCAGGAGTACCTTTGTACAATTAACACCAATGCACCAGCTGTGCCCGTTTCTTGAGAGGCCTTATCTGGCCGTGGTGAAACATGTCCTAGTTACAGCTTGGCTGGATTACTGTAATGCACTCTATGTGGGACTGCATTTGGAAAGTGTTTGGAAACTCTAGCAGGTCAAAATGACACAGACACATTGTTAACTGGGGCTGGTCACAGGGAATATATAACTCCCCTGTTACAGCAGCTGATCTGTTTCCAGGCTTTAAATTGTTCTGGAAATGGCCAATAGTTGGTCAGCAACAATTGCTTCTCTACAATCATTGCTGATATGTTTTCTCCTTGGCATTGTGCTAACACACACCTGAATGCTCCAGACCAGCAAACTGCTAAGACTTCAGCTTGTATAGAGGTGGTTGTGTTTGCTGTTGATCAATTGCTCAAGGGCATTTGGTTAGCAGCACCTGGCCACTACTTAGCCTCTTAATTCCTATGGCAGCAGTAAGTATCTACTTAGTTTTTCACACACGACTTCTCCATTTTGGCTTCATTCTTGTAAAATAAATCATGATAGTGCAATATGTCATGTGTTGTTGTTCATCTGAAGTTGTATTTACCTAATTTTCAGACCTGCTAAGGACCAGATGATTTTTATTGTGACCTGATACGTAAAACCATAGACTTCAAAGAGGGTGTACTTTCTTTTTCACATGACTGTAGACAGACAGACAGACAGATACATGGATAGGGAAGTGTCCATAAATAGTCAACAGCCCATGGTCCAAGCAGGAGGATACCATACTCCAGAATTTCAGGGCAAGGCTCCTTTTTTGCTCAGATATTAAGTTGCTCCAGGATCCAAACATACTTTACTTGAGGATGAATACATGCAAAGAGTGATTAACTATTGCTAATCTGTAGGATTGTTATTTCTTTATGGGATCCTATATCATTCACATTGCATGATAGGCAGAAATTCAACTGATAACACTCCTTTTTGATTTGAGGAACAGTTCTTAGGAATATGTCCAGCAATAGGAGCTTATTTTTTTAAAAGATGGCAATTCTACTTACCTAAGATGACCCAGGCATGAAACAGTATATGACTCAATCACTTTTTATATAACTGTATAGAACAGCAATTTTTTATATAACTGTATAGAACAGCCCAACTGCAGGTGCAATTTTGATAAGTTGTGCCTATCAAAATTCTCTCTTCTATCACCTGTTAAAGGTGCATTGTATCTGGGCACTGTATCTTATTACATGTGTGCACATTATGATAGCTTCTGTACTAAGCTGTACATTTGTTGAGCAGAGATTTTAAAGGATTATTATACTAAGAAATTGGGTGGCAGATGAAGTAGATGAATTATGGCCAGATCTTTTCACTTTTATGATCTGTTACATTCATTTACCAACTGTACTTTCTTACTGTTCCTACAGCCTGAAAACTTGTTGTACTACAGCCAGGATGAAGAATCTAAAATCATGATTAGTGATTTTGGGCTTTCAAAAATGGAGGGTAAAGGTGATGTCATGTCCACAGCTTGTGGCACCCCAGGATATGTTGGTAAGTGCAAAAATAATTTCATGTGATGTTTCTGGCAGAATAGTTGCCATATTCTCTTTTGGTCTTGAGTAGAGATGGGGGTATATCCCTGCACAGGTGGTGATAACGAAGGTCCAGCCCCATGGGGCCAGACGGTCCACTCACCGATCTGCCACTGCCGCGGATGCTCGCGATCTGTGAGCCACTCTTCAACCTTGCAGCGAGGCTTGTCCTCCCGCCTCCTGTCAGGAGTGGCTAGCCAATCGCGATCTGCAAAGCCATTGGAAGAATCGCGGCATCCGCGGCAGCGGCGGACCGGTGAGTGGACCGTCCGGCCCCATGGGGCTGGACCCTCGTTATTGCCACCTGTGCGGGGATATTCGAATACAAATACCCCCATTTCTAGTCTTGAGCTTGAACAAGTGGTAATGACAACAGCAGCCTATGATCCAAGCGAAGGGGGCATTTCATTCCAAAATGATGGACTGAGTCCCTAACCCCTGTCTGGGCCCTGGACTGGGGCTGCTTTGGGGATAATGGTAACTCACCAGCTCACATGCAGTCCAACAAGCTCATCTTAGTTCACTAGAAAAGGTTTTTGTTGCCCAGGACAGGAAAAAAAATGGTGAGTTGGGAAATTAAGTATTTAATTCATGGGTGATGAGTTACAGCTGGCCTGGTTCGTCAAAACGTGTGTACATCAGGGCAGTGTCTAAAGGGCAGTTTTTGATGGCTTCAAAGGACAGTGGGGAAAGATTTTAAAAACAAAAATACCTTCTCACATGTTCTGGTGTTGATCCTTATCCTAAACCCTCTCCTTAACAACTGTTTTTTTTTCAAAGCCAACAAAGCCAACACATTAATTTTATACACAGATCTAATGTATCATCTAGTTTGGCTTTCAGGCAGAGAAGATATAAGCTTGAGAGGGATTTCCTGGCTATTAAACTTGATTCCTCTTATTTCTAAACTTTCTGTCCTTTATTCAAAGGGACAGAATTCTGAAGTATCATAATTAGCAGACAGGTTTGCTTGAGGCTAGCATTTGCTTCTGGTTGGAAACAAGTAAATTGTATCCTGTTTATTTGTGCTATTGGCAGGAAGCCATTTGGTTGGAAGGCAAATATATACAGTCCATATATCTTATGTCACATTTTTAATTAATTATAAAGGGTCAGGTTCTCTCCTTCCTTGTTTTTACCATCTAACTCTAAGGGGAGTGATAGCAGCTATGATATATGAGATGCATTTATGTTGAGGTTTCCAGTTAGGCTTTCTCTACTGTAGTAAATTCATGTTAAAAGGCCCTTTGTCTTTGAATTCACTGCTTTTGTCTAAAACAGGGATGGGCAGCCTTTTTTTTTTTTTTTAACAGAGGGCTAAGCTAAAAGTTGAAGAATTGTTACAGTACATTCTTGGAGGGCAGCAGGAGAAGCCCAGAAAAGCTACAGAACAGAGAACTGAGAGTAGAGTCAGTACCTGAAAAACCCCAGTTTTCTTTAAAAATAAAAAAAGTCCAGGTGGGTAGGTCTTACTATTGTTGTTGATTTGTTTATATAATACTGTCAGTGTGCAAAATAGTGGTGAAAAGACAATACCCTGCCCTAAAAAGTTTACAATTTAAAACTCAATGGAAGGGAGTAATAGAGCAGGGATGAGCTTCCATCAACTCTGACCAACATACCCAGTGGTGAAGAATTGTGACAGTTGTGGCCCAGCAACATTGGGAGGGCTACACTGTGCTCAGCTCTGCAGTAGAGAGAGAGAGATGGGAAACTGAGGAGGAGTAAACAGGTGGCTTAATTTCGGAGTGTAGTGAGGACTAAAGAGATGTGTTGATCTGACAACCAGCAGTCATTCGTGCCTTAGTTACATCATATCTTGACTACCACAATGAGATCTGTGTTGGAACTGACATTGAAGAAGGTCCGGGATGTTCAATTGGTGTAGTATGTGGCAGCTAGGCTGTTAACTGAGGCACAGTATCATGATAATAAAACCCCGATACTGAAAGACCTGCACTGGTTGCCAACTGCTTGTCAGGCTCAATTGAAGGTATTGGTTTTAACCTTTAAAGCCCCAAATGGCTCGGGGCCTGGCTATCTAAGGGAGTTGTCTCACCAACCTGTCTAGATGGTCAGATTTTTGGGAGAGGCCTTTTTAAAAATACCAACAGTTTCAGAGGCCTACGTAACAGGCATGTGAGAGAGGGCTATTTCCTGTGTGGCTTCCAGAGTCTGGAATGCACTTCCTTCATAACTGTGATCTGTTTCCACCGTGACTGATTTTAAGAAGGGTATAAAAATACATATTTTTAAACTAGCACATGATGTTTAATCTACCCTGCTCTATTTTTTTTAACTCCACAGATTTCAATGGTTTTAATACATAGTTGATTTTAACAGTTTTTATGGTGGTGCTTTTTCTTGATTTTATTATTTTATTGTTAAAAGTGGGTTTTACTTGTTTTTATTCTTCTATGAAGACTGTAGGTGTCTTGAGCACTTCTCTCCAATGAAAAGGCAGAGCATACAGTAAATGTAAAAAGCAAGCAAACAAACATGATATTGGAAAGAATCATGTGGCAAAAATCTTAATGCATAAGCAGAATAGCATGAAAGCAATGAGAACAATAATAACAACAACAGTAAAACCACATGCACGGGCAGACAGAGCATGGAGTCCTTGGTCATAACCATGAGAAAGGAAGAGTACGCATGCAGGAAGAACATTTCTTCCTTGATTTGTGGCTGTAGCAGCCATGTAACAGCCATTCTTCAGAATACACATTTTACAGTAGTAGAACAGAACACCTTCTCAAGGGTAAAACTATATTACAATGTGGATGTCCCTTCGGTTACCACACTGTAAGATACATTTTCTAAACACACATCATGTCTGGCCCACTGTATACAAAAGGACCAGGGAACTACACAACCAACTCAAGCATGACTTCAGATTGCAGTAAGTTTAAGAGGACTAGTCATTTGACTGTTTGACACCAAGATTGTACTGCATGTCCTCCGAAGTGTATCCCAGGATCTGTTGCACTGTCATGGAACATGTTAGGTGCAGCTCGTCAGCTACACGTCAGCATCCACTAGTAACACAGCATGGAGTAACTTCTACAACCATGTTCTGGGGATAGCAAAATGGCTTAGATCTGTACTGAAACAAATATACATGTGGAAGTATATACAGTCATGGCCAAAAATGTTGGCACCCTTGCAATTCTATCAGAAAATGCAATAAGAAAATTGTTGCAGTTGCAAATGTTTTGGTACTCTCATGTTCATTTCTTTGGTTTGCATTGGAAAACACAAAAAAAACAGAGAAGAAAAGTCAAATCTGATACAATCCCACACAGAAACCCAAAAATGCACTGGCCAAAATTATTGGCACCCTTAAATTAATATTTGGTAGCAGCCCCTTTGGAAAAAATAACTGAAATCAATTGCTTCCTGTAACCATGAATGAGTTTCTTACACCTCTCTACTGGAATTTTGGACCACTCTTCTTTTGCAAACTGCTCCAGGGCCTTCAGATTTGAAGGATGCCTTCTGCCAACTGCTGTTTTGAGATCTCTCCACAGGTGTTCTATGGAATTCATATCTGGACTCATTGCTGGTCATTTCAGAACTCTCCAGCGCTTTGTTTGTAACCATTTCTGAGTTCTTTTTGAAGTGTGTTTCGGATCATTGTCCTACTGGAAGACCCATGACCTCTGGTGGAGACGCAGCTTTCGGACACTGGCCACTACGTTGCATCCCAAAATTCTTTGGTAATCATCAGATTTCATGATACCGTTCACACAGTCAAGGCATCCAGTGCCAGAAGCAGCAAAGCAACCCCAAAACATCTTTGAACCTCCACCATGTTTGACTGTAGGGACTGTGTTCTTTTCTTGGAATGCCTCATTTCTTTTTCTGTAAACAGTGCCATGATGTCCTTGACCAAAAAGCTCTACTTTTGTCTCATCTGTCTACAGTACGTTCTCCCAGAAGGATTGTGGTTTTGTCACATAAGCTTTGACATACTCCAGTCTTGCTTTTTTATGCCTTTGTGTCAGCAGTGGTGCCCTCCTGGGTCTCCTACCATAGCGTCCCTTTTCATTCAGATGGCGACGGATAGTGCTAGCTGACACTGTTGCACCCTGTGTCTGCAGATCAGCTTGAATTTGTTGGGAAGTTAATCTGGATTCTGTATCCACCATTCAAACAACCCTTCGTTGTAATTTTTCAGTAATTTTGCTCTTCCGTCCACGTCCAGGGAGGTTAGCTACAGTGCCATGGGCTGTCAACCCCTTGATGATATTGCGCACAGTGGACGCAGGAACATTAAGATCTCTGGAGATGGACTTGTAGCCTTGAGATTGTTGATGTTTTCCACAATTTTTTCTCTCCAATCCACAGACAACTCTTGACACTTCATTCTTTTCTCCATGCTCAGTGTCACACACAACACAAAGGTTGAGTCAACTTTTCTCCATCTTAACTGGTTGCAAGTGTGATTACTATATTGCCCACACCTCTTACTTGCGACAGGTGTGTCTAAATACAAATTAAAGGAGAATCACACGCTTCAAAAGCAATTATTTCTTACAATTTAGACAGGGTGCCAATAATTTTGGTCTGTGCATTTTTGGGTTTCTGTGTGGGATTGTATCAGATTTGACTTTTCTTCTCTGTTTTTTTGTGTTGTTCCAACGCAAACCAAAGAGATGAACATGTGAATACCAAAACATTTGGAACTGCAACAATTTTCTGAGAGAAGGGTTGCATTTTCTGACAGAATTGCAAGGGTGCCAATATTTTTGACCATGACTGTAGTATTGGGTGAGTTCTAGGAATCATTCATCATTTGAATTGTGTGCACACGTGGAGCCATGCACAGATCACTTGACTATTTTTCTTGGTAATATTGAAATAAGGGGAAGATACATGATGAAGCACTCATCATCTTCCATAAATGATACCTATATTTGTTTTCTTACTTGCTGAAAAATAAGGCTACCTATATTAGACTGGACTTGGACATTCAACCTCTGAGTTGTTTGAATCCTAAAAAAGCTCATTTTAAAAATTCTTCATATTGCCTGCTTATCTCTTTTAATTAAATTGGGATCATTAATCAGAAAGGTGTGTGTCTCTGTAACATAAAGCCATCGTGGGCAGCTTGCTCTCTCTTTACAAGAAAAGAAAAGAAACAGATTGTAAAGGCCATGCCAGCAAAATCATCAGCCATATAAGATATACAGTGGAACTTCTACTTACGAACGTCCCTACCTACGAACATTTCAAGATACGAACAGCTCCGGCTGCAAAATTTTGCCTCTACTTGCGGACGGAGCTTCTACTTACGAACGAAAAAGGCAGGGGAAAAGGGCGGGAAATTCAAACCGTTGGTGGCGAAGAGGCTGCTTCTTTGTAGCTCTTTCGCCCCAACGGTTAGGAAAAGGGAGGCTCAGCCTCCCGGGCTTCCAGCGCTGCCACCACAGGCTTTCCCGGGGTTCGCCGCAAGCGCCGCCTTTCTCCCCCGCTGCGCGGCTTCTCTGCCGCCATGGGAGGCTTTCCCGGGGCTCACCGCAAGCGCTGCCTTTCTCCGCCGCCATCCGCTGCCGGGCCAGGGTTTCCGCGCCGCCGATGCAGGCTTTCCCAACTGGTAGACCAGCGCTACTAGGGGAGGGCTTCCCCTGGTAGGGCCGGTCTACCAGCCCAGGAAAGCCTGCGTCGGCGGCGCGGAAACCCTGGCCCGGCAGCGGATGGCGGCGGAGAAAGGCAGCGCTTGCGGTGAGCCCCGGGAAAGCCTCCCATGGCGGCAGAGAAGCCGCGCAGCGGGGGAGAAAGGCGGCGCTTGCGGCGAACCCCGGGAAAGCCTCCCATGGCAGCGGAGAAGCCGCGCTGCGGCAGAGAAAGGCGGGGTGATTGGGGCAAGCCCCAGGAAAGCCTCCCATGGCGGCGGAGAAGCCCTGGCCCGGCAGCGGCAGCTGGAGTCCGGGAGGCTTCCTGGCAGCAGCGGTGGAGGTAAGGTGCTGCTTTTTGCTTTTTTAAAACTTTTTTTTTATCTTTTGCAGGGTGGGATTGGGTTGGTGGGGTTATGTTTATGTTTATTTTGGGATTTGTTTTGTTTTTTGCAGCCCCAGGGGCTTGCAGTGTTTTATTTGGGGGGGGGGGGTATTTTTTTCTTCGGCCGGAACGGATTAATCGGTTTTCAATGCATTCCTATGGGAAATGGTGCTTCTACTTACGAACGTTTCAACTTACGGCCACCGTTCCGGAACGGATTAAGTTCGTAAGTAGAGGTTCCACTGTAACAAGAAACAAGACTCACAGAAACCCCAAAAGTAAAAAATGAAATGAAATGAAAAGCAGAGGCCCAGAACAAATGAGTTATTTAAAAGTCCTGGGTGAACTGAAAGATATGGGGTACCACTAACAAAAAGAACAGCATGGAAGGATCCCCTGATTGGGACCATTACTGAAAATTTCATGAGGGAGAAGGCAGTGTCACACATCTATGTTGATTTTCAGGTTCATGGCCGCAATCCTGTCTACACTATCTTGGGGTAAGCCCCACTGAACTCCGTGTTGACACATCTTACGTTATTTTGTGTCTGAAATGTGTTTTGTGTTTGTTATTATTATTGATGAATGTGAGCTCCTTTTCTGCATTATTCTGTTCTCTCTTTGGCTTGTTGCCCAGGCAACATGAGACAAGCACACTAAAATGACTCTGTTATTCCATGTGATTATACCCTTCGCAAGTTCTGCTGCACTATTATACCTGATGGAATACTCCTAGATTTTCTCCACTCTTTCGTACATTAGGTGGCTATTCCAACTCACAGGGTCACCCTTATTATCAACAGTTTCCTAGTGTTCCCAGACACATAATTTTACTTCCCTTTCCCCAAAGCAAGTTAGTTTATATGCATATCACCTGTAGTGTATATGAGCCTCAGTATACAGCAGAATATATTCAGACTAATTGCACTGAAATTAAGCACAGCAAAAACCATCATTCATTTTCCATCTACAAAACCCAGCCATAAAACAGATTATTTTGTGCTGGTAGAGTGTGAACTAGATTTTGCCTTTGGGTAGTCAAAAAACGATAGAGGGTGGTATCCTGTTGGGGGTTACCATGTGCAGAACTCAAGTTGTAGAAGTAGCAGCTCTTTGGCAGTATCCCTGATTTATATCAAATATTTAAATTAAAGATCAGAGTATGCATAATCATCACACACATACACACACCATTAAGTTATTACTCTCTATTTATTCAAGCAAAATAACCTATTCCTCTACACAGAAAATAACACTTCAACCCTCTCTAATTATTATTCAGTACTACTATTAAATAGTTATATCATCAGTATATTATACAGAGCTATTTTGAATCAATGGAAAACAACAGTAAAGCTGTAAAAATTACAGTTCCAGAATGTGGCAAATATTTATTTTTGTTATTTATTATTAGTATTTCTATATTAGCATGTTTGCCAGGACTAAGCTGATCTTTTTGAAGGAAAGTCACCTAGTGCCGAATCTCATGTCTTTTTGGTGCCAGGTAAAGTAGCTAGTCCTGTTTGTGTTACTGTTACTATTTTATTGTTGTTTAAAAGCTGTTACACTGTTGAGTTTTTGCATTTGTCATCAACGTGTGTGTGTGTGTGTGTGTGTGTGTTTCCTGTAGGTGATTTGATCCTTACTTTATTACATGCCACTGTAGGAGTTCTTGAACTGTGTGACTGTCACTATATTTCTTAAGCAAATAAATAAGTTTGACAGAAGAATGTTCTTGGAGGACCCCCACCCAATTAATTTGAATTGTTTTTGCTATGCCCTTAGACCTCTGCCTCCATTGCAACTGGATTCTACTTGGAAATTATGGTTCACTGGCAGCTTTCATTACTGCTATCCATTTGACAGTATTGTCAGTTACAACTCTTGTATGCACAATGAGTCCATGCCTCCTGGACACTGGGCTAGGTGTAATCAGGGCATACAGCAGCCATCCGATTGCTGTCATCCTTTCCCTTGAAAAAGTGACAAGGATTGTAGAATTCTGACCTAAGCAAATAACCTTGTTTTTGCTGCATTCCTGATGCTGGACTGTGTTTACCCAGGGGACAGAATTCTCTGCCAGGGATAGTGTGAACAGGAACTTGATTCAGCTAAGCACAAGTTCATACGCATTCCCAAAATGAGGATGCTTCAGTGTCCACAGACAGAGTAGACCTGTAATCTCTTTCGTTTCCTCTTCAGATTTATCTGTTGCCTGGGTTTCCCCAGAGTACAGTGACAAGTGTGTTATCACAACATGTTATATGAAGAAGGGGCTATATTTTCTATCATTAAGTTGCTCCCTTCTGATGTTTATAGAACTAGTTGAAGATGCTTGAACAGTGCCAGGAGGTTAAAGTAGGACACAAATATTGCAGGTTGGAGCCATAATAATGGGCAAGAGAGGGACATGGGCCAAGTGCAACCTTTTGAAGTGGTGGCCTCCATGATGCCCCCTGTGAACATAAAAATCTGGGGGGGAAATCATTTTCTCTTCCTGGAAGCTTGAGGGGCAAGACCTCAACCCTTCAAAAAAACCGCACAAAATCTTCAAAACCCACAAAAATGAAACCCAGTCTGGACTTCCAGCCATATTCTTTTTTCTGTGTCTTCTAGCATTTAATCTTTAATCATTATTGTTCATGTTTGGGGCTGGCACATCCACAAATGTGCCCCAGAGAATTAAAAAAAAATGCCCTTAAACCTCCTAAAATTGCCCACCCTATCTTAGGGGAACTGAAAACACATTATGCAATATATTGCTTACTTGCTATGTACCCTCATAACATTCATATTTGTAAAAGAGATTGAGAGAAATCATAAAATCTCTTAAAGCTCAGTTATGTTCCTCTCACAAGGAAATATGACTTGCATATCTACCCATCTTGCTTACTAGAAGCCCAAGATCCACCAGTAGAAGTGCAAACATATCTGCTTAGAATTAAAGAATTCTGAACCACTGAATTTCTTTGGAGTATCAGAAATAAAGAGATTTCACAGTTGTTCCATATGAAAATCAATTATTGGTTATTCACATCTTTTTCATTTTTGCAGTATCGGCCAAATACAGGCCAAAAGGAGATGTTCTGGTAATCCTGCATCTAGAAAGCAGTGTTCCCTCAAGTTCTTAAACATCTAGCTGTTGAAGCACATTAATCTTCCCAGCGACACATCTTGCATTTCCCCAGCTTTGTTTCAGGAAAATGAGCCTAAAATCCTAGACCTCAGTTCCTCACTACAGAGAAAACAATAGAGAGTCAGAAAGCGTAAGCGCAATTATGTAAGCATCCGGATTCCTTTTGTTTATTGTTGTGTTTTAAAAAAGAAAATTCTTCCATTGGTTCCCAGAGAGAATAAAAATGTGTTTTGCAGAGGGTGTTCCATTTCCCGCATAGACACATACACATTCATGGGCAGACTACTCCATAGGAATATAAAGGACCTTCTTCCTGGTGGACAGATGGTTGCAATAGAGTTTCTATGTATAGCAACAGAGATGGGTGTTGATAGAGGGACAGGAAGAGATGGATCATGGGATACTGGGACTTCATCAGCATATACATAATTAGTCACTGAAAGGTAAACACAGGCTTCCGTCATGGGCCTGGCTACATATTCATGCTGGATCTAAAATGTTGTAAGAGCAAGAAATAGGATCCAGCAGTAAGTCCAAATCTACCTCCAGCCAATTGTTTTCTTTCTGTAGCATCTACCCCGGAATCTCCTATGTCTTAGGACAGAGGTCCCCAACCCCCAGTCCGCGGCCCGGTGCCGGTCTGTGGCCTGAGTCGGACCGGGCCATGGAGACAGACCTCCCGCCCCACACGCACTCACCCCCGCACAGCTGATTTGCGCATGCGTGCGCGCTCCAGCGTGCCCATGTGAGCACTGCACCGCCATTTCCGCCCGCACAAGCGCCGCGCTGCCGTATGCGCATGCCCGCGCAAGTGCCGCACCGCCATTTGTGCATACACATGCGCACAAGCACAGGGGTGCCCCGCCTTCCCCAGCCGGTCCGCAGGGTGAAAAAGGTTGGGGACCCCTGTCTTAGGGAAGTGAGGAGCCAAACACAACTACATTGAAGTGGTATGTGGGGTGTGAATCAAAGTGTTACCTTATAATGCAACTTCTATTGTTAAAACAGACTGAAGACAATTCCAGGGAATTGCTCCATTACCCAGACGTGTTCCAGATGGTGGTTCTCAATATTTTATTCTTTCAAAATGGCCATGCCAGCAATATTAATTGTTTGAACTGACAAAGTCACAATAATCTATTTCGTAGGGTTCTCCATTTTTCACAATAAATGTAATATCAAAAACTGTTATCTAAACAATTCTGGGTGGTATTGTGTAGTATATATATCGCATCACATCCAAATCTCCCACTTTATAGCTTTATTAGTGTTTGTGAGCATTTACTGTTGGCATTCATTAATTTGAATGACAAATTAATGAATGCCAATGTTTAGCCGTCTTGTTCTAGGATTTTATCCAACTCCCCTTGAAATGGAATACAATGGCTTTTTATTTCAGTAGGATATTACTGAGCCTTTGATAAAAATATTTTTAATTATCTTATTCCAGAGCATTTGGCCTTTCATTCCAACAGGCAATTTCACTAGTTTCCTGAGTAGACAAAATCCAGCTGAGCATCCAGTTTAAGTTCACATGCTGTAATAAGCAATGGCTGGCTATACACATTTCTGTTCCTTTTATTCCATCATGTTTCTGGGCAGTGTTAAAGCTACCATTTTGGTCAAGAGAGGAGTTGGTCTGAATATGCATATGTTTACTTATTTACTGTGGAATTTAAACAACAACAAACCAGCTCTGCTTTGATTTGCTGGAAGCGAATCGAAATGGAGATGACATACAAAAACAAAAATATGTACAAAAAACCAATAGCCCCTTACAGGGACCCAGAAAAGTGCAGGTAGGAACTCTGAGAACAGGCTGGTTCACTTTGCCAGTTACATTATCTGATCGCCAGTAGAAGAAGCCCCTCCCCACAGTGGACCAAAAAGTGAGATAAATGCCCATCTGATCACACCTTAATTTCACAAAGCTATTTCCCAGTTTTGGTCTCTTCAAATATGTGATATATCTGATTTTCTCCTTCCCTCAATTCTGAGTAACACTGGCACAGCTAGGCACCAAGTTACAAGTGTACTAGTCGTACCTCCAAAATGCCAGAGTTATTTTGGGACCCATATATCTTTATTAACCTAAATGGATGAGAGTTTGATCTGTACTTAGCTTACTATATAGAACAAAAGCAGTTAAAAATTTACTGATGACTTAGATAATGCAACTTTGCAAGATATCATTAAAGGAAAATTCATTTCAGTCCCCGCCCTATCTCATTTGGATATTATTCTGGATATGTGTCACAATTGTGCCTTGCTAGATTAGATTCAGTGGTGCATGAGGAAAGAGAGTTTTGTTTCTCCTTCCATGTTTGTTTTAAAAGGCTGTATAAATTTGAGCTGTACTGGATTAGTTGTTTGTTCAAGATTAGTTTTATATGCCTGTTTGTTGTTGTTTGTCTTTTCACTAATTTCAATGGCAAGCCTAGCAATTCTTCTAGCTCCCATGACTTTGATGTTTTCTAGAAAATTGAATAAAATTTCCAGGGACATTACTATTCTTGTGAGACAACAAACGTGCCACATGTCAGAGGGAAAATCCATTTTGAAACCAAACACGCATGTATAAACGAAAAGTGCTAGCTATGTAATTGAAATTCTAGGTACCAACGTAGCTGCTTACAGATAGGCTTTTGGAATGGGTGGGCTAGCCCAGTGCCAACAGAACATGAAATATTCCTTGGTAACTGTAATGTAAAATGAGCTCTTTTTGAAGAGAACAAAGCCTTGCACTACCAGAATTTTGTTTGCGTTGTTTTGTAATGCTTATCTGTCCAATATATTTTTAAGAATCTAAAGACAGAAGGTCATTGCCATGAATTAAGGGGAAACCTCACCTGGACCCACTTGAACCTGAAAATTGTAGTAAAAAAGTCTGTTATGCTTAATGTGTTTCCTTCTAGCACTTAAACCTATAATTGCTGACAGGGCAACTATTATAAATATTCAATCTATAAGCCAACCTTTTGCTTTGAAATTCAATAGCTGTTTTACATTAGAAAGGATTGGAGTCATGGGGCTTTAAAATCCAGTGCTAAGCATTTGCAAATGAAAGATGTAGAACAAAATAGCAGCTATTGTAAATTTCATCCATTCAAGCAAAGCAATTATTAACAAACAAGCCCAAAACCTATGTATTACAGCCTATTTAATAACCTGTGGAGATAATAATATATTTACTACACATGTTGCATTTCTTCAGTGCATAGAAATAGAAATGGAATGTTTAGAAGCAATCTAATTGATTGTTAAAGGAGTATCTCATTTTTAACTATGAAACAATGTAGTACATCTAATACATGATACACATAATAAGTGAAATCATTATATATTACTTTCCAGTTTGCCTGATTTTCCTCTTTTTCCTCTGTTGAATATCTTGACTCCAGGTTGTATCCTGTGTGAGTGCCACTGGATCCACCTCTGGTGATGTGGCACTGCCAGGTCTCCTGGCAATAATTACCTAGGCTCTAGGTTGTGAGAGTGACCAAGAACAGACTTGATTGCAACCAAGGAACTGTCAGAAACAGGAACACTGCCCTTAATTCCCTCTGGGAGCTTTCTGGAGAGTTCCCACAGTACAAAAAACAACAACAACTCATGTCCTTCAAAGGCTTCACTGTTAAAGCCACAGGATGTCCTGAGAATCCTGGTCTCTGAAAACAGGAGGGGAGGATGACTCCCAGCCCTGGTTGAAGACTTTTCAAGGACAGCCAGAAGAGCCAGCTGGGGGATACTGGAGTCTATGCTCCTCCTGGAGCCTCCGCTCCTTCTTGCACTGGTGCTTTCATCATCAGTGTTGCAATTGGTTTGGAGTGAACACTGCTGCTCCTGTTGGCTTCTAGAATCCTGGGCCTGGGATACCTTGTCTGCGGCCTCTTCCTCTACTCAACAGGTGGGGCTTGGGGACTTTAGCCTGGGGTCTTCTTCTCACTCACTCTCCACCTCAGCTGAGGCACAAAATTGAGGACCCCAAACCTTGATGGCCTCTCGCCATGTCTTCTCTTCCTCCAATCTTCTCTTCCTCCAAAGTCTCAATCTTTTCCTCTGTTTCTCTGAAGGGTCTTCCTCCTTTATCCCAGCCTCCACCTTGCCCTCTCTCCTCGCAGGTGGTCTTCATCAGCCAGCTCCCCCACAGGAACCTGTTGTCCCTCCCCCTTGCCTGCTAAAGGCACAGGAGCAATGGCCTATCCAGGGCACTGGCAGCGATCCCCTCACATACTGTACAAGACAAGGATCTGCTTCTCTCATATTTTGTGAAGCACCATGTATATACCTAGAATTATATGAAGTAGTAGTAGTAATAACGAGAGCCAGAGTGGTACAGTAGATAAGATGATGGACCAGGACTGAGGAAACCTGGGTTCAAAATCCTGCTTGGCCATGGAAAACCACCAGCGGGGAAGCTGATAAAAACACTCCTTAAATATCTTACATACCTTGGAAACCCTGTTAGGGTCACCATACATGGGATGTGAGTTGATGGTGCATGACAACAGCAATAATAGTGTTAACTGTCAGATTGTCTTGAAAGTTCCGTGCAAGCATACAGGAAAGCAGAGTTGCCCATAGTAAAAAAAAGGGGCATGAGTTTTTCACATTCCACTTCTTAGGCAACGTTTTGCTAAGCATTCATTCTTATCACTCTTTTATTCTAGTATCCTTGATACAGAATGGCAGGCAGCTAGACCGGTCTGTGACAACCATGGCATTTCATTAATCAGTTTGCAGGGGCAACTGAGGGGCAGTGACAGCTGTCTCTCTTGGATCCCATTGCAGGAGAGGTAGTATATCATGGTGACACACTGCACTAGATTCTTGTCTTGTCCCAGAATCTTTCGTTTGGCAGCATGCTGCTTTGGAGCTGTCAAGACTTCTTAGTGATCAATGTGAACTAAAGCTGTTGTGAAATATTTCTTTTCCAAGTTTCCAAAAGTTCTGTGTTTGTTTTTCCCCTTGGCAGGAATTTTATGGCCTTCCATCATCCCCCACCCCACCCCACTTCATATTTTTATTTGCTGTCCTCTGATTTGACAGATGCTGGTTAGCAATACGATTCACAGCTTTAAAATAAAAGCTCTTTAATACTGTAACATTTCAAATTGTTAATGTGGGGGATCATGCCAGAAAGGGGGCAATCAGAAATGGCTCATATCTATTAGCAGGTGGATGGCAGGCCTCCCCTCATCCATCTGTTGGCTTTTCAGTCATGTACGTTTGGGATGGAGAGGAAGGAGCAGAGCTAGGAAAATATATGTTTTAAAATACAACCTCCTGAATTGGTTGTGTTAGCTGGGAGATTCTGGTTGTTGTATTTTTTAAAAAAATCTACAAACTTTCAGGCTCTGAGAAGGACATAATTTAGCACCCTCTTCTGTCATTGTCACCCCTCTTCTATGGAAACAAGATCAGTTAAGCATTTTCTTCCTAGTCTGAATACTGTCATACTGAATTACTGTCACCTATCTGAGAAGTCAGTAAATGTCAATGTGCTCTGTGCCCCTCAACACATACTATGGAAAGCTTGATGTTAGCTACCCCAAATGTTATTGATGTTTTTTGTTACTGGGTGGAAATTAATAATTGGACTGTGGCAATTCTTGACATGAACAAAGGAAGAAAAGGAAGACCTAGTTGCAGTTTATCAATTATGTTTTTATACTAGTACAGTGGTGCCTCGACTTACGAACGTCCCTACTTACGACCATTTCGACTTACGACCAGCTCTGGCCGCAAAATTTTGCTTTTACTTGCGACCGGAGCTTCCACTTACAAACAGAAAAAGGCAGGGAAAAAAGGCGGGAAATTCAAATTGCTAACTGTTAGGTGGCGACAAGGCTGCTTCTTTGTAGCTCTTTCACCCCAGCAGTTAGAGAGTGTGTGATCGGAGGAGGCTTGGGACTGCCTCGCTTCTGCTTCTGAGTGAGCGTGTGTGTGTGTTTGCAGGGAGGCTTCGGGCTGCCTGGTAAGGTAAGGTGCTGTTTTCTGCTTTTTAAAAACTGTTCTGGGTGTTTTTGCAGCATGGTTTTGGGCTGGGGGGTTATGTTTCTATGCTGTGATGGGTCTTGGGGGGTTTGTTTGTTTTTTGGGGGGGTTTCCCCCATTTCCGATGGGTCTTGGGGGGTTTGGTTGCTTTTTGGAGTGTTTTTTCCCATTTCCGATGGGTCTTGGGGGGATTGTTTATTTTTTGGTTTTTCTCCCCCATTTCCGATGGGTCTTGGGGGGGTTGGTTGCTTTTTGGGGTTTTTTCCCCCATTTCCGATGGGTCTTGGGGATTTGTTTGTTTTTTGGCTTTTTCTCCCCCCATTTCCGATGGGTCTTGAGGGGTTTGGTTGCTTTTTGGGGTTTTTTTCCCATTTCCGATGGGTCTTGCATGCTTCCCTTGCTTTTTCCTTTGTTTTCTTTGCATTTCCGACCTGCCCCCTTTGTTCTCTGTGCATTTCCGATCTGCTCCGTTTGTTTTCTGTGCATTTCCGATGGGTCTTGCACGCTTGATTGCTTTTCTTCTCCCCCCCCCCCCTTCGGCCGGAAGGGATTAATCGCGTTTCCAATGAGTCTTGCAGTGATTTTTTTGTGTATGTGTGTGTGATTTTTTTCTTCAGCCGGAACGGATTAATTGCATTTCAATGCATTCCTATGGGAAATGGTGCTTCGACTTACAACCATTTCGAGTTACGTCCATCTTCTGGAACGGATTATGGTCATAAGTCGAGGCACCACTGTAGTTTCACCAGCCATATCTATATTTTCTTCAGTGGTTTTCCTATCTTTTACTGAAGTCCTAATCCAGTGTCTTGACTGGTCTGGACTAAGGAAAGGGCTGTAGTTCAGTAGCAGAAGGCACAATTTGTATGAAGGGGGCCAGAGGTTTCAATCCCTGGCATCTCTAGATAGAACTGTAGAAAACTCCTGTCTGAAAATCTGGAGAGTAATGTTTCCCTCTTCCTTAGTATGATGCCAAGCTGTGAGAAATGGTAAGGGAAACAAGCCCACTGAGCGTTGAAACTAGAAGGAATACTTAACTTCCATTTAGAAGCTCCTCTAAATGGTTAAATATATTCTGTGTCCATGAGCTTTTCTCACCACCACCTCTTGCAAATTAGCTTGCTTTGTCTTGTGATTGGTCATTGTGAGGTAAACATGGACTAATCTGGATTCCTGAGTGCTCAGGCATGCAGCTCTAAGGAAATTCCATTACTGGAGAAAAAAATGTGCTATCCTCTTCTAAATCTGAGCTATTTCATTTTGGTTGACACTAAGTAAATATGTTTAGGATTTTTCTTCAATGCAGCAGTATTTGGCAAAAACTGTATAATACCTCTGCAAATCTTGTATATAATTAGTTGCCAGAACTGCAGCTAAAATCTAAGTCACTAAATGTAGCATATATATATGCTGCATTTTGTAACTTAGATTTTAGCTGCAGTTCTGGCAACTAACTATATACAAGATTTGCGAAGGTATTATACAGTTTTTACAAGAAGATGCAGTGAATAGATTCTTATTTATGCAAGGTGATACTTCTGTGAAAAAGCAGAGTGGATTATGGTAGTGTATGGATCAAAATTCTTGCAATGTTAACATTTGCTTTAGGCATTCTTCTGACCTGCAGAACTAATGGTATTAGAAAGTGAATTGTTTCTATCTGGATTTACCAAACAACAGTGGATAACCTCATATGGTATCTGTTTGCTCTTGAAAACAGCTATTTTCTGAGTGCTCAGTTGGGAAGGGAAGATTTACTTACTTACTTACTTACTTACTTTACTTACTTACTTACTTACAATTCCTCATCCAGAAACAAGGTGGGGGTTTTTTTTACATATGGAGTGGATGGTGTTATCTTCAGGAAGTTCCTCCCTCTAAGATGATACTGTCCACCTGAGTAGAACAAGTAGAGCACTTTGTATACACACATGTTGGTATAAGCTAGCTGAAACTTTGGCCTGATTTAGCTCCTAGGATGTTGCTCTTACCTCTATTTCTAATAAGAGATACTGTAAGAGTGCATTCTTCAGCTGCTCACAGATGTTTCCAAGCTGAAGTAATGTGTTGAAGCTGAAGAGGAAGTCCTAGAATTTGGACTGCAAACCTCTGTCAGATTGTCCTGGCTTCCCTTATGAGCAGGGCTTGAAAATTTTTAGAATGTCTCACCAGTCAGTCAAAAATTTCACCAGTCAGCATGACCGGACTATAGCCTTGCAATTTATGTTAACAAATTTAAACTAGGCACTTGTTCACTTTTATTTCGACGTAACAAAGCATACAAACCCAAAATAAATTGTATTACGTACACGGTATTCGCCTATGTCTTCTTAGTAGAAAATGAACTGCTGTCAGAGGTGTTGCACTTGTGTCCTTGTACATGCCTGGTAGTTTTAGCACTGAAGTACCATTTATCGATGGCTTTAGTAGGGTTAAACTGTGGTAGTGGAGGTCCATTTAGATTCACCATAATAAGGTCATCTAAGTATCAGTCTCTAAACACGATCTGAATTTATTTTTGATCAGATTCATCTGGCTGAAACCCCTTTCACAGCTAACTGTAGAAACTAGTAGAACAGAGGCAATTTTAAGGAGCTTCAGAAGAACAGGAAACCTACCCCCATGGTAGTTCATTGCCTTTCCCAGTAAATCCACTGATGACAGACCTTTTGCACATATTTTGAATTCGTACCATTCATCCAGGGCTTTCTGAATTATGTCTTTGTGGTGTTCTCCCTCGTGCCCCTTACTTGACCGTCAAGACTCAGAGCACACGAAGGCAAACAATCCCCTCTTTTACACTGCTGCCACCAGGTGATCACTAAATCACCATTACTTCAGGAAGATGATGCAGGTCCACACTTCAAAGTATTTTAAATATAACGTTTTTATTGATTACAGAAATTGATTGTAATTCATGAATGTCTTCTTTAGGTAAATTTATTATTAATAACAATCTTCTGTTTGAAGATACACTCCTAACTATAATCACTCCTCAGATCTCCCAAAACTCCACACTCTATCTCTACTCATCTCTCTGACTATCTCTCCATCTGTCTGACTCTCTCTCTCACACTCCCAGGCTCCGCCTCTTATACCCTCTCTCTCGGCTCCGCCTCTCAGCAACATGAATATGCATGAACAATTAACATAACCAAACATGAACCAATGACATAATAAAGGGGAACACTACAGTCTTCTTTTCCCTTGTGTTGCAAAAGGTCTTTGTAATGAGATAAAAGTATGGTTACTTCCTTTTTACCAAAACTTTCCAAGGACGTTTCTGGCCATGTGAAAGTATCAAATATTGTCATAGATGTTAATATGCCATCTGTAGCAGTTGCTTTATTACCTGCGTGCCTGAGGGGTCATGAAGCTTGTATTTTGAATCCCTTTCTTTTGAATGTCTCCAGCAAAAATAAAACTGAAAGCAAAAGTGCCCGGCCTCTTAAGGAGCCACGGTTCCCTCCCACCCCAGGATGTGTCCTCGTTCAGTTGAAATTGGGAGCAGGGAATCTCCATATTCTCCAGCATGGGACTACTCTACATTCTCCTGCAGAGCTATATCTCTATGTGCCGCTCGAACTCTCTTCTCGCGAGAAGAGGGCAGTTTTCCTTTTGCAATGGGAGGGGGGAGGGGAGGACTGCAGGATTATAGAGAGAGAGACAGGCGGAGGGGAAGGAGGCAGGCAGGGAGGGAGCTGTGACTCATCGAGCAGCACTTTTTCACTCGTCACAGACGAGTGGACGAGTGCATTTTTCAAGCCCTGCTTATGAGTTACAGTTTGGTGATACAGCTGAAAACTCTTGGGTTAAGGTTTCTTTACTCCTTAGGGACCAATCGTTCCTAAGTTTCCTTGAGAAGAAGAAATGACTATTCAAACATTTCAAGTCAGTACTGCATGCAAAAGTCACAGTAAGCTCTGGTTTCTGTTAAACATGTTTTGTTGCTTAAGTACATACTGTACAGAAAGTGTCCAATGACTTCTTTTCCCCATTTTCTGTTCGTCCCCCCACCCATATACTTTCTCAACTCCTTTTTTTCAGGTGAGCATCTGGGGAAACAAGTAATGGTTGGTATCACAACAAGACATAGTTTAAACAACCCAGAGTCCAGAAGCCAACAACAAACCATGAGATTGTGACCGTAACCAGAATCCTATTGATATTTTTGTTAGGTTTGGCTAACTTACTGCAACCATTTGTGGCTAACTGACAAGGTGCCTTAGTTACATGCCTGATCATGTACTGAACTGTGCAACTAAGATTTGCCCCAGCATCTCATCAGTTAGTTGCAGTTAGCCATGGCAAGTTACACAACCGTACACAAACACCGATAGGATTCTGGCCTATGGCTTTTTAATAGAGGTGTGTTTGTACAACACAAGAAGCAAGATATTAGCAAACCATGGCTTGTTGTGAATATGGTCTTAGTGTTGATGTGCTCTGAGAATTATTTACCTTAATTTCATTATAAGTTTCTTGTATATGTCTGTCTGTGAACAAGTATGTATATTGATAGTTCCTTGTAACACGTCTGGTACCTACAAATAGCCTTCTTTTTTTAGAGGTTCCTAATTCTAAAATTCTGCTTCAGCAGCAATTGAATAGGGTGGAGGCAATGTATATGAACTTAAATGAACAGTCTTTAAGTCCCCTGTTTGAACTTTGGCCACCTTCATCGGATTTTGCCTCATTTACTGACTCCCCCCTATTCCTTATTACAGCTCCTGAAGTGCTTGCCCAGAAACCCTACAGCAAAGCAGTGGACTGTTGGTCCATTGGAGTTATTGCATATATTCTGTAAGTATTATCAACTGAGTTTGTGTTACTAATTTTATAATTAATCTTAAATATCATCTCCTTGCCTTTGAATGACACGCCTGAGTGGGTGAATGACAGCAGATATTCTAGCACTCCTAAAAGTTTTATACACATTTTTCCAAAGCGTCAATAACTTTAAGCATCAGGACACATTTTAGATGGACAGTCAGCCCACATAAAGATCACTTGTCAAATTTGTCAGATCACAACCCTGCTTAAGATCACTGCTTGTTGAACACATTTCTGTGTGTTTCCCTTATACGTGTGAATGCATGGATTGCATCACATTAGTCCTTTTTCATCCTGCTTTAAATGCTGGATTATTATCTGTGAACGTTTCTGAGGCAAAAAGGGACGCTTGGAGGCACAAAATACCTTCCAGGCCCTGATCCAACTGCTTCTTCTCTTTTCCCTCCTCCTCAGGTAAATAACAGCTTCAGGGCAAGAGGTTTTAACTGAAAACATAATACATGCAAAAAGGGTTAGCTTCCACTTGCACAACTTAATGGTCCCAGTTCAGTTTAGGCGCCTTGAGACATTAAAACTGACCGCTAATCCCATTTCATCAAATTTGGCCAAGCCTTTGCAAATTTTAAAATACTGTCCAACATTGTTCTGTTTGTTCTGTAACTGATCTTTATTTTACTGTTTTAATTATGATAAACTTCTTATAATCATACATTTTCCTTGAATGAAAGCTGCCATAAAAGCCTGAATTGGCTAGTTTATCAGCATAATATTTTTAAAAGAAAAGAATGTAGTCCCCACTTGTCCTTTGAGCGATTTGGGCATAGAACAGTGGAAAAGAACCTAATTCTGTTTTCAAATACATGATTGAATATATCATAGATATATACAACCAAAAATGCAAAAAATCTCAAGTCATATTGAATGTGTTAAAGAATACTAAATTTCCTTCAATGCCAGCCCTTAGAGCTTCACTTTAATTGCATCCAGTTCTCAGTAACCTTGTGATCAGAGTATTTAACTAGAAAACTATTTTTATGAACAAATCATTACTAATTTTAGCAGCTTGAAACAGCTTGAAACTTCTTGTCATTCCACATGTTATTTTTATTGTCTTTTATTTAAAACAACTGGACTACAAATCCCAGATTTTTGCATTCTGTTTTTCAAAATTAGAAAATACAAGGGCTTCAAATCCAACACTCCTATTCTGTCCAAAGATGGAAATGTTTGGTTTTTGAATCACAGTTCAAAGAATACCTCAGCCAGCATGGCCAATAAGTTGTTGTCCAGAAATGAACTTTCCACTAGCACCACCAGCACTTCTCCAGAGCTGTGCAAAGAATAAGAAGCTTGCATCTGTTTCCCACATGTCCGTACACTTCTCCACCATCCGCTCAGTCAAGGAACAGTAACTCATGCCCATGCTGGGAGGAGGGGACCTTCAGCTCATGCACCTGAGCCAGAGTAGAGAGAAGCAAGATCTGGCCTGCAGAGGGTGCATATCCTCCCAAGCCCCACTCCCTCCAGGCTAATGGAGAAAGTTAAAAGGGTGCTGACGACTCTGATCACAGACTGGAGGTAATGGAGTTTCCCTGCCCTAATAATCAGCCAGTACTTCCAGTAGCTGGCTGAGTCCAGTGGCTGGCTGAGTCCTTGTATTAAAAATACAAGAAAAGCAAAGACCAGATACTTTTCCATTCCCTGTAATGCCCTGACACAGTACACCAATTTAGGCATAGTACAACGGAGATGCTCCTCAGGTAGAGACAACTGTCCTCTTCAAGTTTAGCTTTGCACAGACCAGAAGCTAAGAGACAGAGAGCAGGCCTGGCACTTTCCTTCCATCACATGTTTACTGTAACCCCTTCCATAGAATGTCTAAATATGTGCATTCCACCGAGTTAGTGGAAAAAAGATCTTTTAGGCCCTGTGAAAATGTTGCACCTGTTCAAGACTAGATCAAACCTTCAGTTAGTTAACAGATACACAAAATTTAAGATATAACATGTTGCTTCCTTTTTCAGATGTTTCTGTTGCTATTAGCTAAGATGCAGTAATATGGTGAAATGCTAAAAGATAATTCTAATTGCTAATGCTAAACTCACCTAAAATGCTGATAAACAATGTAGCTTCTAGGAAAAGACTGTAATGACAAATATTGTTGAAACAAGCCCTAAACAAAATTAGCTGCATAATGTTTGGTGGAACAATGGTTTGTAGGCAAGAAAGCTGAGGATTAAGAAATTGAGTGAGGAGAGGATCTAGGAGATGGGAATGGACCTCTAGGAAGCAGTTGTATCTGAAGGAAAGGAAGGACAGCGCCAGTAGCAGGCAGGGGGAAAAGATAAACGAATGGGAGACTTTGAATAGTAACAAAGATAATGAAGACAGAGTGGCGAGAAAGTGAAGGGAATATTCAGTAGAAAATGTTCTGGCATAGATCCTAAAGATAGGAAAGGTCATGCACAACGGATGTAAAACAAAAGATAATTGGGAAGACATAGGGAAGGTGGAACAATAAGAGGAAAAATGTCTAAGGATCAAGGACATTGATTAAAAATAGTAGAATTGCAGCACAATTTTTGTGTTATTTCTATGTCCCAGGAGAGATCAGTCAATATGACTTTTCCTTCCACTACTCAGAAAATCTGGCTGAAGCCAGAGGATGCTGCATGCCAGTGCAATCACTGCAAGTTACACCATTAACAAAGAGGCACCCAAACCATGCCAGAAGAGGGTGCTGTGGTGGTCCATTGTGCCAAATATAACAAACTTCCAATCAGAGATTGATGACCATCTTTGTTCTCAAACTCTTTGTTGTCACCTTCATATTTCAAGAAATCTGTGACCATGGGTGTATGTACAATTTTGCAATTCTGCATACTGTACTTCTCTAACAAGTCCAGTATCTTATGTCTTTGACTTAGTGTGAAAAAATCTTCATGCCTCTGCACTTGCACCCCCAGATACTGTTGTATCTGTTCCAAATTTTTGAGATTAAATTCTCTACTTAATAACTTCTCAAATTTCTCTACCTGACTTTGATCTTTTGTAATTAAGCAAATATCATCAACATAAGATAATAAAAAATTGAAATCAGCTCCACATCTTTGTGTTTACAAACATGGATCAGCCAAACTGCTCTTAAATCCAATCTTTTTAAGGACTCTGTCCAAGCACACGTTCCAGTAACGTGCTGACTGTTTCAATCCATGAATTGACTTATTTAATTTGAAAACAAACTCACCTTTCTGATATCCTGGAGATTGTGACATAAATAATTCCTCCTCTAAATGAGCATTTAAATATACAGTCATGATATCAAAATGATTCACTATGTACTTTTTATGTGCAGCACTTGTTAACGCCAACCTAATTGACTCTGCCTTTACTGTTGGCGAAAACACTTCATCAAAATGTAGATTTTTCAGCTGTGAAAAACCTTGTGCCACAAGTCTGGCCTTATATCATGACTGTGAATTTGCTTGCACTTTTTTCTTAAAGATCCACTTGCATCCGATTAACTTCTTCCCCTCCAGGAGTTTTACATTAGTAAACACATTGTGTTTATTCATGGAATCCATTTCCTCCTGCATTGCCTGTTCCCACTTCTCATGTTCTTCCATGGGAAGATCTAGCACCTCTTGATAATTCTGAGGTTCTGTGTATCTTACATTTAAGGCTTTAATTAGTTCATACATGAATCGTTTCAGAGGTATACCTTTATTCTCTCTCTGTGACCGTCTTGGAGCTTCTAGCTCCTCCACCTCCTCCTGTTTCAACTGATAACACTCATGGTCAGTTACAGAGGTTTTATCTCTAACTTGTTGCTCTGGAGACTCAGCTTTCCAGCTGCTTTCAGCTGGCAAAATTAACTCACTGTCTCCCTGCACATTCATCCAGTTTCTGTGTTCAGAAAAATTAGTTGAATGAGATACCATAATTCTATTATGAGAATCTGCAAACCTGTATGAATGATTGTTCTCATACCCCAGAAAAATCATCTTTTTTGCTTTTGATTCTTCCTTCCTTCTCAAATTCTTGTTTATGTTCACAAAAGCATGACTTCCAAATATTCTTAAATGATTCATGTTTGGCTTCTTGCCATACAACATGTAATAAGAGGTCTGATTGATTGCTGATGACCAAAGTCGGTTAGCAATGTAATTAGCCGTTTGAATGGACTCTCCCCAGAACTTCTCGGACCAACCTGAGTCCTAAAGCATTGACAGATATGGTCTGAATAATTGCATTTTTTTCTCTCCGCAACCCCATTCTGGAATGAGGAGTAAACGACTGTTTTTCTGTGTTTTATTCCCTTGTTTCTTAACCACTGCTGGAACTTCCCAGCCATAAATTCTGAGCCTCGGTCAGTTTGCAACTGACATAGTTTGCAATTATATATCCTCTCCACAAAGCTCAGCCACTGTTTACATTTCACAAAAGTCTCAAACTTGTTTTTCATCAAATAAATGAATGAAGATCTGCTATAGTTGTCCACTATATTTAAAATAAATTTTGCACCCCCAAATGAGGGCTGCATTGGACCAACTAGGTCTGCATGAACCAGCTGAAATGGCATCTCAGCTCTCTCACAATGCTTTCTATTTATAGGGCTGATTTTGTTCTTTGTCATTTTACAAACTGAGAAATCAATGTAATTATCACAGTTTTTCATATTCATTCCTTCTGCAAACTCAGTCATTTTTTCTATTACTTTAAAACTAGCATGACCTAGTCTTCTGTGCCACAAATGAATGCAGTTGCAATGTGCAGGTGTGTTTGTAAAATTTGCTCTGGATTTTTCACTCTTGTTTTTCAAAACATACAGCCCATCAAGTCTTTTTCCCTTGAGCACACTCTCTCTCCCCCCTCATTACTTTACACATTCCTTTAGAGAAAACAACATCATACCCGAGTCCAGCACCGATACACTGAAGAAGGAATAATCTAAAATTGGCACACATAATACATGTTTTAAATTCTGTCCGATACTTGGGACAAACAACTCTCATTGACCTTTAACAGAAACCTTTCCCCCGTCTGCCAGAGAAACGCTCTCTCTTGGAGCTTCACCTAAAACAGAAAAACATTCAGAATTATTACAAATGCGGTTGCTGGCACCGCTGTCCAGGATCCACAAATTTTCTTTATCTTCCTCCGATGCCTTAATTGCAACAGACACTGTTGTGGGGTTTTTCAAATTTTATTCTTCAAAGGCTGCTTTTTAGCCTTGCAGTCTCTCAGGAGATGTTTATCCGAGCTACATCGGAAGCAACGATGAATGGAGTATACTTTCTCAGTCTGTTCTCCCTCTTGCTTAGGCACAGCATTTCTCCTCTTGGACTGCTTGCAGACATATTGGAAAGCAACTTCTTCCTCTGTCTGGCTACGCTCATCCCACTTGGTCTGTTCCAGCAGCAAACATCCAGTAAGATAACTGATGGTCAAATCAGTCTCTGACATGGACTCCAAGCTGGACACAAGCATATTGAAGGATTGAGGATAACATACACGTTATGACTCTCTGAATGCTGCAATCCTCTGTTCCAGTTCCATAAATATGTAAAGCATTTCTTTCACATGCTCCCCCACATTCTGCCCTGGCTTTAATCTGGCACGATAAGGACGTTGGGTTAGGTAAACTATACTGGCAGCCATCTCTCTGACGTAAACCTTTTTCAGAGCCTGCCAACAATCATGTGCTGAGTTTAGTCCTCGGACATGGATGAGCTGACTGTCCTCCAAGCACAAAATAATACTAGATAACGCCTTTTCAGTTAATTCCTTCTCTTCTTCATCAGGCTCGTCAGGTGGAGTATCAACTACAGTCCATGTTTTTCTCTCTCTTCAAAAACATCTCCATTTTAAAGGATCATGACATGTAGTTGTTATTATTTAACTTCACTAGAGGAAATCCTCCCATAGCTGCTGAGTTAGACTGCATCTTTGAACTTTAAATTAGTTCCCTCTGTCTCTAGCCGTCCTCTTACCCCTCTTGGGCTTGACAAGCAGGATACTCACCTTCTCTGGACCTCTGAAAGTTCCCAGCACTTCTGGACTCCCTTAGGACCCACAAATTGCTCACCAGTGACTCATACGCTCACTTGCGCAGCGGAAGCGTGCTGGGCCCATAACCTTTGTCAAGGAAGTATTAGGGTGCACTGAACAAAGCAGGGGTACAACAAGCCTCCAAGGTCCTCTCAGAGAAGAAAAACACGAGACAACAGCTTCTTCCTTAAAGCTTATATTGCATATATACATTCTTTACAAAATACAGTGGTGCCTTGACTTAAGAACTTAATCCGTATTGGAACGGTGGCTGTAAGTCAAAACGTTCTTAAGTCAAAGCAGCATTTCCCATAGGAATGCATTGAAAACCGATTAATCCGTTCCGGCTGTTTTTTGTCCTTATGTCAAGACACGGTTCTTAAGTCAAAGCATTAGTTCCCATAGGAACTAATGCAAAGCCGGTTAATCCGTACTCTACCACTAGGGGGAGAAAGTTTTTTTTCTTTTTTCTTCTTTTGACCTAAGATGAACTTAGGTCAAAAAAAGGGCAGGAAAGTTTTTTTTCTTCGTTCGTAAGTCAAGACACGGTTCGTAACTCAAAGCAATATTTCGCATCCGGAGCTGTTCGTAACTCAAAACGTTCTTATGTCAGGGCGTTCGTAAGTCAAGGCACCACTGTACTTCAACAGCATGCCCTCTAGCAAATCTCCAAACTCTCCACACCACGTGTGTGTTCCTCTGTACAATATATAGTATATATGACCAATCAGGTAACATTACCTCATCTCAGGTGATTTTATATGAATTACATCAGCCTTCTGTGTAGTCATTATGACCCAAGTTTATGCACAGCTGTACAATATGGCTGATTAACAACTTCCTTTACACATTCAGTCTAAGATGTCAGTTTCTCCTATTACAATCTTTGTAATTTCCTAAGAAGTACCTCTGCCTCTTTTTTCTTTCAGTATTTCTCTTCTTCTCTTGTCTGTTTAGCCGCATTCATATTCTGCCTCAAGGAACCATCCCAGAATCTGCTGCAGAAGAATGAAAACATGCCAGGCAGAACTTAATGAATCAGATGGTGCCAAAATCCTTGTCAACTTTTCATTACGTATCTTGAGTCAATGAGATAAAATTGAACACATAGAAACTGGTTGTTGTGGTTTTTTTTACTCTTTCAGATTAAGGATTTAAAGAAGGGAAGGGGATGTTTTGTTTTTTAAGTAGAGACTCCTGTGAGGAAAAAAAATGCTAAGCCACAAAGAAATCCAGTTGAGATATGAGAGATTACTGAATGACCCCTTGGGAAAAATAATTTGAATTTTTGGTCACTTTGTTTTGTCTCTGTAAAGATGTGTAAAAAAAAACCTTGATCCCATATAAGCTGTTTTGGGTTTGTAGAGAAGATTGGAAATTTGACAAAACTGACATGAAAATAAAACTGTCAGCCATCTGATAGCAAGTTAAAAACTTTGTCATTCACTGAGATCAGTCATAACAGTTACAAATAAATTGAGTTAGCCAACTATGATCTCTTTTTTTTTGCACAATGAGAAGTTAACTCCATTTAAATTTCATTTGATATTAAACTCCACTTGACTATTTTTAAATGCAGTGAAACCTTTTAGTGTTATTAGTAATGGTGTCTTAACAGACTGAAGAAAGATCTAAGTGGCAGCACTGTAGGCTGCTAAGTTCCCTCTTCTGCAGTGACCACAGGCTATCTATCCCTATCCATCTCACCCCTCTGTCGAAGATGGCAGAGTTTGAGAAGCAAAGCTTGCAGACAGCTGCTTCTCCCTCTCTCTTCAAAGCAATTTGTTCATGAGTACAGCCCATGCTAGAGCGATAAGATCCCCAAATTGTGTCTGAAGTTCTTTACACTGCACAAGTAGGATGAGATGTCATCACCCAGGAATGGGAATATTAAATTTAAATTCCTGTTTCCCCCCCCACACACACACACACACACACACTTTCACACACACTTCTGAGCTTTCCTAGGGCTCCCTTTTGCTCTCGGGAGCCTTTGAGAGCCTTGAAACTTCGGAGTGAAGGCTTTAATAGTAAAAGACTGCTGCTGAATTGCCACTGCTGGGATCAGGACCACTGCCAGCAATCCAGTAGCAATTTTTTGCTATTAAAAGGTTTCCCCTTCCTTGTCCCAAGGCCCCCAAAAGCTTCCAGAGGCCAAAAGGGAGTCCTAGGGAGCCTCAAAAACATGGGGGGGGGGGGTTTTAGGAATTTTTCTATTAATTTAAATTAAATGGATGGTTATGTCATCTGGCTTGCATGGCTTACATTATGCCAAGAGGACTCTGGCCACTGCGTCTGAGCTGCTTGTGGATCCCCATTTGGAGCTAAAATTGGATACCTAGCCATGCCTCCCTGTGCAAGGGCTTCTGTCATCTTTCTTTGCATCTCTTTCTATGATTAGTCCTCCTGTTCTTGCAGTCTTGCTCCCATAGTTTGTGGGGAGTACACGTGTTTTAAATATATTTTCATCCTCCCCCCAAATGTTGCCTTTCTGCTGTTTGAGAAAAGGATATGGGCACTGTGGATACACCTTTAGCGATTCCACTCATATCTGAGTGGTTAAAACAGGAGATGTTCCTTCACTTTTGAAACTGCATTCTTATTAAATTCATTTAAAGCAGAATCATTTATGCTTCTATTCCACTGAGATCACTGGGGCTTACTTATAGGTATGTGGATATAGGATTGCAGCCTTAGTTAATGAGTATGTAACAAGGATGGAGAAAATAAAAATGCCCAGGTAACACAGAATATAAGGGTATGAGCAAATATTCTGGGTACTAAGATTTAGCTCTGTTCTAGCATGTGGATAGTAATAATTGTTATTATTAAACCTTCAGAAGTCCTTAATCTGCAAAATAAAATTCCATAGCACGTTAGGGAAAATGTCTTTCCAGGCAAAGAGAGTGATGACATTTCTGCTCTTAGAAACTGATCCCATTAGAGATCTCTATAGCTTCAGGAGTGCTTTTAAACATCCCTTCATATAACACTGATCCAGCTTGTTTTCTAAAATCTGAAACCCACCCTGTAATTCAAATTCAAGCCCCTCAGAATCTATTGTTGTGAAAAAAGGAATAAGACAGGAGCGGGTAGAGGGACTACGGCTTGCTGTAATTAAACATTTTTCATTTGGGGGTTCTCCAGTGAAAGGAAAATGTGTAAAGACTACAACATTATAAAGACTGACTTGAACTCGTCGTATCTCTGCTATGTGTTGTCTTTAGACAAAATGCAGATAATGCTGCGGAAATACATAAATAACAAAATGTGCAGCTGAATGCACTATTTTATGTAACAGAGCCAATTTAGTTCTGTGTACATCTATGCAGAATTTAGTCCTACTATATTTAGTGGGGTTTAGCAGACTGTGGGTTAATTCCCAGGTGCACAGATGTGCAATTGCAGTTTCAGTGTCTTCTAACCATAGCCTCTCTCTCCCACCCCAAGAAAATAACTGAAATAATACATATTTTACTGAACCTTTTCATGTTTATGGAAGGAAGGAGCATCAGCTACCCTGAGGATGTCAGTCTAGATTGAAAAAAGGTCAGCATAGGTCAGAGTAGGTAAAAAAAAACAGTCTAGGAAACCACAGGAGGCCCTTTTTTCTCTATCCTTTCCTCCCCATGCAGAGTTATGAATCTTTTTCAGAGTAACTTAAATTGCACCTACTCACCTACAATACTCTGGATTTGAAGAAGCAATCATGGGGCCACAGATTAGGCACCGGCATTTCCTAATCCCACAGCTGCAATATGGGAGAAAGTATCACTTTGATACTGTATGTCAGACCTGGAATGGGAATGGCATTTGATAGGTTGCCCATTACAATCTACACCTCAAAACTTTATGAAAGGTTTTCATTGTTCTGTGTTTGTGGTTCACAAGCATAGATCTCATACTCCTAAAACAAGAATGTTGCTCTGTTATAATTATGAGACCAGATCACACAACTTACAACCTCTTAAGACAAACATAGCTCATCAGCACTGTATTAAGGTCTCCATGGGTCTTGTTTGTCTGACTCTGTTTCCTCCTTTCTGTGTCCTGTGCTGGCAGCAAAAATAGGAGGCTCAAACTCCTGAATAGGCAAGAGGTTTTTACAGGCTTCATATACCTTTTCAGACCTCTAAGGTAATTGTGAGAAACTGAAGACATTCCTAAATTGCTTGTTCTTCTATGACTGAAAGTGTATTTTTTTTGTTTGTTTGTTTTTAGGCTCTGTGGTTATCCGCCTTTCTATGATGAAAATGACTCCAAGCTTTTTGAGCAAATTCTCAAGGCAGAATATGAATTTGACTCTCCATATTGGGATGATATATCTGACTCTGGTAAGGGACAAATCAAATTAGATACTTACACATTAGTTATGATCCCTTCATTGATAGTTTCATGCATATTTTTGTACTAGAGCAGGAGTGGGCAGCAACCAAGGGTCTCGATAAATCATTTCCACCACTTTCACACGTTCCTGGACCTCAACAGGCCACACCTGTCCATTCCTCAAGATTGAAATTGACCCAAATCTCTCTGGATTGGCCTAGGTTTTTAAGCTAGTGGGGTCCTAGGGGCCTATACCAGGCCACAGTAACCCACATTTTGCGGGTTCTGCCCATCTAGTATGTGGAACATCTTCGGAGTGTGGCAAAGAATACAGAATTCAGCTGAGAGTCATAGTTCCCTTTTTTTTTCTATAAAAGATGCAAAGCCCTCCCTCAAGCTCCTGTCTATCTGATTATGAAGAAAATGCTTGAATCTTTTTCCTTAAATCAAGAGAGTTGGCTGAATAAACTTTCCAGTATATAAAGTCAGGGCTTCAGTGTCTATCATTGTCAAGTCCAGTTATTTTTGATGTGGAATTTGGATTATCTTGTTACACATGTTGCTTCGGTCCTCCCCCTGACCAGCAAAACTCAAATAAATGATCCAAAATGAGAAGAACCATGCACATTTGCTTATTTTTTTTAATAATTATATATACAGGTTGCCAAATCCAGCTATTCTTGATGTGGAAGTTGGATAATCTTGTTACAGTCTTGTGGGAGGGAGAGTTAGAATATGCAGTCTTAGGATATAAATCAGTAATACCATGGGACTTAATGTATTTGAGTAATTTAATGGAATTGTCATTCTGAGTCTTAACAACAAAGCAAGAAACCCATCTACTATCTTATGTGAGAAAACATGGGTTTTTGAATGAAAATGAGTGTTGGAAAACAATGTAGAATTGAATTACTTTATATAAGATCATTACTTGATTACTTGATTCCTTTTTACTGCTATAATACTGCATTGTATAATGCTTCTTACATAAATCTACCACAAGAAAATTAGTATTTTATTTTTTAATCCTTCCTTGTGGGATAATGTTATATTGCTTCAAAGAATCAAATGTGTGTGGTTTTAGTTTAATATGAACCTTTAATACTTCTGAGAATCTTTGTTGCTTCAGACATCAACTATGTTTCCCACTCACTCCCTCTCTCAAAACAGCAAAAGATTTTATTCGGAATTTGATGGAAAAAGATCCCAATAAAAGATATACATGTGAGCAAGCAGCACGGCATCCATGGTAAGCAGTTATTTGGTCAAAAAGCAAATACCATATCTTGAAATCTTCATCACTATTTGTCTCCACAGTTAATTGATGATAACAAGCTCTTGATGCAAGGAATGAGTACAAGCAAGTTAAAAAGAAAAGAAAAGCCAGGTATAAAAGAAGGAAGGAACAAACAAGCAAACAAAGAGTAATTACCCTGCAAATTTTAATTTAATTGTGATGTCCTAGACTCACTAGATAAATTGAAAAGACAGGAGATGTCAGCATTCCCCATTCTGGGCATCCTCCAGAGGTATTGGACTGTAGTTCCTCATGTCCCCAGTAGGGTGATGGCAGTTTTACTCCTATATACCTGAAGGGCACCTGATCATGGAAGGTTGCTTACTATATGTGATGGTGGCAGTGCAATATCTTCATATGAGATTAAATACTGGAGCAAGGGAAGAGGTAAAGGATGGCAATTTGAAGTGCTCACCAAACTGAGATGGCAGATTATAAACAGGTTTAAGCCTTGGTCTTTGCAAGCAAGGACAAGGATCAATGGATAGCAGAAGCAGAAGAAAATAGAACTCTATTTCACTCATAATAAAACTGAGCCATAGAACTATTCCTGATTCCATATACTGTATTTTTCCATGTATAAGACGCTACTTTTTCCTAAAACCATTACATTAAAAATTGAGGGGCGTCTTATACATGGAAGTAAGCTGAGGAGAGAACAAAACTGTCTGTACCTTGCCTCTGCAAACAGGCTGCCTCCAATCAGGAGGCTTAGCTTCCTACAGTCAGGAGACTTTGCTTCCTCCAGTCATGAGCCTTATGGAACTGGTGTCAGCTGATGCTTAACAAACCAATTAGAACACACCTCGTTGGAGGTGGAGCCTGTAGGCTCAGATGCAACAGGGACTCTGAGCCCAGAGGCTGAATACTCAAAGCTAAGTTAAGATTTCTTAATTTGGGGTTAGAAAAAGGGAGGGGGGGATGTCTTATACATGGGGTGTCTTATACTCGGAAAAATATGGTATGTCAAATTGTGTACACTGAAGGTTGAAATGTGTGTATTCACATTGGTATGGTGATTCCTCTTCACAAACCATACATATGCTATAACACTTGTATAGTGCATACATTTGTACATTGTAAAGTGCATATACATAATGGCATTTGATCTTCAGGTATACAAATCAGGGTTGAATACATGTAGATAAGGTGTATTGGCCTGATATATATTGAAATATATGTACTTGTGCACTGTTCCAGTGTTACAGCAAGCAAGCAACTGAAGGTAAAGCACGGGTAAGCAAGTCAATGTGATCCCACTGTGCCATTAACTACTCCCATATGTGTTAAATGCCTATATAAGTGTGTGTAAAATACATTTATAGAGCACACACCATATCCCAAAGTATTTCAAAGCATATAATACAAAATATAAAATATTATACTGAAATATAACTACTCTCACATGTGTTAAAGGCCTACATGTTTGTGTGTGTAGTATAAATTTTATAGAGCACATGCCATTTTGAAAAGTATTTCAAAGTATATAATACAAATATAAAATATATGCTAAAATATAAAACATCTCAATAATACTTGCGAATCATTATCAGTTAGATAGATGTGATAGGATATGAGACTGGGTGTGAATGATACAGATTTTTCTTTATTGCTTTACCTCTTTATGGCAAAAATAATTTATTGATTTAATACATTAATGTGATGATAACATAAGAAGAGCTGTGCTGGATTGGCCCACAGACCTGTTTTTCACAGTAGCCAAGCAGATGCCTGTAGCAAGCCCACAAATAGAAGATGAGGGCAATGGTCTTTTGCTGCTGTTGTCCTTAATTCACCCAACATCTGCCTTTCTTCCCAGACACACTTACTCCAGTTTCCTGTTCAATGGGGAAATGCCAACTTTAACTGTCTTGTGGCACTTATTGGTGGCCAAAAGACAGTATGTAAATACTTCTATTAAAAGGTAGACAGACAAGCAAGCAGTTTTTGCAGACATGAAAATGTATGTGGAACCAGAGGTTGGGAGTTCATTCCCCTCTGCACTTTCTTGACAGGGGCTGGACTCAATGATCCATAGGGTCCCTTCCAGCCCTGCAGTTCTAAGATTTAAGATTATATAGCACTGAAGTATCCCTGAAGTCCACACAGAACCATTTCTAACAAAAAAGACACTTTGGAAAGTTGGAAAACTTTCAACCATTGGTCAAAAATGTCTAGAGGAGGAAAAACGGTGTGTATTTGAATGACATAATTTACTCAGGGGTCTCAGGAAATTAAATAAGTCATAAAATTGATAATTCAAACAAAGACCAAATTATCAGGGACATGCCTCCTCACAGTAAAGTAGGTCACCTTTTAAATGTTTTTGAAGGAAAAAGATTTTTTTATCCAACATACACACAATGTGCACAGCTGACTACTGGCTTGGAAGATCATTTCTGTTAGTTACCGGAATAAAATAAGAAACAAAGAAAATGTGGCAAAGTTGACATGCCCTTTTGAAGTCTTCATAAAATACTGTAAGCTTTTTTCTCTCACTTAACTCAGACATCTCCCTACCAGCATTTTTAACTATTCCTGGAGGCCTAACAACATTTTTCTCTCAATATTTTAGTCAGGGCAGGTAAAAAACATAGACTATTTGTTACCAAGATAGGTTTTCACTTTTATGGCCATTGTTTATAATTCCAGCTTCTCACAAACAGTGGTCTCGATACACAGCCAGTTAGCTGTGCCAAATGTCAGGGTGAAATTAAGGCTGTATGTTGACCAAAGTCTCAACAATGTGAATTAAACCTACTTTCAGGTAAAGGTGCTTAAGCGTACAACTATGATATTGAATAGATAGTCACTTCATTGGGATGTTGTGAATTTGCCATTCCCTATCTTTACTCACACTTCGGGGGTGGGGGGAAATATCTAAACTCTCCTAGCGAGCAAGATCAGATTCTAAGACCTGTAATCTATCGTGGTGGTGGTGTTAAGTATTCCAAGCTCAGATCAGGTTCACTAATAAGTCAGTTCCATTGCTTTCAGCTGGAAGAAATCATAAGGCTACCTATCTCCCAGTATTTACTACCACTATAATTTCCTTCTGCTGACTCTAGTCAGGCTTAGATCCGAGGGGGAGGATAGGAAAGGGCAGATATTTAGTGGTATATTTGGCTATCTCCAAAGGCTCCATGTTTGCTTAATTGCTTGTTTATAAAGTATTAGCAGTTTTGGTGAACTGTAGTTCAAGTCTGTTTGTTTGTCAAATACATCTTTCTTAAGGCTTTACTGCTTTCATGTGGTCTTTTAAAAATACATTTGACGTGGACATTTGGTGCAAATAGATATGGGAGATGATTTGCTGGCCCCAATAAGTGTTTTAAATGTATTCTTTGTCATGCTACATCTGTGGTAGTAAATGGCCAGTTCCCTGATTAAGATGGGGAAGAAGTACCTTTGAAAGTAATAGTACATACAGGTTGCTCTCCTGTTGGTTTCAGTATTTTCAGTACTTTTTCTGCTATCAATATGACTCAAAGATTGATCCTGTGTCTTCCAAGCCCTTTTCTTTGCCTTTCTGTGGTTTGGTTTGGTTTGCTGAGTGTGAAGGACAGGAGGCCAGTGTGCCGTCCTCAAGAGAGAATACACAAGAAGAGACTTGTGGATGCGTAGAAGGCGTGATTGTAGAGATAGAGGGAGATGAAGGGGGGGAGAAGAGAGAGTTGGAGGTGTGTCTAGCAGAAGATAAAGGGGAGGAGCAAGACTTGATAGTTTGGGAGGAGATTATAAAAGAGGAGGAGGAGGCGCGAGAATTCAAGGTGGTAACGGACTGTCAGACGTACAAGGGATTGTGCGGTGCAAACAGAGGATGAAAGAAGCACCTCAGATAAGGTTAGAGATCTGGCGCAGGAATTCCCTAATTTAAAGACTGGCAGTGGATTACTCCCGGACCCGAATATTCCTAAGATAGAAACCAAAAGAATTAAACCTTTGGAATGGACCATGGTGGTCTACCCCCGCAATCAGGATGGGGGAAGGAAGGTGATTCGTCCCACCCCCTCTTTCAGCAGACCACCCCTCGAGGGGGACTGGGCGAGACATCTTTGCTGCGGGACGGTCTGTGCAGTAAGGAGTACACCTTTGCGGGCGATGACCGATCGGGAGCGTTTTGGCCCGGCCCCGATGTAAGGAGTGACATATTTACCCCGGAGTTGAAGATAAAAAGTTATAAGACTTTGCCTGAGTTAAGTTGTTTTGATCCGTTCGACTTAGTTAATGTCGGAGTTAATGAGAATAAAAAGGAATCTGTTCAGTTTTTAAAATCGTCTCCGTCTCTCATTCCCGCCAAGTCGAGGGAACCGCTACCAGTTTTTGAAGAACCCGATCACACTGAGGGTACTTTGATTTGTCTCAGGGATCTGTTTCAAGATGATGAGTTTAACACAAATATGCTTTCTACACCATCGGCTCCCAGTCAGAAAACTTATTTGGATTTTTCAAGATATTTCTTTAAAAAAATTAAGTTAAAGAAAGAAAGAAAGAAAAAGAAAATGAGATCAAAAAGCAGAAAAGGGATCTGAGGGGAAATTTGTAATTTAATTGAAAGATCCTTCAGGAGAGAATATAGGAGTAAACTGGGGTCTGATTTAATCTCTTTCATAGTCCCAGTAATTGTTGCTATGGGAGGGCACACAGCATTAAATTTGCATCATTTTACAACTATTTATAGGAAAGGATTATATATCATTCTGTGGAAAAGATGATTTAGATAAGAACTTGCTTCTCAGATAATCCTATTTCGTGTGAAATGGCTCTCTGAAGAGTAGCAGAGATGTTTATACCATAAGTTTAAACGCTCACACAACCCTGTTGTAGTGCTTTGTGGGTTTTTTTGGGTTTCTTTGGAATTGGACATATTTATGTCTCAGCAGTTACGTTCCAGCTGCATTATCCATTACCCATGTTTCATGTTTCATATCATCCCAGTGATGATTCCAAGGAGAGTTTGCCAGCAGAAAGTCCCTAGGAGTTGGTTTTTGTTTTTGTTTTTTTTGTAATTTGGTCTGTAAAAATAAAGCATTGTTTGCAAAGGAGAGGGGGCTTTAAGCAGGGGCTATGTTTGTAACATCCTCTCTTATACACAGTGGCCTTAACCCACAGAACATGACTATTCTGAAAAACTTTAGGCATCTGAGATGAGCATCAACATGCTACCCATCCAGTAAATGCAGAAAACTCTTCTGTGGCCATTTTGCTCTATTGGAATTGCCAGGTGAGGTGACAATTAATGTCACTTGTTTTGTACACACCTCCCCATTACCAGAGACCTTTTTGATCCCATTTTAATCCTGTGGTTGTCATCTGGACAGCCAGGTTGGTTAAGGTCAGTAACCCAGCAGGTCAGTGACTCAGCAATGAAGAAGGTTCCAGTCACAGACCAAAAGGGAATTCCAACAACTTTGTTCTGTTTATGGCATCAGTTTTGTTTTATAAAGACATTTATTATATTCTTGATTCCAGACATGTGTGACATGTGTGCAAAGAGGTTTACAAAGGACTTTAAATGTTAACAGAAGGATCTTATGGATGACTAATCAAAAGATAGACCCACTGCATTTGCTCTGGGGGCTTACTCTGAAATAAATTGACACAGGATTACATTTACGGCTACAATCCTAAACATATTTGTTGTTGCTGATGATGATGTTGTTATGGTCTTTCAAGTCGGAACTGGTTTATAGCGACCCTAATAGGGCTTTCAAGGTAAGTGAGATATTTAAGGAGTGGTTTTATGAGTAAGATTCCAAGGCTGAGCAGGGATTTGAACCTAGGCCTCCTGAATCCTAGTTTGTGACTCTATCCACTATACCATGCTGGGGAATAATAATTCCTACTGAACACAGAGGGAATGAATTCCACAGAAACTTACATAGAATTGCACAGAACTGCCACAGAGCTGAACCAGTTGCTACAAAATAAGTTCCACTGATTTTATTGTGACTTCTGAGTAAACAAGCATAGGATTGCTTCATAGAATCAGGAGTAAAACAGAATAAAATATTGTTAGGAAAAAATAAAACTAAAAAGAGCAGAGTCTAGAATCACCCAAATCTCATGTCTTTCACCAGATATTAAACAGTTCGTCTTTCACTAAATGGAAAGGTTTTAGGATTCTGATAAAACCAGCAACTAACATTAAATTTGAACTAAGACAACCTATGAAAAGAACAGATGGAAAACAGACAGTTCTTGCCATGTGACTGTGTAGTGTACTACAGGGAAATAATAGCATTTATTTTCCTCTCTGGAGACAGAGGGATAAAGGGGGAAAAATCAAATATACCTGAAAGAGGTATATTGAAATAAAGAGGTGCAAAGGTATAAATATAGCTGATACACCTGATATGCTCTTTTGAGAGAAATTTCTAACATTTTTCCTTGCAATATATCAATAATGATTTAGAAGAATATTTGGAGATAAAGTGCTGACTGTGTTACATATGTTGCATGGTTCTGTTGGACTCTTCCATTGCCCTGGGCAAAGTGACCATGTGCCCAGGGCCCCTCCTGTCTGTTTATGTTCTTGTGATTTGCAGAGGAAATTTAATTTCAGAGACAGCTCTGCAAACCCTTATCCTCTTCTTTTAAGTAATCAGAATGGGATGGGTCCTTTATTGACCTTCTGTGAATATACGAAGACCCATGCTGAATCAGAGCTCTTCCTATGAAGTTTTAGCCACCACTGCTTGTAGATTCTGGGCAGTGAACTGTCAGTTTATCTGTCATTTGGATTTTCAGCTCTTAGTGGCATACAAATTCATGGTTCAAAGGAGGAGCACACAGATTAATAATCAAAAGCCCCACTTGTTAAGTTGCAACCCAGAGATGCTAAATGTAATGATTACAATACAACTTCTAGCTCTCAAGAACTGGGAGCACATGGCCCATATCATCTTCTACTCCCACAGTCCCTTCATATTTTCCCCTTCCTTATGTGTTGAAGCACAGAGGGCTCCAGTTCAACCACTCAGCAAGGAGAGGTACAATTCCACTGTCAACCAAAGGCCAGCCATTTTCACTCTAAGCTTACAGTTGATAAGTGCCATAGATTTGGCTTTGATGTGTTCATGTAAGTGTTACTTCTGAGTGTGCCTGCTTGAAGCAGACCTGAGAAATTCCAGTTGTGGGTCAGAATACTGGTATTTGGCCATACCATTTCAGATACAGTGAAAAGGAAAACCCAAGAGATCCGGAAGATCAGCCCCGAAGGAACTAAAGTACAAGAAGCATTTTAGTAAGAAGGGCTTTGAAAACAAGAGATACCCCATCCACAAGCTCAACATTGGGACCTGCCAGCCTCCCCCCCCCCCACCTTTTTAAAAAATTATCCCTTGCCTAATTGCCTAATTTAGAGAAGAAAGAAGGAAGAGATATTTTAGTAATCCAGGGCATTTTTTAGTACCAGGCCTGCTGGGAGTTTTACTGATTGCAGTAGGAGCTCCCTCCCCGTGCATCTCGTCCCAAGCTTTGAGGAAGAGATAGATAAGCTTCTGACAACAATACTGTGAGTTACATTAGTGTGTTGACTGATAGAACAGTCTCCCATCTTCCTCATTCCCATTTCTCAGCTATTTTTCCCAGGTTTGAATGTGTGCATCTCAATTTCATTGATCTAGAGTGTCATAACAATCACACACAAGGCCTCAATTTGTCCATTTGCATGCATTATGCCATTGATATAATGCATGCTGGAATGTGGTAAGAGGACATTCTGTTCAGGCTGAGTTATCTTGTGCAGCCTGTGCTTCTCTGGTAAGATAGCAAATGTCCATTACTAGTTTTGAGTAAAAGCTATGCATGGTTAGTTCCCTGCTGTGCTGAAAGAGCCTGTCCAACACAAACAGCCCTTGAGTGGTTTTGAAATGATTGTATGTCTTGAGGCAGGAAGATGAATTGCAAGCCAGCCAGTTGAGCTTAAAAGTTAGGTCAAAAATATATATATTTGAATTTCAAGAAGGGCCTTGAAATCCATTTTCTTGCCAGAGTCCCAATGCTTTTAACAGAAAGATGACTAGGAGAAAATGAGCAGGTGGAGACTTTCCTCAGTTTAGAAACAGAGATGGGAAAGCTTCCACCAGGCAGCTTTTCAATCCAGCAGGAAGCATTGATTCCACTTCTTAGGAAAGGAAAGGAAAATAGCAAGTAAATAAGCTGAGGACATAGAGGGGGGGGGGGCTTAATTCTCATCCAAAATGAAAGCTAAGTAAGAATATCTGCATTTGCTCAGAGTTATTCATTGTATCCAAGGTGGATAATAGCAGTTAGAAACAGTAAAACAGTGGGTGGAATAGATAATACCCTGGAAGACAGAAACAAAATTCAAAAAGATCTTGATAAGCTCAAGCACTGGGCTGAAAACAATGGAGTGAAATTTAACATGGATGAGTTCAAATTTCTACGGGTGGGGGTGGGGGAACCAAACACACAGTTACAAGATGTGGGATACTTGGCTATGAGTGAGAAGGATGTTGTAATTGTTGTAGATTGCAAGCTGAATATGAGCCAACAGTGAGGGACTCTTGGTAAACCCTCTGGAGCAGGCTTTTCAGCAAAAAACTGGGCTGCAGCAGGAGAGGGAGGGGAAGTAAATACTACCATCTTTGGGTGGCAAATGCCATTGGAACTTGGCCTTAGAACAGAGGTGAATGGTTTCATCAGGTTCAGAGGGCATTTTTTAGCTTAGTCAGCAGCACCAACTTGCTGAACACCAGGGTCTACACAGGGCTTTGTTGAGCTCAAACTATTAGGAAGAAGAGGTATATTTTCCAATTTTAAAAAAGGAAAATAAGGGCTACGTTCATGTTTCTTTGGTAATAATTATTAGTATTCTATCCTTCTGTGTTTAAAACTTGTTTTAAGTCAGTGTTTAAAACTTGAACTAATTTCTCAGGGAGGAATGGTGCCCTTCTTTGTATGTTTTTCAACTGCAGCCTTTTCCTTTGGGGAGGGATTGTGTGGAGTGACACAGCCCTGCAGAGAGCACATAGAACTAACATTTTAATTATCACATTGGTAACATTAACGTCAACATTAATTCAGCATTCTGCATTTAATCATTACTTGCACAAGTTAATTTCCTAGTTTCCAATGTTTCATGCTAACGCATCAGTTTTTCAGATCTCATTTTCCAAGCACTGGTAACAACTTCTCTTGGGCTACAGTTGCCTATCCTGCTTGTAGAATGAAGGACAGGGAAAAAGAGATCTCTATAAATGAATCACCGGTCAAATATCTCCTTGGCCTTCTTTTTCTTTCTTTTAGGATTGCTGGAGACACCGCCCTCAATAAAAATATCCATGAATCTGTCAGTGCTCAGATTCGCAAGAATTTTGCAAAAAGCAAATGGAGGGTAAGTTGTCATATCCTCAGTTGGTTGCACTGTTGGGAAGAGCTGGCTTTTACCTTTCTAAGGAAGTATGTGTTATGGAGCTGAATATGAAGACTTCCCCAGCCTTCTTAAATGAATGTGGTTTTTTTCAATTGCAAAGTTTAGCTTTGCAGAATGATGCTATTCTTTTGTGAAAAAATGCTGTTGAACAGGTCTCCAGAACCAGTTTTCAGAGATAAGGGACTGATAATGGTTTTCCATCATCTCCTTCTTGTTTCTGCTTTGCTGCTGGGGGAGGGGGAAAAGTATCTTCTACTCTTTCCCTTCCTCCTACCCAAGCATAATTCCAGTTCTGTAAATCCAAAGGTTATATCCTCCAATTGTGTCGATTTAATTGCTAAAGCAAATATTTGACATTACCCATAACCCAGTTTAAGTAAGTGAAGTTTAAACCATGCAGTAATAAAAGCAAAGTCACTTCATTCAATTGAAAAGAACCAATCCCCTTGATTTCCACAGAGTCTTAGCAGGAGGAGGTATTTTGAGGTGTGGAACCCTGGATGGCTCCAGGGATCTGGAGAGGAACATTTGGGGCTCTTGGGGGCTGAATGTGGCTCACCCCATCTTAAACCCTCAGCTGTTTAGCATTTCAGTGTGAAACATTTGATAAAACATATGTACAAAAGTGTAATGTTCTCTAAATGTGACAATAGTGTGGAAATTAGCAGTCTATCCTGAATGTAACCACTGAAAGGAAGGAAGGAAGGAAGGAAGGAAGGAAGGAAGGAAGGAAGGAAGGAAGGAAGGAAGGAAGGAAGGAAGGAAGGAAGGAAGGAAGGAAGGAAGGAAGGAAGGAAGAAAGAAAGAAATGGTTGTCCCTGAATGACTTGGTAGGAAGCAAGATGTTAGAGCTGATGAAGGAGTTCATTTAGTTTGATGACTGTAATGCTTTGTAGAAGTGCCGTTCATTTTCTTTCTTTAAATGTCAAAGGCAATGCAAATCTCCTACAGCCATTTTTTCTTTTTCTATTTCCTTTTTCAGCAAGCTTTTAATGCTACAGCAGTTGTGAGACACATGAGAAGGTTACATCTTGGCAGCAGTTTGGACAGTTCAAATGTAAGCGTATCAAGCTCCCTCAGTCTGGCCAAACCCTTACCTGACGGAACAGCCAGGAAAGACTGTGAGTACATGAATGCCATCTGGCCATCAAGATTTATTTGGAAGCCTCGTCTGTCAGTTATGTGCTGTTACAAACAAATTCTCTATCAACAGCAGTCTACTTAGGTTAAAACTTTCCCATCCAGTCTTCCTCCTGTCAGAATTTTGCTAATCAAACTTGATAGGATGATGTGTAACATATTTGGTTCTGAATCTAAAGTTTCATAGTCTCCTTCAGAAAGGGCTCAAGCTGGCAAGAATGTAGGTCAGTAGTGAATGAAGTCCTTCTTATAGCCAACTATGAATAAAATACTCCGTCCTATACCATTCAGTTTAAACTAGGCAAGTAAACATACAAGGGGAAGTTGGTTATTTTATTGGGTACAAGAAACTGTGATAAGATTCAGCACACAAGCTGATGATGTTGTTGGTAAGCAAAGGCCTTGATACCAGATATATTCATATAATTGGCAGTTAAAAGCTGCATGAAAGCTGAAGATTAGATGACAGAGGACAAGAGATACAAAAAAGGAGTACAATAATTATATATACTCTCACTCTTGTTTTTCACTTTGTAATTTAAGAACCCTTTATGATTTTAGTAATGATATTATTCTCAGTGGAAAGGTTCTCAGCAGCATCCAGTATAGAAACAACACACTATTACTAGATGATAATTTAGATGGTCTATAAAGATTACTTGATAAAATCAATACAGGCTAAAAGTTATAGCTGAGAAAATCAAATTCAAGGTAATACTTAAAAAGAAAGCAGGCCCAAAATTGCAATTAGTAATTGAAAATGAAACTGTGGAGTGCATCAATCAAATGCATTGAGGTACTTAAAGAAATTTTGTACCTTGAAATTTTGTTGAAGAAACAGTGGGATCACATCATGTGATAGAAGTCAGAATAGAGATGGCCTGGAGCAGCTTCCATAAGATGGAGAATACAACATCATTTGGCTTGAGAATGCACACTGTATGGTGCTAATAACTCTCAGTTCTATAACATGGCATGGAATCACAGACTTTAACACAGGCAACCATAAAAAAATGAAAGCATTTGAAATAAGGGCAAAATCCTGTTGCACAGTTATTTATTTATTTATTTATTTAACTTATATGCCGCCCACACTACCCAAAGTTATGCAAAAGGCATAGGTTTCAGTGGCAAATTGTCATAAGTTAAGAAATCTCTGTAGACATTATCTGCTGCATACAGACTCACAGGGCTTGGCATGCAACAGATGCGGACAGAGATTTCTTAATTTATCACATTTCACTGCTAATTAATTTCGGCCATGGATTTATTGCAGGATGCTAAGAATCTTGACAGGGTTGTGAGGGTGACTAATAAACTACTAAAGCAAGAGTATAGAGACAAATCACATAACACATAAAATGCAAAAATCTGGAATAATTTAGTTGTATAGTGTGAAACAAAAGGTACAGATTGATAATTCAGGGTAAATTAAATAGGGAAAGAAGTGCTGGAAGGAAGTGAGCTTATTGGCTAAGGAACACGTTAATAAGTTCCTTAATGGTTTAGATGCAACAGAACATTATTTACTGCTATCACATCCAAAGTCAAAATAGCAGTGATGATGTTCAGCCTCTGATGGGACAGGAACAAGAAAAGGAAAAGTTCCATGCTTCATATTAGCACTACCCTGCACTTCTGATAAACCACCACCAAGCCTAATGCAATCTATCAATATCCAGATAGCCAGGTGCAGAAGAGGATAGGGCTGCTGAACATTTGATCATTGTGCGAAGAAGTTTGTCATGCAAGTTAGGCCTAATTCAACCCAACCTTGTACGTAACTGTGAAAGGGTCATGAGCCTTGCATATGCAGAGGCACAGCTTTCATGTATTTTTAAGCTGGTTGGCCATACACAGAGTTGTTCTTTGTTCAGAGATATTTCTAGAAAAGAGAAAGAAAGATGGGGTTTATCACAAAGACAAAGTACAAAAAGCACCAACATCACCCAGTCCTCATGCACAAGTAACTGGACTGAATCTTACTTCAGACGAGATCCTTGGCTACACCTGAGGGCCAAGGCTAGCTTAGACGGTGCTGGAGTAGTCGTGGGCCACACACAAGTCTGTGCTGTGACACCTAACAATTGCTTCCTCACTATTCCACCTTGTTCTTGCTCACTGCTTGCTCCAAGGCTAAAATGAAAGAGGAGTACCAGCATGCATCATGTGAGCAGAGTGGAAGGTACTGTATACACCTATGTGTTGCCTCTCAGTGTGTGTAACTTCCTCTCTGCCTACTGGCTTGGCCAGGGATTTTCCCATTGGGTCTAGCTGTAATAATTGGGAGATAGTGATTAAGTAGGAAAGGTAGCTGAAGAGTGCAACAAGCAAACATTGCCACCATGAGGGTGCCAGTTCCATAGTATAGGACCAGTTGCAGTGGTCAGAGCATTCAAGACAATAGCTGAGATGTTGACAAGCATGGGATGCTGACAAGGAGCCTTGTGATGTAGTGGTTACACTGCAGTGAAGACTCTGCTCATGACCTGGGTTCAATCCTGAGCTTAGGTAACTGTCTCAAAGTTGACTCAACTCTCCATCCTTTCAAGGGCAGTAAGTTGAATGCCCAGCTGGCTTGGGGGCAATGTGTAGCCTGTATAATTAAATTGTAAACTGCCCAGAGAGAGCTCTAAGCACCATGGGGCAGTGTATTAGCAGCACACTTCGCTTTGACTTATACGACTGTATGCCCATCTCAGCCCATCTATGTCTATAGTGACACATGAAGCTGCTTTACACTGAGTCAGACCATTGATCTTTCTAGACAAGTATTATCAGCTCTGACTGGCAGTGTTGATTTTGAGGGTTTGAAGCAGGATTGTGTCCTAATCCTGCCTGGAGATCTCTGGTATGCCTCCTAGACAAGTGTGAAGCAGGCCCAGTTCTGCTTGGCTTCTGAAATCAGACAAGATTGCTTAAGTTAAGAATGGCATGGTAGTGCTTGACTTGGAGCTGTTCCCTAGTCCAGTGGTCCCCAACCTTGGGCCTCCAGATGTTCTTGGACTTCAACTCACAGAAATCCTGGCCAGCAGAGGTGATGGTGAAGGCTTCTGGGAGTTGTAGTCCAAGAACATCTGGAGACCCAAGGTTGGGGACCACTGCCCTAGGGTGTGAGAAAGAGTTTTTTCATTTCAGCTTTCACCTGATCTATTTAAGTGAAACACAGCTTTCTGCATTCAAAGCGTGTGCCCTAGGACTGAGTGATAGTCTATCCTCCCATGATATTTTTAAAGGTATTATAGGGCCTATGTTTCCTAGAACAGAATGAATCAACCTAGTGCCAAATTGTTTTGTTCACAAAAACACAACGTGTCTCCCTGGTGGTCTACTTGGACCACACAACTGCCACTTGTGTCTGAATGATGGGATGCTTCTTATCTGCAAATGCTCCTTGCTCTTTGGAGCTGAAACATTCAGTGCTGGTATGTTGTCAACAGCTCAGTCCTGTAGGGAGCTCCTGTCATAGATACCTAAAGATTTATTCCAATTTGGAATGCAGCATCTAAATAAAACCCCAGGAGAGAATCCTAGCCATCACCGTAACTGTAAGGGAAAGGGCTTCTTTCCCCTCCTCTGGAATAATTACACTATGCTAAAATGAGGATAATAGTATTTGCCAAAAGATACAGTAGGGGAGAATGAGGACATAAGCAAATACAATTTCAAATGTTGCCAGTGCCCAGATACACTAATGGAGCTTGATAACAGAAGGCTGAGGTATGACTAATTATCCAAGCCTGTACATTATCTCTGACTGTAACGTAAGGATGAACAGTTTCACTAAGAACTGCAAAGACTCCAAAACATTTCATATTAAAACATTGTTCTGCTCATCATCTTCAGTAAGCTCCTCACTGCAAAAATTATTTGAAATGAACATTGCATGAGGGAGCCCAAATAAATTGGGTTTTGAGATGGCTGAATTCTTTTTCTCCATGTTTGCTATTACTCAAAAGCCCTCAAACTATTATCTGAATTCAGTCTTCTGGGAAGCTCATCAGAATTTCTCAATGAGAAGATTTATGACAAAGAGCAAGCAAGAGCCTGCTTGTCTTCTCACTTCTGATATGCCCCTGACATATACTGTACAGATGCAGCAAAGTACAGTGTGCATTTTAGAGAATATTCTGAATTCAAGGAGGACAATGGACCTTGGTTAAATTTGCTCAAGTATGCTTCACACCAGTTGAACATCCACTTGAATGGGGCTTATATGTAGATACGCAAAGGATTGTACTGTACATGTAGATTCTTCAGATACTTCCTACTCAGTTTGAAATCAGTTCTACTTGTCTTTCTCTGGTGGGTATAGTGAGTGTTCCATATACACTGTGCCCCTGTAAGTTGGTCCTGCAGCTAAATGACATGGTTAAGGTGAATGACAAAAACAAGGTTGAAGCCTGAAGAAAACATGAATGGCAGGATAAGGAACACTGGACACACAAATCAGATCCTCAAATTAAGGAGTATGGTTAAGCCCTTGAAGAGTATTCTGTGTGGAAGTGTCCTTGGACATCTTAATTTGAGCCATATGTAATACTCTAATCCAGCTATCTAAAATATTTTATTTATTGTATAAAAAATTATATGCCACAAATTAGCAAAGCCTAGAGAGCAGTTTACAAATTTTAAAACAAAAGCAAACAGTGCCAGATTTTGGCCACCTCAATGCCGAAGATTCTGAATCTCATGGTGCAAAAGTTAAAAGACTTTCCATTTGATGCACAAAATGAAGGTTTCTTTCATGAATACAGTTAGCAAAAGTTTTTTAAAAAGCAAAGAAACCCTTGAGTGTATTTATGATAAAATGTGAGATCAAGCTCTCTTCCAGAGCAAGCTGCAGCACTGCCATCATGCAAGAAAATGGAATGTTTTATGCACTAATTGGTTTGCTTTGTGAGGAATGTACACATTGCCTGAGTCTCTGCAGGGAAGCTGGTTGTGGCGCAGGTGGGGAGAATATGCCCCACTGAATCCACAGCTGCTGAGAGAATGAGCAAGACATGCGGACTGTCATTCCAATTGCTTCTTACATTCGCTTGAGAGACAGTGCTTGTGAGGAATGGCTTGGCTGGAAACCAAACTTTTCTTTCCATTCCTCTCTTGACTCTTTGGGATAATAGGAATGTTGCCATAATTGTAGAATTCATAAGATCACAGTTTTATTCCACCTTTCCTCCAAGAAACTCAAGATAGCTTACCCTGAGATACCCCAGTTCAACCACACTGTGACCCTATTGGATAAAGTAGACTGAGGCAATTTCTGGCCCATTCAGCTTCATGAATGAGGGCAGAGATATATCTATGGAAGTGCCATCAAAAAATGGTGGGTCTGTGTGACATCAACCTCCTTGTCTGCACTGGTAACTTTGAGTAGAACTTGCCCAACATCCTGACATCATTGTATGTTCCATTTCCGTATCCCCAGTCCACAACACTGGCTCAGTAATTTCTTCAGAGCATGAGGTAGGGTACAGTAGAAGGGGATTATAAGAAAGGAGCTTAATACAGGAGTGCCATTTTTGGCAGTACTCCCAAGTTTATCCTAAAGTTTAGTTCTTTGTTAAGTGGAGATTTAATTATGAATGTCATTGATCCAAGTCCTAGCTGTTAACAATTACACTATACAGTCTCTCTGTTTACTCAGTAATAACTCTTGTTTTCTGTTTCTTCCCTTTCAGGTATGTCCCCATCCACTCTCTGTAGTTTTGCATCATCAGCATCAGCTGGCATCTCAGCTGTAGGAGAGAGGAGACCAAGGCAGACCACAGTCACAACAGTGCACACGGGGAGCAAGTAATCCAGACCCTTCCCCCAACCTCAGGAAGAGGTCAGAGATGGGGGAAGGTGCCCAGGTGGGCAAGGAGGCAGGCAAGCTAACCTTCTCCTGGGTGATTTCATCCTGCATTACAAAGTCGGCGAAGGACTAAAAGGAATGAAGCTTTTTTTAAAATGGCCATATTTTATACTGCAATTCTGAAATGTTTGCATTTGTCACAAACTTCAGGGGAGGGATAGGGTTGGGGAACAGATCTAACAATATCTGGTGCTGGGTCAGCAAATCTAGAAATGTTCTAACTGAAGGACACTCATGTTAGTTCCTCAGTGATTTATTCTGTTCTCACTGTAGGTAACAGTACATGCTTTGTTTCATTAACTAAAGGTCTCAACTGGATTATTTAATTAGCGTTAATTTCCAAGCATTATTACTTTTTGTTTTCATTTTTCTTCATATTTTTAGCTGTGTTCATTTTGTTCAAGGCTAGAGAGTACGTAGAATTTTGCATTAACCTTTCAAACCGAGATGATCGCAAAGGTTTGTTATATATATTATTCCTTAGTTCCTAACTATGGGTTGCAAACTTGTCTGGATCTTATAGTGAGGGTGAAAACTAGCAGATTTCCTCCGCTCTCTTGTTGTGGAACATAGGGCAAGAACAAGGTTTGATTCCCTACCAGTCACATGAAGATTTACTCTGCAATGGCCTAATTCTGAGTAGATGATCTGTACCCACAGGAAAGGATGGCCTTTGAGTATAAAGGATAAAGGCAGTGGCATTCTGCAATCTGAGATGATAGGAAAGCTATGGCTGATAGTTTCTTTAACCTGTCCCTTTCTGTCGTACTCTGTAAATCAAAAATAAGCTCCATCCCAGTTGTTCCTGTTGCATTCTTCCTTCCTTAAGCTTATCTCTCTGTATCAATGGATATGCCCACACCATCCAAGGCAGTACCTTCTATCAGAAAGGATTTGATCCATCAAGCTAAATGGGTGATCATCACAAAATACTTCACACAAAGGCACACTTTTGTTTGCCTCTATCCATGTATACACACACAGGTGTGAAGTGGGATTCATTGAGTAGGACTGGTAAATTGGATCTTACCTGTAATTTGTTTGGAGGTATTTATGCAACCATATTGACTGTATGAGGGCATCACCTGATTATCCTCATGGTGTTGTGAGTGGTCTCTTAAACACACTGATACTTCTGTGGCACATGGACTAGAGATTTTAGATCTGGGCTCAATGTCTCCTGAAAAGTCTTACTTAGGAGAAGGTGAACTTCAGTTTTTGATCCATGCTGGAATATGTACAGGACTGGCCACTGCAAATTAATCATCATGTGGTGGCTTTAGAGTGTCAGAAAGTTTATGTGAATTATATTTGCTGAGGTAAGCAGTCTGTACCCTCCTGATGTTTTCAGGTACAAATTCTGTAATCATGGATCATTTACTGTGCTGGCTGGAGCTTCTGAGACTTCAAATCCTGGGGAGGACATTGAGTCACCACCTCGCCATACCTTGTAACAGATCAGGCTAGCCATATTTAAATCTTCTGAGGGAAAGAACTTCCAGTTTCATATCATGGCATAACAGCACTGAGCATCTGCATTTCTCACTGAATTTGTTGGTGCTCATTTGTAGTCTGTTGTAATCATGTGTTGTGCTTTGCTGGTGGCTTACAAACCGTCCACTTTTGGCGGTGGGGGGAGCACTCCAGAGAAGTGACAGGAGTGGAAGTGTGTTGGGCCTCTGCTTCCTCTCCCCAGGATTTCAGGCCTTGTCCAAAAGTGGAGAGAAGGACCTTTTCTCTTCAGAGAGATTGAGATATTTTCTCCCAACATTGAGAACATGCAGCTCCTTCCTTTGGTCAAAAGCCAAAAGCTAGAGCACAATACAGGAGTACAAATCATGTGTACGTCTTCACTCACTGTCTTTCTCCAGTATCCCAAGCAATATTTTAAAAACAAACAAACAGAATACCAGAAATTCCCTTTGAAAGATCTTCTTTTTACATTTCTATAGTTAGCATGTTTTGCAAAATACACTATTAACCTCTGAAAGGAAGGGCTCCATATGTAAGTACAATTATTATTAATGCTTAGTACACAAGGGCTGTAGTATGTTGTTCTAGCAGTGAGGAAAGGGCTGAGCTTTATGAGCAAGGCTGATAAGAGGCACATGAGATGCGCTACAGTAGGTGATCACCCACCCCATCCGCTCACTAAAAATTGCATCTGATCAGTGTACATGATTTCTAGATGGTACAGAGCCATGCTTCTTTGATGACACTCTGTGACTCACATTCATTTGAACAGCTCATGGCCCTCCTGATCTTGTTGGGCTCCACCTCCCAGCATTCCTGTGCTGGCTAGGCCTCTATCGAGAAGGCTGCCCTTTGCCCACTTCTGCTAGAGCTCTTTGGCAAAACATGAGCTCTTGATGCCAAAAGTTTCAGATTCAGTGTTGCCATCCGCTTAAATCAAGGTGGGGCAACCTGTGGCCCACCAGATGTTGTAGGACTGTAATTTCCATCAGTCCTAGAAAGCATAGCCAGTTGCGGGACAACTATATATGAAGAGTGAAATGTTGTGCACACCTAGATTAAAAGATAACAGGGCCAGGTATAATTTCTGTTGGAGGCTTTTGGACAACTGCTGCTGGTTACTGTAGAGACAATTACTAGGCTAAATAGGCTGGAATCCTGTTGTTTTGTGCAGACCTTCTGCAGGCAGAGCACTATTCCTGAGCCTTTTTGTCTTGTAGTTATATAAGCTGTGGTTGCCCCTTGCTTTAAACGGGGTGTTCTGCTCTTGCAAGGAGCTGTTGGATTCTCCCTTGCATAATGCTTTCCCTGTCACAAGGCTATTAAACACAGTATGGAAGACTTGCTTTTTTTGAACCATAAGTCCCATAATACCATAGTTATTGGCAACACTGAGAGTCAGTTCTGGGAATTGTAGTCCAAAAAGTAATTTCTCCAATGTCTGGATTAGATGGGTCAATAATCTGTTTTAATATAAGGCAACTTCATATATCCTTCATAAGCCTCCTGTCCTGTATCGAATAGTGAGAGCTGTGTTTTTGCTTACACCACCTGCCCATCTAATTTAGCACGCTTTTTCCCAGACACCTCTGGCTGCTCCAAAGCACGGCATAAAGGTAATGTCCTTCCACTGTTCTGTGTCCCCAGGATCTGCTACTTAGAGGTATATTGTATCCACACTGAAGTTCAATAAAACTCTTCCAGATGTATACAAGAGCCAACAAATATGCTGTAAGAGGCTTCAACATATTTACCATTTTAAGAGACTTTGAAGCTGTTGTTTTAGATCAAGCCCTCTAAGCAGAAGCACCTAACAGATTTAAAGTCAGTTGCACCATGACAAAGATATTACCCTAGCCTAGAGAGATCCCAGTACTGACCTGTTCATGATGTACAGATTCCACAACCACTGTATTATATTCTACCTTGCAGAACAATGTGATCTCTCGTGACATAACAGGAGTTTCCTGAAATACATGGATGTGCACCTGTTTTTTCCATTGTGCCTACTTAATTCACAAGTATATCACTTTGTAAATCCTGCAGCTTCTAACACCCGCTGCCAAACAGCTTCTTGCAGAAACTATAGTTTTGTTGGAGTCTGTTTTATAATATTCTGCCAAAGAACAAGGTTATGATTTAGGGGAACGAACAAGAGAAAATTACAATAGCATTCCCTTAACGCTCTTTTGATAACATAAAACAGCCCCACTGATTAATGATTATTCCATAAAATAGATAAATGTCAGCTAAATAAATATATTTCCAATTTCTCTCCTTTGTCCTGGTTTGTTCGTTTTTTACCACACTAAGGCTTATTTGAAACAGATGCCCCATATGATAATCTGTTGCTGGTGCTGTGGCATTTTAGATCTATGGGAGGGTCAAATGTCCAAAAGCTCCCCCACATAAAGTGTTTCTTGCACTTACAAATGTCACAGAGAGGTTTTTAGGCTAGTATTTAGAGCAGTACTTCCCAATTTTGGTCCCCAGATGTTCTTGGACTACAGCTCCCAGAACTCCTGGCCAACACAGCTTGTGGTGAAGGCTTCTAGGAGTTTTAGCCAAAAAAACGTCCAAGATTCGGAACCAGTATTTTAGAGGAAGATGGGGTATAAATGGAAAAAAACCAAATAAAGACACACCTTCCTCCCAAGGTATATCTACATCAGATGTTCCCAGCCTAGTACCTTTCACCAACTTGTGATGGTACCAGCTTGTGAAAGACCAGCCTAGATCAACCTATGTTCTAGTGCACCTCGAAATGAAGAGGACACCTGGGGAAGGTTCCTCATGCTAGAGGTGCCTGATTTAAAAAATAGGTGACACACCTATATCAGGGAATCATCCATCCAAATTTAAGCACACAGAAGCCCGTGCGTGTCAGTGGAAAAGTAGTGTACTTTTCAAGTACCTCCCATTATAATCATTGGATCTGGAAAGTGCTTAATTTTGACTGATTCATATTCTGTGTCAGGAACAAAGTTCTGATAGCTTCTCTTTCTACCTTTCACTGCTTCTCCTTTTCCTTTATTCTAAGATATTACAATACAAAATATGTCCCTCTTGTTTTCTTATTTTCTGCATAATGTAAACAGCACTTTCATCTGATAAATTTTTCTTATGATTTGAAACCTGTGGCAGCTAAGTGACCTGCTTAGTTCTTTTTCCCTGGAGAGAAATCTTATAATTGTCTCAGGGTTTTTTTCTCAGTTCTTTATGTTAGATATACTTTCATGGTTGACAGTCTCAGTGGTAATGATTGTAAGGTTCAGAATTCAGATAAATGAAATACACACCATCTGTTTGCTTTATGTTAGGATCCAGAAAAGTCTAACATCCAAAGGGATTTTCTCCTTCACCTCCCAGAATGTTAAAAACTTACTTTTAAAAGTTATTTGCAATGGACAGAGTCAAGGAGTAAATATGATTCTTGCCTTTGTTTATGCCATGGCCACCAGCCAAAAAGTGCAACCATACATTTCTGGAACTGGAAGACAGTTTGGCCAAGACCCACAACAAGAAAGTAAAAAATGTGTTCTCTTTTGTGGCAGAGAAAACAGTAGCAAATTATCTCTAGTTCTGTTACATCTGTCTTCAGCCACAAGAAAAAGAGAAATAGCAGAGGCTGTTCTTAATAGGATTAAGTTTTTATTTATTAGTTGATATAAGAGATGGTGAAGACTAGGCATTTGAACCCCAAATGTGGGCTGTGGGGCAGGAATCACTGCAGGACTAACAGTGACACCAGAATGTCCAATGAATGCATGCAACTATTATGCATGTTTTAATTGTATGCTGATTCTATACTTACCTTCCTTGGCTTTGCCACTGTGTTTGCACATCCTATCCCTCTAGGCTTTCTTCTATGTCCTGAATTGGATTTTGTAAAGATAGTCTGGTTACATAACTTGTGGTCTGTATCTTACTGTAGCTGAATACAAAAGCTGATATTTCATGAGCAAAACACAGCAATGGTTGATAAAGGGTGTTCTCCCCTTTCCCCCTCATTTGGAACATTGTGGTTACTAAAGGAACATTAGCTATCTACAGAGGCTTCTATCTGTGCATTAGCCCAGAGAATAGAGAAGGGCGGGGAGGGGGGGGGGAAAGCTCTATGAAATCTACTTTTTAAAAGAAGTTTTTTGAGGTTAAGATTAAGGAAGACTAAGGAAATCAGATGTTCTGGCAAGCAGCCTAATCTTAAGATTTGTAGCATCTACACAGAAGTACTAAGGGGGGTGGTGGCATGTTCCAGAACACTGCATCCCAAGCCAGCCCATCTAACTCTAACCTGCCAGAGATACTCTAGCACAAATGGTTAGCCTCAAGGCATCAGTCAATCTCCCAAAGAAAGAAAGAAAGAGCCCACCTATATGTCCAGAAGATCAATCACAAACAAAGCAAAATAATTTGCAAACTATGGGAGGTACAAAAAGCTCCCGCTGAGTCAATCAGATTTCTTTAGTAGTTGGAGAATTCCCTCTTCTAACAGGAGTCTGTAAAGGTATAGTTTGGCCCATTTATGAGCTGGGGTGCTTTGATTAGAATATCAGTCAGAGCAGATATCAGAGAGTTTGTCTAGTGTTACAACTCTTCTCTTCCCATGTTCAGAAAAGCATTAGGGAGCATTCTAGGATTCTTCCCTCACTTTGTGTAAAGCAAGCCCTAGGTGTAACAGGCAAGGCTAGGCCAGACCCTCATACAAAAGGCCAGGTTTGGAGAACAACTGCATTGTATGCCCTAGAGTAAACTCCAGAATCCTATGCCATGTGCCGACTTTATGACCAATGCAAAGGAGTTTGTGGGCCGATTAAAATATATGGAAAGAGTACCCTCAGGGTAGGAAGTTTGAAAGCCACTATTTAAGACTGGGATGTTGACTCAAGCCATGCATGTTTTTAATCCTTTCTCCAGGGTGCAGCCAGCCTTCAGTGTTGGCACTTAGCTAAGAGAATGTTCTATATCTGTACAATCAAGCCAGAATAATAATTTGCATGCACGAACCAATTACGCACAGTGAAATCAAGGGCTGGAGTATTTTGCAAAGCAGTAAACATATGAATGTGTTTTCAATTAATTGATTTCTGTGGTACTTCACAACATCATGTTCTTGTTCATCAACAAAAGATTCTCCTCCTTATTTCCCAGCTACATCTTTGACCACTGGACATTTCTGCTCATCAGTTTGCTCTCATTTTTCTCCTCCTTTCCCCAGCAGCTGGAATTGAATGAGGATCTTGTGGAATCTCACTGAGCATCTGTGATTATTAAGAGTATCATTTGCATTAACCCTTTGGTTTCTGTCCTCAGATTTAATATAAGGTGTGTAATGGAAAATGCATATTAAACATTGTATCACTGCTTAAACCTGTGTAACTTCCATCCAAGCCATGCAATTTGCAACAGTGCAACCATACAACCAAGATGGGTTTGCTGTTCAAATATGTGGATAACCAATTTCTAGCTAGGTTAACCATTGTAGATTCCCATACAGAATGGCTGTGTGTTGCAATCTGGTGAAAATGGAACAAAATTTCAGTATGACTGCCAATGTTGGCTGAGCAGGTGTCTTCTCATGCAGTGGGATCTTCTCCCATCTGTATCTGAATACTGTTTACACCCCATATGGTTACTCAACCATGTAGAGCAAGTGTTGGGTGCACTAACGGTGCTGTAGTGGGAATGGGAGGCTATTCCACCAATACTGGCCATTCTGTTGTCAGACAAGACATTGCCGGATTTCATTCTATATGCTTATTTTATTTCCTTAGGAAGGGATGTTGGGAACAGGAGTTTGCAAGAAACATTTCAGGCAGCAGAAATCTCCACATGCATAATGTAGTCCAATGTGATAGAGTAACATCTGTATCTGTACACATTCACATATAATAAACTTAAATCAACAGTATAAACCTCTTCAGTGCTAAATGGAAGATTTTCAGGAAGGTCCCAACTTTTAGTGTTATTGCAACATCATTGTGGTTTAATGAAACTTGATGTACAGTTCAGTGCTAGTGCTGGCTGGCAAATAATATGAATGTTGATTATGCTCTTATGGAGCATAAAAAGCCATCCATCCAGTCCTTTTAAAAGGGCAACAAGAATAGATTGTGACATTTTATTTTATTTTGGAACCTTCCCCTACAGCTCTTATTACACACATCCTTATATAGGATCTATTTTTGTAGGAAATAAAGTTGGCATGATCCAATCACAATTAAGCATTTTCAAGCCATCTTCATTTGGTAGAGAGATGATGATGTACTTTAAAACTCCACTGAAAGACATAGTTGTGAAAAATACTTCAGTTTGGCCTCCTGATGCCCAGCATCCATAGGCTTGAGCCACAATCGAACAATGAGTGATGATGTATACTCACCCTCTCCTTTAAATAAACCTTCACCCCAAGCCTTTGCATTGTTACTCAGAAGTAAGTGTCCTTATGTTCAAAATATAATGTGAATATTACACAGAGTGGAAAGGCAGTTGCATTCACCCTGTTCCATCAGGCTCCCAGTCATGTGCACTTATGTGCTTGGGCACACAACCGGTCACATGCTAGAGGGCCTGCAAAAGCAGGGGAAATGCTTACATGAATGTCCTTCCATTGCATTTTCCCTCAAAATGACATGGGCTTATGTTTTTATACATGAAAAAGGCTTACTATTTAAGGATTCTTAAAATAGCACTTACTGCAAACCATCTCTTCACACTCATTTTTCAATAGGTCTTTCTCCTGGAGAAGGGTATGTATTGTGTCCTTAAATTTGTTGGATTCTCTTGGTTCAATATCACTTTTGCCCTAATCCTGCCAGAGAGGTATAAGTATGGAAACAGATGGAGTTGTACATCCCTATCTCTTTCAGGATGCCCATTGGAGCCCCGCTAAATTAGCTGGGTCCTTCTTCAGATGCACATTCCGCATACAAAGTCATCCTTATGCTTGACTGACTGCTTGTAACGGAAGCTCGACTGGGATTACAATTCCTAACCAGGAGTCAGCATTTCTTGTACATAGGCATTCATTTCAGATTTTTAAAAGCTGTTTACAAAGGGGAAGGAAAACTAAACCCTAACATGATTCTTATTGCAAAACATCTCTTTATTATTTTTTAAATTTTTTTAGAAAAACACACACACACACATAAAAACCCAATGATGCAAGCACGTTTTATACTATAAACGTAAAAGGAAAAAAATGTTACAAATTTAATCCAGGAATGCCAGGAATGTTGGTATGCCTAATATTATAAGTCTTGTGATTGATTCAGTTCCATAACACCATCCTTGTTCCAGGAGAAGGAAAACTGTATATTTAATCAATGCATGTAATAAGACATTGCAAAATGTTTAACCTGCATATGGAATTCGCAATGCTGCAAATTGTTAATGGGGCTCAGTTGCAAATTATTCTCTGCCTTGACAATCATGTATACATATCAAGATTTCTATCATAATGATAATTTAAGGGAGTATTGAGAATGGTTTTCCTCCAATAAATCCAATTAAATCACTCTAATCCAAGATACTTTGATTTTGTTGTGTGTATGCATGAGAAAACATAGGTCAGTTTGTTCGTTACATTTATTTCCCTGCTGTTCTACCAATCAAAGCCTTCAAATGTGGCTTACAACATTACACAAAGAAAGTCATCTTTTAAAAAAAATAGGGGAAAGTGGCTCCTACAGGGAAACAGCTTTTCAAGCTAGTTATTCAATCTAATAATTCTGAACTTCAAGGGCTCCAAGGAAGGGAGATGGGCTCGCTTAACATGGAAAATCACCAACTGAATGGAGCTGCTAAGTCCTAAGAGGGAATTCCCAAGAAAGGAGGACCACCACCAAAAAGTCCTACATCAAGTCAAGTTTGCTGGTTCTAATGTTTGATGGACAACTTCATTCCCTGAAGTTTAGACAGTTATGTGATTTTGTGCAGAGTAGAACTATAAGGCATTATAAGTCAGTTCTGACTTGATGTCACATAACAACAGTATTATGCATTCTGCCTCAGTTTTATGTCTTCCTATAGCTCAGCCATTTACTTCTAAGTAAATCGGTGCAACTTGGACAAGCAACTTTGCTTTGGGCAAGACAACAGTGCGCTTAGACTTTTGCTGCTCGTCAGCTCCTACCTAGTGTCAAACACTTCCCCTTCCCCCCTCCCATTTGTGTTTAGAAAATCAGGTTTGGGGCCAAGACTTAGATGTATGGGGACCAATTATTGGGGGGTAGGGCTAAATGCCCAAGGCTTCTGTGCTGCAAATTCTGCCATCTTGACCCTGGTATAGAAAAAACTGCCAGCAAAGCCAAAATGTTGGGAAGTTCAGGGCTTGGAAATGTTACTTTTTGGACTGACAGGAATTCTGGAAGTTGTATTCCAATAAAGTAATTTCCAAACATTGTGATTCTTGCCTCACTGTAGACATCTGAACTAGCGATAACTCTCCAGAAGATTTGGGCCTTGCTATGCATTGTAAAGTTCAGTGAGTTGGAGAGTTAGGAGTTTGACTCCCCACTGTGCCTGCTAGAGAGGGGCCAGCTGAGATCACCGGAAATGTATGGCCAGCAGGGTTATATGCCCAGCCATGTAGTCAGCCTTGGGCAAGCGGCATGGTCCTAGGGTACCACCAGAAGCAGGGATTGGTAAACAACTTCTGAGTTCTATATACTTAGAAAACCCTGGGAAGGTCACCATAAGTTGGAATCAATAGAACATCAGTATTAATATGGTCAATAATGTTGAAGATGATTTTAGGGTGTCCAGTTTTAACCGTTTTTAACTAAACCCAATAGAGAATATATCAGAGTATGGCATTTTGAGCAATAGTTATTTTTCTGTCTCTTGAGCCAACAGCCACATGCTTGGGATTTTAGTTATTATCCCATGTTTTCCCCCCTAATTATGGTTTGAGAGACAATGGTTACTTTGGGAATCACAAAATTGTATCTTGTTTCCACTCTCTTGGACGGCAGGCACTCTGGAATTGCTGTGAAGCTGGTTCTGTTTCTGAAGTTACAATGGTTCTGGAGTACAACACCGCTTTGCCCCATCTGTGGGAGAGCAGGAAATTGCACATCTAGCACCATCTTAAGAAACATCATATCCAAACCTGGTTGTGTTATTTTGCCGAGATAGAAAACGTCACACATGTTTTTTTCCTTCTCTGGTGGTAAAAGCTGCAATAAATTTAATGCATAATGTGTTTATGCCTTTCATGAGGCCTACAACCAGATGCTGCAGGAAGCTGCCACTGCACTCAGACAAATATCAAATGGTGAGCTGTCTGCTCCTCATGAATTGCCCATGTAATCAAGCTGCAAGTTTAAATCAATTTAATCACAAAATTGATAAAGTTGACATACTGCAGAATTCTATGCAGGACTAAATTTACCCAGGATTAAATTAATTTGAGATAGCTTTATTTCCAAGTAGGGTTTGAAAAAGTTGCCTGTTTAAAGTACACCTATCTAGCACAGCCAGCGGCCAGGGTGACTGTGGGTTTCCAGGAGTTATATTCCAAAAAAAGAAATGCTTCTGAGTAACTGTACATAGGATGATACCCTTGAATTGAATAAACTGTCAGCCAGTTTTAATCAATGAGAGTGATTTTATAACAGTGGAAAGGGAGTCTAAGAATGTAGCTACTCATTCCTTGCTGCTACTTTAGTTTTGATTTCTTAGGTACTCAAGCATAGACGTATACAAAAAAGGCCTATAATGTATGAAATAGGCAAAGAAGCCTTGCTTTATTCAATTTCCAGTTGGCCTATGTTCACTACTCATAAGAATTTAGCTTCAAAAAAATATAGGGATGGACACTTAGCTTACCCATTTTAAAAAAATCAATGATGGTTAACCATGATGGCAAAAAGTAGAAGCATCATATTTCAAAAGGGACGTAAATTGGATTGTAAGATTCCAATAACAGTTAACAGCAGAATGGCTTCTTGACGCACTAGAAACATACTTCTCAGAGGTACCTGGGAAAAGGTAAAATTTTAGCAGGACTGAAGCATGCCATTGGTTGCACAGATTTTCCTCAGCTTCTGATTAATATCAGCCTAAGTTCATTCTGACAGTTTTTGTTCCACTTCTGGCTTGTTTTAAATTCTAATAAAATTTAATATATATTCTCATGTGATCTCAAGTACACATTTTTGCATGCAATTTTCTTAATATAATGTCTTTTGTGTGTTTTCAGTAATATAGAAAGTTATGGCCACACTTAATTCAATATATGTATTTTAAACACTTTTTTTTTTTCAACTGGAGCATTGTAAGGTTTAGAAAAGGGTCACTATGGACATGTTTTTTTATTTATTTAAAATATTTTTACCCTGCCTTTCTCCTTGAAAAGGACCCCAGGGTGGCTTACAACATTGAAAGACAATATCTAAAGTGGAAAACAATGAGTATACAACAGTGGTTAACATCATTAAAAGACAATATTTAAAGCTAAGAAGAATGAGTGTAAAGAGGCATCTTACATCATTAAAAGGCAATATTAAAGCTAAGAACAGTACGTATACAAATATTTTTTTAAATGCTACTCTGAGAAATGAAAAACACAAAAATGGAAAACACAGGTAGTACTGAAAATCCCATCAAAAGAATAATGCATAGCAATCCATCTAAAAACACACAGGTAGCTAGTTAATGAGAGAAGGCTTTCCTGAAGACAAAGCCTGGGCCCAAATCCTTGTCCACCTAAGTATATAGTACTCAGAAGTTCTTCATTCCTTCTGGGGTGCTCTGCCACTGTGCAGTTAGCCCAGGTCTACACAGGAGACACAGTGCCATGACCTCAACTGAGAAGCCCTCCAGCAAAAGCAAGCCTGAGGAACTGGAGACTCCAAAGCCTGATGGGGTGAAGGAATTGCTTGAGCTCGGAGATGCTGGAAACTTAGAGAACCTGGAGCTGGAGTCCAGAGATCCTGGACCCTTAGGGACCCAGGATCAGGGGCTAATGGGCAATGGCGGCTCCAGGGCTGAGTCTGAGGAGAAGGTAGGACAACCTTCCAGCCCTCAGGAGCAAAGGAGTCTGAAGGCATGAAGTCCCAAGATAGAGTGTTGTTGTGCAGCAGAGGTCTCCTTGTGAGTTATGTCCTCATGAGTGGTTCCTTCTCCAAGGGAGATTCAGGGGCCAAACACTGCAGCTGGGTTCTTCCTTTGCTGCCTGAACACATGCAGGGGTGTGCTGGGTGGAGCTCCAGCAACACAGCTAGAAAACAGCCTTGTCTGCTAGGCTCTGCCTTGTTCCTGAACCCTTTGCTCTGGATTACCTAAACATTGTTTGACTGTTTGCTTCTCAGACTACAATGCTCCTCAGCATTTTTATTAATGACTTGGATGAGGGAGTGCAGGGAATACTTATCAAATCTGCAGATGACACAAAACTGGGTGGAAGAGCCAACATCCTGGAAGACGGAAACAAAATTTAAAAAGATCTTGATAGCCTTGAGCACTGGGCTGAAAACAGTAGAATGAAATTTAATAGGGATAAGTAAAAATTCTCTACCTGGGAGGCAGGGGAAACCAAACACACAGTTACAAGATGTAGGATACTTGGCTCATTAATACTATGAGTGAGAAGAATACTATGAGTGACTGTTTCACATGGTCCCTCACCAAAGGCTGCTGAGAAAACTCCACAGTCAGGGAATAAGAGGGAAGGCCCTCTTATGGATTGAGAATTGGTTGAGAACCAGGAAACGGAGAGTAGGTGTCAATGGGCAATTTTCACAATGGAGAGAGGTAAAGAGCGGTGTGCCCCAGGGATCTGTCCTGGGACCAGTGCTTTTCAACCTGTTCATAAATGACCTGGAGACAGGGATAAGCAGTGAGGTGGCCAAGTTTGCAGATGACACGAAATTTTTCTGGGTGGTGAAGACCAGAAGAGATTGTGAGGAGCTACAGAAGGATCTCTCCAAACTGGGAGAATGGGCAGCAAAATGGCAAATGTGTTTCAATATAGGAAAATGTAAAGTTATGCACATTGGGGCAAAAAATCAAAACTTTAGTTATCAGTTAATGGGTTCTGAGCTGTCTGTGACGGATTAGGAAAGAGATCTTGGTGTGCTGGTGGACAGCTCAATGAAAGTATCAACCCAGTGTGCAGTGGCGGTGAAGAAGGCCAATTCCATGCTAGGTATCATTAAAAAGGGGATTGAAAATAAAACAGCCAACATTATAATGCCATTGTACAAAACGCTGGTAAGGCCACACCTGGAGTATTGCGTACAGTTCTGGTCGCCGCACCTCAAAAAAGATATAGTGGAACTGGAAAAGGTGCAGAAGACAGTGACTAAAATGATGAGTGGGCTGGGGCACCTCCCTTATGAGGAAAAGCTCCAATGTTTGGAGATCTTTAGTCTAGAGAAAAGGCGCCTGAGGGGGAACATGATTGAGACGTATAAAATTATGCAGGGGATGGATAAAGTGGATAGAGGGAAGTTCTTTTCCCTCTCACGCAATACTAGAACCAGGGGACATCCACTCAAATTGAATGTTGGGAGAGTGAGAACAGGCAAAAGACAACATTTCTTTACCCAGTGTGTTGTTAGTCTGTCGAACTCCTTGCCACAGGATGTGGTGATGACATCTGGCCTAGACGCCTTTAAAAGGGGATTGGACAGATTTCCGGAGGAAAAGTCCATCGCAGGTTACAAGTCATGATGGGGATGTATAATCTCCAGGCTTAGAAGGAAGGTACCTCAAAATGCCAGATGCAGGGGAAGGGTATCGGGAGACAGGTATCTAATTGTCTCGTGTGCTCCCAGAGGCATCTGGGGCCACTGTGAGATACAGGAAGCTGGACGAGATGGGCCCTTGGCCTGATCCAGCAGGGCTCTTCTCATGTTCTTATGATCTTGGAATTGTTGTTGATCAAAAGCTGAATATGAGCCAACAGTGTGATGTGACTGCAAAAAAAGCAAATGCGATTTTAGGACTCATTAACAGAAGTATACTTCCCCTCTATTCAGCACTGGTTAGGCCTCATCTTGAGTACCGTGTCCAGTTCTAAACACCACACTTTAAGAAGGCTATGAGCAAAGAATGAAATAACTTGGCATATGTATATATGTATATATAGGAGATATATTAGCACTCTTCAAATACTTGAAAGGCTGCCATGCAGAGGAGGAGCATAGTCTGTTATCAATCATTCTAGAGTGCAGAATATGTAATAATGGACTCAAGCGACAGGAAGCCAGATTTAGGCTGAATATCAGGAAAAACCTCATAACTGTTAGAGCAGTATGACAATGGAACCAATTATCTCTGGGGGGGGGTGAGCGCTCCAATGCTGGAGGCATTCAGGAGAAAATTAAGACAACCATTTGTCCTGCATTGAGCAAGGGATTGGACTCAATGGCTTTATAGGCCCCCTTCAACTCAATTATTTTATATAATTTTGGGTTGCCCTATCTGGTCGTTTGCTATGGTGAGCTTTACAGTCTCTGCTTCATCTTTTCCTCGATCTGAGACTATTAACCAGCAGCTTCGCTTGCCTCCCAGAAAGTGGAACAGGACACACACACTCCTGGCATCTGGCTCCATAACTCACTGAACTAACAGCAAGCGATACTGACCAGGAAAAAAAAAACAAGAGATGCCAGGAGGTTTACATTTTACTGGCTAGTGAGATAGAATAATGCCTGCCTACTTTTTTCCCTCACACCTTTCCTAAGAGAATGGTTGGGTTTTTTTTTTCTTTTCTCCCTGCTTCCATTTTATTTTATGAATTTTATTTTATTTTATGAAATTTTATGAAAGGGATGTAAAATATCCTTGAAAGGTTTCGATCCTAACAGGTCATCACAGCTCTGATCAAAATGCAGAGCATCCATTAAAAAAAAAAAACCACACAGACACAAATTCTGGACAATTTCTGAACTCCTTCCTAATCTGAAGTGGATCTTTGGCCTGAGATAAATCTATCTACTAGAACTAAGAAGCTTCAGATACAGGTGGTCTTTCCAATATTTCACTAATATGTTTCAAAAACAACACAAATAACAGCTTTGAATCTATTTTTATAATAGAGTTGGCTATTGGAGTTCTCAAGAATGATTTATTGCATGTAAGTTTCTTTTATTTCAATGGGATTTAATTCCCCTTAGCAGAAACTGGCAGAAATGTGACATTAACCAGGAGTTGTGGTTATGCTTTTTTCCCTTTCTCTCACAGAGTAAGTCCAGCTTCTTCTGCCTTCACCATGCTCAAGACAGTTTTATATATGCACTAGTAATTTGACCACCAGTTCAGTTGCTGGTTTTACACTTCCTCGGTTGTCTATTTTTGTAAGTGCTATATTGTTAACATAAGCAATCATTTGTCACTTCATTTTCAAGTAAAAAAAAAGTTTTTTAAGAGTTACAAACCTGTTCCAGAGACTGGGTAGGAAGAGAGGTTTGATATCACAGGCACTTGGCAATCAGGACTGTGCAAAGTTCATTTTGCAAGCTCACTGAAAGTTTTCTTTAAGCTTGATTCTGGAGAGAAAATTGTTCACCTGAATACAACACAAGTCAGTGATGCTCCATTTGAACATTCTGGAATATAAATGTTCTTTGAACAAGGAGAACCATTTATGCAGTGGTTCCCTCACTCGCTTGAGTCTTATATGCCCACACTGGACCTTGCCATGCATCCACTCCACATCTGTTTTGCAAGGGTGCAATTTTCAAACTACCTTGCAATGGAGATGATATCACAATGCCCAACAACTGCATATGTTGTTTTTTATGAACCTACCTGCCTTGGCACATTTATGTGAGCATCAGCAATCAAGGATTAAGACTTCTTATGAGTAAGCATAATGTTGTGTAATTCATACGGATGTGGTCTTTTTGCTTTGTGGCTCTGATTGAAAAGGCTTCTTATATTAACAAATAAAATTTCAGCTTTTATTTAGCATACAGTTCTACTATTGTTTTCCCCTCATATGATACTTTCCCTGTCTCTCTCTCTCTCTCTCTCATATTCAAGTTTTTACAGGCCATGTGTTTTGGAAACATGCAGATGCCCGTCCCTTGATGAAACCCCAAATATTGGCCACATCCCCAGCCAACACGAGGAGTTCTGTCTTCAAAGAGGAAACCCAATGTGCATGGAAGCACACCTTTTCAGACTGATCCTGATCCTATATCTATCAAGGATCATGACTGGCTCAAGGGCAACACAGGGGTGGCACTACTAAGGCTTGAAAGTAGTGACTTACAGTATTTAACACAGAGTCACTGGCCAGCAGTTTTTATTATTTTAATCATAAAATATTATTATTTTAAATAATATTTATCGATACATCAATATATCAAAAACAAGTCTCCCTCTAAAGTGTGCAAGCATGCTTGACTTCGTTCCCCCCCTCCACAGAGCTTTCCTCCTCCCCTGTGAAGTTTAAATCACATGTGTGCCGTGGTAATGGCAGCCACCTTCCTGGCTTCGATTCAGAAAAGAAGCAGGGCAGGTCATGCACACAGGCAATCCCAGTAAGGAATGCACCGGTACAACAAAGGTACAAAATAAAACAACCCTCCGGACGATGGGGAAATGTTCTGCAGTTACACCGCTAGCCGGGAAAATGACTTGGTCTTGACTCTGTGTCATGTGACCAGGAAAAAAAATACCCACATAAGTGGTGGATAACTACATAACATTTCTCTTGTGTGACCAGGGCCTGACTTATGGCAACTCTTATAGGGCATTCAAGGTAAATGAGACTTAAGGAGTGGTTTTTCCGGGACCATTCCCCTCCCACAAGTGAGTTTTCATGGCCAATCAGGAATTTGAGCCTAGGTTTCTTGAGTCCTACTCTGTCGCTCTGTTCACTGCATCATACTGGGTACCACCACATTAGCTTAGATATTCTAAATTGTGGGCAGGTACCTAGAACTCACAGGTTCACTGCATTCTGTGGCATTTGCTTTCTGTTCCACAAATATGTGTGAACTTATCTCAGTAGTTCAGGTATCTGGCTGCAGAGTGAGAGGCTAAGACTTCAGTTCCCTCACTGAGCCAGCCTGTGTGGCTTTGTGCAAGCTGCACAGTCTCAGGATGCCCTCAGAAGAAGGGAATGGTAAACCATTTCTGAGTACTCTTTTCCTAGAAAAACCTGGAAAGGGTTGCCATAAGTCAGAATTGAATTGTTGGCACACAATTATTATTTTTATGTCTACCTCTCTTCAGACGTCATGGCTGTGGGCGACAAAAAAAAAAGGATTAACCCAGAGGCTTCATTAAACTTTGGGCTCTGGGAACAGAATGAAAGGAAGAGAGGGAGGGAGGGAGGCATACCATCAAGGTGATTCATGATGGTGTTGCTGGCATGTGCCACAAAAAAAAGACGAATGAATTTGTTGAAGAGAGGAAGTGACCAATGAATGATTATTATATTAACAATGAAATCTACTCCACCAAACAGAACATTAGCTTGGTGAAGAAGCAAAACTATTGCAGATACAGTACTGTTAAATGCAATGAAATGTAGCTATGCAGATACAATGTTTCATAAGCTAAAAAAACAGTACCACCTACAAAATAAATTTTATTGGCCATCTTAATACAACTGCCTTAAGAAAGGGTTGTGTTTGCTAGAATGTGTGTCTGTGATGATCTATGCTAGCTTTTGAAGAGCATTTTGAAGGTGCATTCCTATAGCTTACATGATAGCTGTTGGCACTTCAGACAGATCCGGAAAGTTGTAATCAAGAAGAGATGGATGTGAAACTTCTTTTTCCCCACAAGGGAACTACATAGTTATTATACTATTCATATTTCCTGCTGCTACAACCTTAACTTGCAGGCACTTGTCTTTCGTTTAGTAGTATGATTCAGTTGTATATCTAAGGAAGCATGAATTAAAGTGATTCAGCAGGAGGGAATTTTATGGCATGGCATTTGCTTTAGGAATGTATCCTATGGAATGGCAGAGACACA